>QLNU02015270.1:121478823-121508089 GCA_006491805.2 Dysdera silvatica
TCTCAGACCATATCAGAAAAACATGCGAAATGGACGTAATTTCTGATCACATATCTTGAAACGCCATGATTTTTGATGACATGCCACTTTGAAATGACATGATTTTGATGACACGACATCTTGAAATGATGTGACTCTTTAAAACATGTCATTTTGGAATGATGTTATGATGGCCCTTTAAAACAGGCCATCTTGAAATGACGGTTTTTTTTTTAAGACACGTCACCTTGAAATGACATGATCTTCTACGACATGTCATCTTGAAATGACATGATCTTTCACGATATGCCATTTTGAAATGACACGATCTTTCACGAAATGCCATCATTAAAGGACACGATTTTTAAGACATGTCATTTTGAAACGACATGATCTTTCACGACGTCATTTTGAAATGACATAATCTTTCAAGAAATGTCATCATTAAATGACACGATTTTTAAGACATGTCATTTTGAAACGATATGATCTTTCACGACATGTCATCTTTAAATGACACGATTTTTAAGACATGTCATTTCGAAATGACATGAGTTTTTACGACATGTCATCTCTAAATGACACGATTTTTTAAGATATGTCATCTTGCAATGATTTTTTAAGACATGTTATCCTGAAACGACACGATTGTTTACGATACGTCATCTTGAAATCATGATTTTTTAAGACATGTTACTTTGAAACGACACGATCTTTTAAGACATGTAATCTTTAAATTACATGAATTTTGATAACATGCATAGGAAATGGCATGAAATTAGTGGGCGTCAGTTGGTCAAGAGAAAGGTGTGTCAACATGCATGTCAATGAACGTAACATTTAAAAATGACGACGAAATTTCAAGCTAAAAATATAGAAAGAAAAATAAAGGAAAGAGGACATTAAGAAGTGTGGCTTGTGAGCGAGCGGCAGAACAATGCTTCCGCAATATTTTTAAAACAAACATAGTACAGCAGCCCAATTGGTAAACATAATATACAAGAAGAAAATCCAAGAAAAACTACATATCATCATAATTAAATGTATTCACAAATCTACAATAGTTACAGAGGTGTTGTATCAGAATAAGCAGTCTACATAACAAAATAGAACATATAATATACCCACTGCTTACATATAAAATCAGTTTTACATTTTCAAAGACTTCAGGATAAAAGTATTATGCCTCTTCTACCCTCTCTCCACCCATTTCAAGTGGAGCTCTTGCCTGTACTTCGCATTTTTTTTTATTAAACGTACATGGTACCAAAATGTAGATATGTACACATCAAACGTACCTAATAAATTCATGTAAATTTTTTGAGCATGTTCATATACAACTATCATCATCATATTCAACCATTATCTATCCACTGCTGGATGAAGGTCTCTCCAAATGCTTTCCACACAAGTCTATCCTGGGCCATTCGTTTCCACGTCACCCCAACCTCTTTTCTTATTTCATCCACCCATCTAGTTTGAGGACGTTTTCTAGGTCTTCGGTGGTCTCTTGGAATCCAGTTGAGAATTTGCGTTGTCCATCGTTGATCAGTTCTTCTTGCGATATGCCCAGCCCATCGCCATTTCAGTCCTTTTACTTTAACAATGATGTCCTCTACTCTAGTTTGCTCTCTCACCCAAGTGTTCGATCTCTCCTAGTTATTCCAAGCATGCACCTCTCCATGCTCCTTTGTGTTGTCTGTAACTTTCGTATTGCTCCAACAGTTAGACTCCATGTCTCTGATCCATAAGAGAGGACTGGCAATACACACTGGTTGAAGACCTTTCTTTTTAGACACAAAGGCAATTTCCCCTTCAGGATAAAACTGTTTCGTCCGAATGCACTCCAGCCAAGTTTAACACGTCTGTTGAATTCTTTCATATACAAATATACCGCCTTTAAATATGCTTAGCAAATATTACGTATTTTACTAACTGAAGGTTTGGGGCAACACTGGGTCAAGCAATTTTATCAACACCATTTTTTAACAACTCGCTGAAGGCTCACAGATGATACTTGGACTGTTTGTAGCAAAAAAGTATTTTCTTTAATATGCGTATATATTTTTTAAAGACATAATACTATTGCATACTTAATAGAACACATTATGCAGTAAATTCTCCCATTTACGACTGTCAAGGAACGGACAAAAGACGTAGAACAGCAAAAACGTCAGTCGGAAAGTGCTTAATTCTATAGTGCATTTGCAGTAATTTTTCCCATTAAACACTGTCAAGGAACGGACAAAAGACGTTAAATAGAAAAAGACATTAATCGGAAAATTTTTAATTCTATGGTGCGTTAGCAGTTATTTTTCTCGTTAACGACTGTCAAGGAAAGGACAAAAGACGTTAATCGGGAAGTGTTTAATTCTATGGTGCACTTGCAGTAATTTTTCCCATTAACGACTGTCAAGGAACGGACAAAAGACGCTAAACAGAAAAAGACATTAATCAAAAAGTGTTTAATTCTATGGTGCATTTTCAGTAATTTTTCCCATTAACGACTATCAAGGAACGGACAACAGATGTTAAATAGAAAGTGTTCAATTCTATGGTGCATTTTCAGTAAATTTTCCTATTAAAGACAGCAGAGGAACGGACATTAATCAGAAAGTGTTCAATTCTATGGTGCAGCTGCAGTAATTTTCCCCCATTAACAACAATCAAGGAGCGGACAAAAGACTTTAATCCAAAAGTCTTTAATTCTACGGTACATTTGCAGTAAACTTTCCCATTAATGAAAGCCAAGGAACTGAGAAAATACGTTAAACAGAAAAAGATATTAATCGGAAGGTACTCCGATTAAACTCAATGGCGCATTTGTTGGGACAGTAAAATACCGTCGCTAAATGGAGACAACCGTTCATTAGAGCGACATTATTGAAAGAATTAACTTTGGTACAATCGTACCTCTTATATGCAATGGGAACAACCCCCCCACCCCCCAAAAAAACAAACAAAAAAAAAACCACCCACGAGTGACCTTCTGCATTATTCGGTGATCTGGAGCCAGCAATACCCCGAATCAGGCCAGTAGCCAAGCCGGGGCCCACAACAGCCTGGCCCCACTTGCCCTTTGCCTTGCCCCTTCATCCTGGCTACATATAGACCTACTCCAAAGTATGCCTATATAAAATCATAAAAACGAAAGCTATTAAAATCGAATTTCTGTGCTGCGGTTAATTATGTATGTTCCTTACGCTGGCGCTTTTTATTCTTGCCTTTTTTTACGGCGCCGAAAAATAAAAGACGCTATTCTTGTGCCGTAAAAATTGAAACCACTTTTCTGCCATCAAGAGGAACACTGTAAATGCTATATACCAAAACCTTTTGGTATTGAAAACGTTTTAACTGGCAAGGGGAACCCACAGTGAGTGATCCGCCGATTTTGATGAAAGTAGAGCCAAAATAAGGAAATACGTGTCTCGGCATTCGTGCCAATGTGGCTTATTTTCAGAGATATGAATTCTTAAAGTTTTTGCATACTATACATGAGCTTAAAAAACACAATGCCTTCTGCCAGCCAATCGTTAGCTTGGGCGGTAAGTTGTCGGCTCTATACGCCGTGTTTTTGTGTTCGACGCCCGGGGTAATCGATCACCTTTTTTTTATGTATTTTTATTAGTAAAAATACTTTGCTTACAATCGAATTTTGCTCATAAACTTACTTTAATAAAATTCATATTTACATATTTAATTCTGTGATACTATTTTTCGCAGTTATAATTTTTACACGAATTTTAATATTTTATTGAAGAGTTGTAAAGGTACAAAAAGTTTAGGAGTTAGCTGTAAGTTTTTATGTGAATATAACTTTTATAAAATTTGCGTAAATCATTGTCAGCTTGTGAAGGGATGGAATTACACAAATAACGCAGTTTTGTTTTATTTAAGGATGGAAAGATTTTTTCTGAAAGTGTTTAACAATTCCTTTAAATAAAAACGAAAACTTTGTTAATTCGTCTTATTTTATCATTATTAGCCTTTTCAGTCTTCCACTATTAGCATCTGTTATGCCTAATATTTTTTTAAATATATTTATCTATTGATAAATGTATTTTTATTATGTAATCTTTTATTTCATAATACATAAACATCATTTTATTTTATAACATGTAAGCATTTTATGTGCATCTCATTTACATGCATTTTATTATTTTAAAGGTAAGTGCCCCGCCAATTTTTTTTTTTTTTTTAAATGAAAGTAGAGACAAAATAAGGAAATACGTGTCTCGGCATTCATGCCAATGCAGCTTATTTTCGGAGATACGAATTTTTAAAGATTTTGCATATTATATATGAGCTTAAAATACGACATCCTCCGCAAGCCAATCGGTAGCTTGCGCGGTAAATTGTCGGCTCGTCGCGCCGTGTTTTTGTATTCGATGCCTGAGGGAATAGATCTTTTTTTTTCTTTTTTAATGTATCTTTTTTACTTATTTATTTATCCATTTTTATTAGTAAAAATACTTTGCTTACAATCGGATTTTGTTCATAAACTTACTTTAATAAAATTCATATCTACATGTTTATAATTCTGTGCTATTATTTTTCGCAGTTACAATTTTTAAACGAATTTTAATTTTTAATTGTAAAGGTACTAGTAAAAAGTTTAGAAGTCAGCTGTAAGTTTTTATGCGAATATAACTTTTATAAAATTTGCGTACTCGTTGTCAACCTGTGAAGGGATAGAATTACACCAATAATGCAGTTTTGTTTTATTTAAGGATGGAAAGATTTTTTTCTGAAAACGTTTAACAATTCCATTAAATAAAAAAGAAAACTGCGTTAATTCGTCTTATTTTGTCATTATTAGCCTTTGCAGTCATCCTCTATTAGCATCTATTACGCCTAATATTTTTTTAAAATATATTTATCTATTGAAAAATGTATTTTTAGTATGTAATATTTTATTTTATAACATATAAACTTTATTTTATAACATATAAACATTTTATGTGTATCTCATTTATATGCATTTCCTTTATATAGAAACATTTTATTTTATAAAATGCAATCAATTTTATTTTAAAACTGACTGACGTGAACATATTTTTTGTGTATCACTATCGGAGGTGTCGGAATTGTTTACTGGTACACAATTTTGGATGATAATTATCATAAAAACATAAAAAAATTCTACAACGTGAGCATTTTATAAATGAATTGTTCGAACAACTGATTTTCTTTGTCTAATATCATCTGGAAAACAAATACCATCTACATTTTCAAAAACGCTTCTTTCGTTTGTTAACTTTGCAACAAACCAAGAGTACTGTAATGTATTCTTAAAATTCGGCGCCGAAAGTTGATTGTGAATAAGTGAATGGATCTTCAAAGCATCTATCTGCTCGCGTGTTTAAATGACTATTTTCTTATAAGATTTCAACACAATTTTGTAACCTTTTAATGAAATTTTTTACTTGACGGCAGAAGTATAAATCACGAGGTTAACAGTATGGGGTACAATGAGGTGGAATTACTTCAACAGTAGAAGAAGAGGTGCCGTCGTCATTTGTAAAAACATTATTAAAGTGTGCTGGATCTACTTAACTACATAACAGGCTGGATGGCTACACCAAAACTTTTTCTACTTTTCAACTTTTTAATAATCAACAATTAAAATTTGAGTAGAAATTATCACTGCCCATAAGCATACAATTAACTTAATTACATAAATATGAATTTTATTAAAGTAAGTTTATGAACAAAATCCGATTGTAAGCGAAGTATTTTTACTAATAAAAATAAATAAATACATAAAAAGGATACATTAAAAAAAAAAGATCGATTTCCCCGGGCATCGAACACAAAAACACGGCGTGAAGAGCCGACAACTTACCGCCCAAGCTACCGATTGGCTTGCAGAGGGCGTTGGTTATTTTAATCTTTAAAAATCTTTAATACTTTATATCTCCGAAAATATGCCGCATTGGCGCGAATGCCCAGACACGTATTTCACCTATTTTGGCTCTACTTCCATCAAAATTTTTTTTTATCAAAATTTTTTTTATCAAAAAGAGTAAGCTCTCCTTGTAAGTTTGAATGCATAAATTTCGGCGCGGTTTTCATACCAAATCTCTGCAATTTTTCTCGCCAAATTAAATAATGTTCTCAACGTTAATTTATTGTTAATTAAATATTTAGCCTTTATTTACATTACCGTGCTTGCGATTATACAAAATATAGGACTCTTATAATCTAATTTAAGAAATAATAGTCTAATAATCTAATTTCTTAAATGCTATACTAATAATCTATGATAATTAGTGCTATACTGATAATTATAACTTATAATTATAAACTATTAATGCTATACTAATAATAGTGTCAATAAATAATACTCTAATCAACAAATTTAATAAATAACAGTCTAATAAAGCAAAATTAATAAATAACACTCTAATAAGCAAATTTAATAAATAAGAGTCTAATGAGCATATTTAATAAACAATAATCTAATAAGAAAATTAATAAATAATATCCTAATAAGCAAATTTAATAAGTAATAGTCTAATAATCTAATTTAATCTAACCTTATGAATCTAATAATATAACCTTACGAAACAAATAATCCAAACTTACGTGCCAAATAACCCAAGCTTACGTATTAATAATCCAAGCTTCCCAATCTAATAATCTAACCTTACGAATCTATTAATAAATGTATGAGTCTAAACATATATAAGCAAAAAAGCAACGAGGTGAACGATCAATTGTCGTTAACGATTAAAATCGTGTTCATAAAACTTGTCACTTACATGATCGTGCTTTTCTTCCTTTCTTCGTTTTTTGTCCAATTCGAGGTCCGGGGACCGGCTGCGAGGTTTCTCTCGTTCGTGCGGGGATATAGAATTCCGCTGAAAAGTACCAAACATTAAAAAAAATATATATATATATATTTGTACATTTTATTATATTGTTTTGTGTGCATGACTACATATTAAAGTTAAGAGCTATATTATACACATACAAAGAACGAAAGCAAATAATAATAATCATTATGCTGCAAGATATGGCAGAATGTCGACGCACAATTACACCACAGAAAATGCACCGACACATACACAACCACTATTTGGAGATAACCCCTCCCAGAACCTACTAGATATTTGAATCTATTAGGAAATGGACGCGGATGGCGAAAAGCTGTATTTGAGATGCGTGCTGGGTCTCTTGCGAGCCAGATTATATTTGGTTGACAATGAGAGATGGGGCCTTCAAAAGCCAGAAGTCCCATAAGATACACAAACCGATGCGCGCAAATTGCAGCTGCACAAATTGACATGCATGTCAATAGAAACATTACCCGGGAGCAAGTCATTTCCATTGTAATATGATCATAAAAACCACTTGCAATCCAGCGCTACATGTTTCATTAAAACGTGCGTTTTTAAACAGCGCACAAGATGCTTCAACATCCCTCTCGTCCGAGCGAATGTAAACAAAGGAACGCACGCAACGCTGTTGCCAAACGGCTGTTACTAAAAATGTTTTTATTTGTGGGGAGGGGAACTGACAAAATTCGTCACGAAATTTGCACTAATTTAAATGGAGATGACAATGGTGTAGTTTACATGCGCATATTCTAGGCAATATTGGAACGCTATGAGGTTCCAGGTTTCATCACCAGGTGGCTCTCCACCATTTTATACGAAAGCGTTTTAAAACTCCCAAAGGTACCTTAAAAAATAAACAAATAAATAAATAAATGAATAAATAGTTTCCACAGTGCGATCCGTGGCTAGTTTATAAAGCATTCCGCAAGAGCAATAAAATTCTATGAAGATTTCAAGGATATCTTATTAGGAAATTTTATAACAAAATTATTGAAAATAAAATGTGTACAGTAGAACCTGTCTAAAGTGACCACTTTTGGGACTGGACTGCAATAGTCATCACAGACAGGTGGTCACTATACGAAACAGACTTCATATAGGCGTAATTAAGTCTCTACAAGTTCACTCTCATAAAAAGTGGTAATTTCATTCAGGTGGTCAATTTACCAAGGTGGTCGTTTTACCAGGTTCCATTGTATACATATATAAAAGTAAAGAGTCGATGCGATTCATAATATTTCTGAAATTTCCATTATTATTCGAGTATCGAAGTACTATTACTATGTATCTGCCATTATTATTCGAGTATCGAAGTACCATTACTATGTATCTGCCATTATTATTCGAGTATCGAAGTACCATTAACATGTATCTACCATTATTATTCGAGTATCGAAGTACCATTACTATGTATCTGCCATTATTATTCGAGTATCGAAGTACCACTACTATGTATCTGCCATTATTATTCGAGTATCGAAGTACCACTACTATGTATCTGCCATTATTATTCGAGTATCGAAGTAGTCGAAGAAATAGATTGGATTGCAAAAACCTGACATTAGATACTTTTGATACTTAAATAATGATGTACAAAATATGAGTATTTAGTTTGTAACGGACAGTCTGAAAGAGGTGCCGGATTAAGGCATTTATGGGCTCCAGGCAGGAAGGAGGGAATAGGCCCTAAAGAATATGGCCTTCGCGATATTTAGTCAATGATGAGTTTTTTTCCCTTTGAAGTTTATCCTCCTCAGTATCAGGCATATCAGCAATGAAAAATTCTCGGACATTCGTAAATAAACACGGTTAGAATGGCGCTGAAATTTGAGCAGCACTAGGTCCCCTCCAGACCTCTGCGAGGGTCCCAAAATTACACTAGTCTACTTGGTCTGTAAATCAAGCATTGTATGTAAGGTTTAATGTTATTCAGAGAGGGAAAACTTAGTGTCAGCAAATATATTTCATTTTCTTAGCTAATCGCCCCCACCTGATGGTCGCATAACCAAAGTAAATCCTAAAGGTTCAGTAATCAGGGACATAGCAATTCAGAAATTAGGGGGACAAATTGTTTTAAAAAGATTAAGTGTTTTGGAGTTAAGTTGACAATATATTTGAGCATTGGAAAGGGATCATAGGTGTACGCAAAAAGTTCATAAGGGGGATTAAAGCTCAATGGGGTTACAAAATTACAGCTCACATATTCCTATGTTAAGTATACAAAATTACATTGCAATGGGGGGTTACAACCCCCATCAACACCCCCTGCGTACGCCAGTGGGAGGGATAGATGGAGCCCATTGCTGCATCATATCCCATGCTTCTTAGCCTTATGTAAAAATTTATTAAATATTTAACAGATAAATATCCGATTATATCAATGAGTAACGATATTATCGATAAGCATCGATAATATTGATACTAAGTATCGTATAATGATCCAGAAATAACGTCAAAATTAAATTATAAACTTTCTATTGCCCTGGAACCAGGGCCGTGGATGAAGGGGTGTTTTTGGGGTTAACACCCACGTCCCCAGTTTGAAGACCATTGTTAGCTGTAAAGGGGAGAGTTCAAGTATTACGTAAGAACCTTGTGGGGAGGGGTTGCCGTTGGTCTTATTTTCCTATGTTAGCCAATGTTAATTTTTGCTTTCTGAGGTGGGGGTGAAATGGCCAAAATATTGCTTATGTAATACTTGAACCCAAAGTGAAAGGAGATTTTATTTCTATTAAAAAACTCGTTCTAATTAAAATTACTCCCTTTACGAAATTTTGTCCAGGAGCATGCTAACCTAAGTCTAGGAGCCAAAAAGTGCCCCGTAAGTCAGTTTTTACCGCAAATCAGATGCAATACAATTCACGATAAAGGTAAATGTTAATTCACTTCTTCTCGGCAGCTTGTTTAATCAAAATAGATGTTACTTGTCTTAAAATTTCCCTATTATCTCTTTTATAATTATCACCGTAGATTTCCCCCCAAAAAAATCCCTGTTTCGGAGGAAAAGTACCGATGATCCCATTACGATAAAGTACAAGAGTACCCTTTTTCTTCCCTTTTTTTTTATGAGTAAATTAACGCGTAACAAACGCTAAGCATAAAACTATCGGCAAATATGACGGTGTTAAAGTATGAAAAGCAAGAAAAACTCTTACACTTTGCCTGAAATTAAATTAATTTTTCCCCCTGAGTCCCTAAGGTTTGAAGAAGCAGGGGATATTCCAACACTAGCGGGGGAAAAGTAACATCGTTTTAGGGAAGAAAAACTTCAGAAAAACGATTTTATTAAAGCAGGAGGGGTTGAGAGCCGTGGAGGGGAAGAGCTCTCGTATTTTTTCGGTCTATATGGACAGAGTCCGGCGTTGTGTGTATGTATATAGAAGGAAAAGAGCTCTGGGCACTATTGTTTGCCTACGGATGTTTGGCAAGAGCTTTAGGGACGTGTGCTTAAGGATTTTCCGACGCCAAATTCGGCGCCGTCGTCCAATGTTTGGTCCGCCAATATTCCTTCGACCCCGTTCGGCAAACACCAGAACATCCATGCACACAGACAAGTTTTTCAAACACTACGTAACGCTTTTTTTTCCCTTTTCCCCCCTTCTCCCTTACTTTCCCGTTCTTTCTACTACGGCTTTTTTCCCCCTAGATACGGGTTTAGACGCATGTATCTTTGCTAATTCCCCTTTTCCATAGCTCTGTCGTAGATCTGGGTCACACCACATACGTGCATACATGTATGTATATGAACTACCTACCAATAATTGTCTGGATACCCTATGTATTGCGTAATTTATATATGCACGATTACTACTAAGAAGACAACTAGTACATGGGTAGCAGAATGCTATGGATGGTTGAATAGAAATTGATGGCAAATTGTCGGGAACTGGGCAGTGGGGGTAGCAATTTAAAAATTATGGGAGGACCTCAAGCAGATTTGAAAATACCAATTGATTTTGCGTTATGGAGAACAATGTACAGCAGAACCTGCCTAACGCGAGCACCTTTAAGACAGTACTGCAATGATCACCACAGACTGGTGGTCATTACACATGATATACTTTGGTATAGGCATAAAAAAATCTCTACCAGTTGTCTCTTACAGAAAGTGATCATTTTATTCAGGTTGTCAATTTACCAGGTTCCACTGTACTACGTTATCCAATTGGGGGGGCCTTGGGCCATCTGAGCCCCCTCTATTTCCTTCGCCACTGGAACTGGACGACTTTGAGAGTGTCGTCATCATCATGGGATGTCACATAGATGGTATGTCCTCAGAGGCTATTAACACTCCAATGGATCATGGAAAATCCACGGCCGGCGATGTGATAATCAAATAGAGACGTTCCGGTATTACCAGTGCAGGACAACATCCAGGAAGAGGAGACCCGGAAGTACCGGGAAAAGAATGGCGCACGTTACATCGAGTAACATAAAAAAAAAGCGGTTCCTATCAGGGGTGTCGTAGAGGGAGACAGAAGGGGGGTGGCTGGGCAAGATCTATTTTTATTTACAAAATAAATATACGAATTATTCTATCTTCACGATTTTCAACTTATTTCGCCATACCCATCACTCAACGTATTTGAATATAAAAGCAGATATTTTTACACCGTTTGGAGCAAAAGCAAGTTTATTGACGAAGCTTATTTCGCAAATTGGACGCCCTGGGAATTTATTTACGAATGAAGGGAGACGTGGACCCAAAAAGTTTGAAAAACGACTAACGTAGAATATGCAATGACAAGTGAAAAAATGACAACTGGGTAGTATGACATAGAAGGGACCAAAATGCATGAACGAGTGTCATCACGATTTCACTTGAAGTATGCCTATGGCAAGTGAAATCGTGATGACACTCGTGTTAGTGACATCATGATTTCACTTGCCATAGACATAATGCAATGGATAGGGGAAAAAAAAGGATCATTTATAAAATCCCGCAGCTAGAAGAAAATAAAAGTATATTTTGCGAATGGGTCAACAGTTAGTTTTAACAGTTCTACATAAAGAGCAGGAGGCATTGAAGTGATGGGATGTAGCGTTTATAGAAGTGATCAAATACTTTATTAACATTTAATCAGCTCTGGGAGGAACATTTAGCATTGCAGTCCTCCTGCTGCGGTCTGTGTAAGGCACAAGTGTTGCACTAATGGCTTTAAATCACGACATTCTACAAATAAATCAATGGGCGATGTACTGCGCAATGGAATACTAAAAGAATATTAATACGAACGCAATAATCGTACAAATCGGCCATTGCAAAACATTCATGGGAACATTATCATCGTTTCCCTTTCAATGACAATAAAATAATTGAAAATTTAAATCACCCACAGATACTAATTTTTTACAGGCCTATCAGAGCTTCCGCAATGCCAATGGCATTGCCAACGATCGGTGTGAGAATGTGTATTTTCCCGAATGCTACATAAATCGGTGTCTGTCTCACGGTGAAAGGAGAGCGAAGACCATGGTAACAACTATCTTTTCCCCACCCCTACATAATTTTTTATAACGAAACAATACAGAGTTTCACCAGGAGATTCCATAACAAACAGTTATTTCGACACTGGCGTAAGGTTTAAAAACACGACGTTTCGGGAGCCAACTGCTCCCTTTGTCAAGTGAAGGCAGAATGAAGAGTTCGTGAAAGTCCTAAGCTTATATACCCGCATGTTGGGAATCCCCATCTGACGCCATTTGGTGCGGGGAAGTTCTGGCGGAGGATAATGTTTTTTAGCTTCGATTTCTTCACGATAGATGGCGACACATGATTGACGCTTTTTGAGAGCTTATCGGTTCTGATTCAGTGGCAATACATCAGTCTGGAAAGAGTTTTTGACAAAGGCAGGTGGTTCCCGCCGAAGTTACTGTAAAACTGACGTGCCAGCACACACACACATAACTAAATTTGTGTTAATTTACGCTTTGTCTCCCTATGCTGTTTTCACAGAAGTGTCGTGTATCATATTCAGAGCCGATGAGAGGTGGGCAGCAATAGGGGCTGCAGCCCGGGGACCCGGTTGAAGTCTAGGGGCCGCGCTGTAGGGGTCCGGTCGAAGGAAGGTGTCATGGGGCCAGTCGAAGTGAGCCTGGGGGCCGCGTTGGCTCTCGGCGCCTCTAATCATATTTGTTTTTTTGTACCTTACCCCTCCAATTTTTAGCGCTGCCTAGGTCACAATTCTGCTTCCGATTTACGCGTCAATTTGGTGACAGCCCCGGTATATATATGTACCTACCTAGCAACCATTATACCCATTCTCTCGAACGGGCTCCCACATACGTACACGTATTTGTTGTCTCCCTCAACTCTAGACAGCTCTAGCGACACCTACCCCCTCTACTTCCCGGTTTTCGCGCCGCGTCAGTCGTTTATTGATGCAAACATCATTAATGATCTAGAGGCCAGACCCTTCCACACGCATCCCTCACCCCCACTTCGGATCTGAAACGACACCGAACCTGAAAGCACAGCGATTAATAACGCCGGCCGCCGCCACCAGAGAGCGCCCCTCTCATTTAAATGACAATAAATCACGGTTATTACAGACAAACCGCAACCGCGGGGTGTCGGGGGCCGGGAGGGGGAATGGCGTCGCCGTGTTATGCCGCTACCGCTTTCAGTAAGGCCAGTTGCTTTCGGTAATTGGGTTTTGAAAGCCCGCCGTTCCATTGCAAGCTTTGTTCGCCAATATTAAAAAGACGGAATTCAAACATTTCCGCCCGCCGTTGTGTGCCACACCATTTCCCGTTTTCGCCTGCCTTAAAATTTCTGGTGTGCGTGTCTCTATAAACGTGTTCGTCTTCACGCTAGGTAGTTTCTTTTTTTTTTTTTTCACTCCCCCCTTTCTACGTGTTCGTGTAGATTTACAGGTTCCGACGTAGGTACCTCCATCGCTTCCCCTCCCTACGTCGTTCCCGCATACGCTAACGACGGTAAATTCGTTTTCGGGGGAAAACACATTTTTTGTTGCTATTTCCCATTTTTTCTATTTTTAAAAAAAAAATTTTTTTCCTGAAAATTTTTCGGGTTCATTTTTCTATGATAATGGTAGCTCCTGGGTTACAGCAGCGTAAAGAAAAAGGAGGGGTAAACAACGGCATTGTTGATGCCCACAGAAACTGAGAAAGGAGAGGGATTTTACTTATTTATTTTTTTGGGGTATGTACCCGGGTACATAAATTGAAGGGAAAAGTACGGTATATTTCCCTACCCTTTTAAAAAAAAGCCCATCTCGCGTGCTCTTCTCCGTCGACGCGCTTCCAGTGTTGGTAACCGTTATTATACCGTGTTTCTTCTGCGGGGGAAATTGCTGGTTTTCATGTTCGTAATCGGGAAAACGGGAAAAGTTACTTTTCTTCATTCTTTGATGAGGAAAAAAAGGGATAAAATATTTAACGAGCTATGTATTATAGCGTTTTTCCCTGTCTCCATAGGGGAATACGAAATGGACGTCATTTCTGCGTAATGCCATTACAAATGACAGTTACAAAAATGAAAAATAGAACCTTTTTTTTTTATTGCGCACACTCTTAGGAAATCTCTTTATCAAAAACAGGAATCACTGGCATTATGCGGTTTTGTATGGATATTCTTTTCTTATATCACAATTAAATTATTTTTCGGATTTTACAACCCACGACTAGTCTCTCTAGAAATATATTTTGCAACGGACTAATATTTTACATCATCTTTTTCACATGCTGTAGTAGTTTTTTGTGGATGTCTTTTTTTATATTACGATTAAATTATTTTTCCGATTTTGCAACTTTCCGCTAGCCTTTCTAGAAAAATAATTTACAACGGACTAATATTTTGCAACATTTTTTTTAATATTTTACGTTTGTTTTTGATAAACTGTAGCAGTTTTTATAGATATCCTTTTTTTTTTTAATATGACAATTAAATTTCGTTTCGGATTTTACAACACATTTAGTTAACTTTTCTAGAAACATGATTTGCAACGGATTATTATTTTACAATTTTTTTGGAAACAAGTCATAACACTTTTTCTAATGTAAATAGTAGTACTACCTTTAATTCATTCATAGCTATTTATCGTAGTCAGTAATTTATTGTAATTGTTGTAATTATCTATCCTAATCGTTGCAATTATTTATCGTAGTTGTTGTAATTATCTATCCTAATCGTTGCAATTATTTATCGTAATTGTAATTATCTATCCTAATCGTTGCAATTATTTATCGTAATTGTTGTAATTATCCTAACTGTTGTAATTATTTATCATAAGGGAGAGTTCAAGTATTACATAAGCAATATTTTGGCCATTTCAACCCTCCTCTCGGTAAGTAAAAATTAACCTTGGTTAACATAGGAAAATAAGATCAACGACAACCCCTCCTCCCCCAAGGTGATTACGTAATACTTGAATTCTTCCTAATTATTGTATTTATTCATCGTAATTATTGCAATTATTTATCGTAATTGTTGTAATTATTTATCGTAATTGTTGTAATTATTTATCCAAGTCTTTGTAATTATTTATCCTAATTTTTGTAATTATTTATCGTAATTGTTGTAACTATTTATCTTAAGAGAGAGAAACTTACCATGGTTAATTAATTATCGTACCTTCAGTATTTTCATTTTTGCAATAGTTGGTTGATTAATATACGCCGTACAGTTTCATTTTAATTGTTTGATCGATTTCGATGTGAAATCGATGAAACGAAAAACGAGCTCGTATTAATTTCTATAGAGTCATTTATATGAGATAATTAAATATAATTAATATATGTCAGTTAAATGTGTCATTTTTGGGGGAAGGGTACCAAGAGAGTAATACAAACTATTATATTTCATACAACGAAATCTGAATGAAGAATGATTGTGTGTGTTTTTATTTTATTAAATTATCATATAAAGACTTTGTCTAGTGACACTGTGTTGTTTTAGGCTTACTGTTCTGTCCTGAGCAATGTGCTACTTACTTGAAGAACAAAAGCTGACCAGATTCCCTCTTGTTTTAAGCACAAACCTCAAACTCGCTGAACAGCTATAATTTTTCCTCATATATATATATAGATAGTTACCAATATTAATTTGGGGATTATGTTAAGCTGTTACTTTTACCTTAGATTTTCTACTGAGTGGTTTTGAGAAGCAGAACTTAACAAAGAGATACAACAAAACCTTTAAGTAACTGACACCTCGGGACTTGAGTATCTGTCCGCTTTTGGGAGGTATCCGTAAGTCGGGAGGGTTAGGGAGTAATGAACACTAAGATTAAATAGTGCAAAAAAAACAAAAAAAACATCCGTTAAGTAGAGGTGTCCGTTATTGCATAGCAAAGGTTTTATTGTATATACAGATGACTTAACCAAATATATCAGTAAATTTAAAGGGTGGAGAGAGGGCAATAGCTTCCTAAATGACAGTCTTTGGACCGACTTATATATTTTAAAAATGTTCTTAAGTGATTATGCCGCATAGTCTTTATTCATCAAACTGCGACCGGTGAATTAAGACGAAAGAAAGAACGAAAGAATTTGAAATAAAAATAAAAATTCAGTTTATTAAAAAACTGTTTAAAGCAGAGAACAATAATAATTATATAATCGTTAGGACATTTCCATTAATTTGACGCCGTCAAAAACGATTTGACATGGATCTCCTCGCCCGGCCAAATATAGTTTTCAATGCCTTCGTTCCCAGCACAGCCTTTGCAAATTAAATTCATAGACAAAGGGATGACATGGCGAGAAAGAGACAAGAAGGGGGACGTCGTCAAATTGCAAGGCGCAAAGTTATCGATCCCATGATGGTTTCGTAGCACCTTTATAAACGCTGATTTAGACTATATATATATAACCGAGGGATTGTATCTTTGGCAATGTTGACGAGACTCTTTTTTTTTTCCTTTTTTACATCTATGCCGGATGTAATTTAGAAATTACATCCGGCATAGATAGCATGACAGTGTTTGAAAATTTTGTTTATTATTAGTTCAGTCTTAATAGTTCCAGTATTATGTAACCTTCTTTGAAGAGGGCTAAAAGCCTTCGAGAGAACGTTTTAAAGCTATATTAAAACATATAGTTCAAAAACTGTGCCCATTGTGTTATTTTACCAAGTTTTGTGATATATTCAGCACAGTGAGTCGTTTTACTTCCAATGTATCAAAAATTATCAAATAAAATTATAATTTGAGCATTATCTCTGATTTCGTTTGTCTTTTTCGTTTTCACATGATGTGTAAAATCACATATAACGCAACTATTCGACGATATTTGCTTTATGTGTACGAAAGAGGAATGGCTGTGGCGGATTTGGGCATATATATATATATACGCACCGAAGGTCTGCTAGAACCACTCTTGCACATATTTATAGTAAAAATTTTTCAACGTACACTCCCTTAAAGCGGACACTTCTATTTAGTGAAAATTTTACACTTTCCAGTCTTATAAAAAAAAAAAAATTCTCCAATATATAGTTCTATTCCCAGTCTATTTAACGGCAGCCTTTCAAAATCCCAGGGCTTGCTAGTTAGCTAAGCTTTTTGAATAGCAAAACATGAACTCAAGTCCCGAAGTGTCCGCTACTCACAGCTTTTATTATATAAAAACATAAAGGCACCATACAATTTCATAAACGGCTGGATTTTAGATTGAGCAGTGTTAATTTAATCTTGAAGGGAAGGAATATATATATATATATATATACACACACACAACTTTACACAGTTCTCTCGCTTAAATCCATTACAAAATGGTACAGAGATTGGCCGCTATTCAAAGCGTAGAGTCATGTGGTCCCCCCCGGGGGGGGGCTCGAGTTCCTGAATAATTTAAAATAAGTTTTAATTTTACATGTCTTGTAATGTATCCATTCATAAGGCTTGCCCACCTTAACAGTTTTGAAAATTGTACGTTATTGCCGTTATTGTTCCAAAGGAGTTAGTGAGAATCATGTCACGCTTTGCAGCGAAAATTCGCAATTTTTACACCACCCCTTCATTGTCACCCATTTCATTGTTTTGAATTTAATCGTGTTTGCTTGTAATATTTCTCTCCGTTTTTTGCGGGAGAGAGGTGGGGGGACTGTTTGATAGAATATCTGACGCGTCTTCGAACCCAACTTGTATTCATACCCTGTCCCGCTTGTGTTTAAAAAACAAAACGGGGGAGAAAGAAAGAAAATATGCAAATTTGCGGAGGCATTTATGCAAAATATGTTATTTCCGCCGCGACATTTAAATTATATTTCGACTGGGAGTGGAATTTAATATGATTTATTTAGGATTTAATTTGTGAAATACCTTTTTTTTCCCTTCCGCTATTATCTATACAATAGTGGTTCGTGTTGTTTACATAATTTAATTAAACCATTATTCCCTACGAAGAGGGATTTTTTCGCGGCCCGAAAAATCAAACAAGAGGACCCGTTTTTAATAAGATGTCTCCAAAGCCCACAACACACGTTTCAATAATTACATGTTCATCAATATTTCCCTTTAACTTTATTATTTTTCCTTACGAAGCTTGTCTTAAAGTCGTTCTTATTAAATCATTTTTCCCTTCCAAAGAAAAAAAAAAAGGGGGGTGGGGGGAACAGACTCTTCCAAATTATTCTTCAACGCCCTACACAAGATTAAATTAGTGCAAAGTGAAGCTTCCGATAAATATACAGGAAAAATTCTTTTCATTTAAATTTTTGATGTGACCGATAACGAAAACAAGTCTGGTCAAAATCTTTCGAAATGTCTTGCTATTTTTTAATTTTTCGTCTTATTTTTCTCCTCTGTTTCCTTAGACATTAGATCAACAACAAACCGTGTTAATGAAATGTTAACTAAAAAACAGTGATGCCAGTAATAAGTAATATTAATGTCATCAGCATTTTACCTACGGATATGATAAGGGTGTATAAGGTAATCTGGTCTATTGCGCTATCATGCCCGGGAATATGTTCAGTCACACTAAGCGTGTATGCAGATATGGTGTGTGATGATGACAGCCGCAATAGGCGTATTATGCTATTATCCTGGGTAGTCGTTGTGCTGCCACCAGCTCGGCTCGTAGCTGAGCAATATACGTCTCTTCGTGAGGCGGGTTCTGTATTCCACGTGCTAGGTAGAATGACGACGATGAAGGTTTAGTAGACACCATTGAAGTACAGAAGCTAATACTATGTTTATTGAATATAATTCAGGAGATATTCATAGGCACATGGATACTCAGACAATTCAACTATAGGCGCAGCGCCGAAGTTCTAACGTATGTAATGAGGTCCGGAATCACACACACGTGCGTCCGCCCTCTTCCTCTGCCCAATCTCTTCTCTTCTCTCACCCTCTGCACACCACAACCTCTTTTCCCAATATGATCTCATTGGTCAAGATTAATCACGTGGTCACACCTGATTGGACAGTGTGACCCTTCTTCCCCGTTCAACATATGTTTTGCATAAATATTCTGCAATGTCAATCTTGACATTACAGACCAGAGTTACAACAATTTTATACGCCCACATCCGGACTGTTTCCTCTCGACCCTTTTCACAAAGAAGACCTACAAGTCTCAATTTCTCATCCTCTTCCAACATGCTTGATCATTACATCCACTCATCATCATATTTTTAAGTAGCGTTTCATCTAGGAAAAAAATTAGGGCAGGCATGGTAAAATGGCAGTTTTTTAGCGTTCTAAATACATAGATAATCATATTAAATATCCGTGGGTACGTCAGCTTTACTGCTGCTAATTCCATTTATTTAATTCCTATCGTTGCTTTTTTTGAATTTGTTAGTTTTCGTTTATAGGTAACCATTTTTTGAAGTTTTTTATTTTGTTCCGAGTTAAGTATATGCGAAAGGCGAGGGGCCAGTGCGCGTGATTGCAATCTAACGACAGTGTTGCCAGATGGCAAGATTAAAAAATCCCAACTTCATACAAAATAATAATTAAATTAATATAACTATAATTTAGTTAAACAATATCCTATAAGAACTTCATTTATTTAAATATCCTATACCAGCGGTTCTTCAATGGTGGTCCGCGAGATCCTCCCAGTGTTCCACAAAGATTCGAAAAAATACCGAAACAAGAGCAATTACTCTTTAATGCTAAGAATAAATTATGAGGGAACGAAAAATTCCTTCATTAAAAGGTGAAAATCAACGATGAAACACTAGAAATAAATACATATGATGCAAATTCCGGGCTTTAAACTTTGAGTTAATTCTTGGCGCGTCTGGCGCAGTATAGCTCAGATGCTCTTGCGCCATAAAAAAGCCAAACAATCAATCATTTGGGGGTCCGCGAGGGCGACTGATCTCTGAAGGGGGTCCGCGGTCTAGGAAAGTTAAAGAACCGCTGTCCTATACTATATGACAAGTAAGCTTCATAAAATAGGGATGTAAAACATGCTTAGTTTAGAGCTTAAAGACAAACAAATTGATTTTAACAAAAATTTGATCTCAAAAATACGTGGAACCGCTAACGTTTATCGCAGTAGTCCGTGGTTGAAAGTCTGCAAACCTGGCAACAGTGCTTTGTTTACAAATATTCGCCAGCAATTTCATTTTGCCAAAACCATCAGTGTTATTACGAAAATGAAATAATGAAGTACAAAATTTTTATAAATCAACAAATTTCGTCACGCGTTTTGGATTCTAACGTGGGAATTTGAATTATCATCGGGGACGGATGGTGCGTTATTTTCCGAGGGCTGGGTGGGACATATGGGCACAAGGGCGGACAAGTTGAAGGGCAGGGCACTAATAGGTTCGGCAGGGCGTTGCGCCCTTCTATTTCGCTTTAGATGAAACACTATTTTAAGCCATGTCATCATGAAATAGATGTCCATGAAGCCCATGCCATCATGATATAAATGTCCATGAAGTCCATGGTATCATGAAATTCAAGTCCTCATCCTATGTAATTATTGTTATAATGTAAGTCATGTCATTATGTAAGACATGTTATGGTATCAGTTATGCCATCATGCAAGATCTGTTACAAGATCAGTTACGCAAGATTAGTTAAGTCATGCCATCGTGAAATTCATATAAATCGCTGCGAATTCTCCGTCATGTGAATATATCGTTATAATAAAAGTCATGTCATTATGTAACAACTGTTAAAATGTCCGCCATGCTATCATGAAAGGCCTTTCAAAACGTTAGGAATGTCATCATTAAAACCTGTTATGAGCTACGTTAAGGGGGGTATACATATCAAAGCTTATTGGCGAAATCCTTGGATGATTTTCAGAAGGTCTCCATGAGGTCCGTTTATAGAATTATCATAACTGAAATTTAAAGCGCTTTACTTAAGCTCTTAACGTCTGATTCTGAACAGTGCCTGTCATCTCTGGAAACAGCTGACCAGCTTTCACCCTTGACACCTGTATTCAGATGGCCATTTCATTACGTAGCTATGAGAAATATCAAACGAGTGCATCCTCTTCCATGAAATACCATCCACTTCCCTAAACTACTACATCACATCAACAATCCTGATTCATGATAGCTGCAAATTATCCTTAATCAGCTGACTCATGGATAAAGGAAATGACAAAATCGTTGTGACGTCACGGTTAGTAAAAACAAATCCTAAGGAAGAAAGAGACAAGGAAATAAACTAGTCTATGTCCGACGGTTGTTCTGAACAAGACTATTGGGGCACAATCGGCAGCACTCTAAAAAAGCGACGTGTTCTCATAAAAAAACCATCTTTTCTCACAAAAGAACTAGATCCGACTGCAGAGGCTCTTAAACCACTTTCTAGCTTCGGGCAACGAGAAAAATAAAAGCTATCAAAGACTATAGGGAGAGAGAAGAAAAGAAAAAGTTGGATTTCATTCCACGGTGGAAAACGAAAGTTGTTTACAAATTGTTTCCATCGTAGTGAAGATTCAAAATTTGTTAAACAACGTCGATGACGTCAGAGGAAACGCCTGAAACGTTAAGCTGTGTAATAGAAATAAATCACTTGCGTCCAATTAAGAAGTGCTATGTTGACGCTTAGACAAGTATAGTATATCCTGCTAACTCGAAAATTTACGGATAATCTGAACAGACTTTCAAAACAATATAATTATATATATAGTGATGTAGGTATTAAAGTTAACATTTCAATAGAAAACGAATTATGTGGAGAACTATGTATTGATACATTGAGAATAATGCGAAAAATAAAACATTTGTTTGGTAGCATCTAAAATGTACATGACGAAAATCCTTTGTTGCGAGAGAAAACCTCTTATAGCGAGCCATTATCCATCAATTCGGTCGTCGAACATCGAAGCCGAAAGACCAAATGGTCAGAGTTGAGAATAAAAAAAGGGTTTTGATTGGTTCGTTGGATTGTAATAGTGCAGGGATAAGGATGGACATGATGCGCCATAAGGTTTTTAAATTTCATTTCGATGAATTTTTAAAATTTCATAGATTTCAGCTAAAACTAGTCTATGTTGAATACATCTCGTCTCAGATCTGTGTAATTGAAATTGTTGGTTGGTTGTACTTTTATATCTCAAGGATAGCAATGGCCATTCTGTTCCAAACAAGGCAATTGTATGTGTGTCTCAACTGTGTAAGTGTTTATTGCATGAACAACACAAGTAAAATACAGCGGAACCTCTATAAACCGAACTTCGAGTTACCGAGATTAAAGGGAAAAGAAAACCATTACGATTTATCGAGAATTTCGAATCACTGAGGTTCGAATAACCGAGATCCCACTGTATTACAAAAATCAAGAAAACTCAATCAATGATCAATGTTGCTTGTATATGGTAACTTCAGAAAGGAGTAACTTGACCTTCTCGTACATGTTTGATTAAATTTTAACGGCACAGAGACAACGTGTTGTTTTATTTAATTATTTCCCATTAAATAATTTGGCTATATCCTGATAAACGGATTCGTCTGCAAAAGGCAGCAGAACGTATAATAACAGAAAACCAGCTGAAGAATTGCGGTTTCAAGTTCAATTCCGGGAATAGGAAACCTGTTGCTTTTTTTTTTCTTTCTTAAAATATTTTTCCCCGTTAAATGAAATCTGCCCACCATAAAAAGATAGCAAAACTCTAACAGGCTTCCCACTTACCTTGGAAAAAAATTCCCTGACTTTTGCAGGTTTTTCCCCATGACTATTCCGACAAAATTCGTTGACTAACTTCAAACAACACGGATTTCGGGGAAAATAGATTCACGTTCGTGTGAAATTTAGCTATTCAGAACAGAAGTTAGGAAGGTTTCCCTGACTTTGTCGGGTCTCTTTTCATCTTTTTATTAAAAAATTATTCCGTGTTCGGGTAGGAATATTTACAGAAGTAATATAATGGAAAAGGAGGTTTCTTTCTTGCAGCGCAGGCGCAAGTTTTACGGGTTCCAGGCGATATTTAAAATCGGCGCCTCAAAATTAAAGTACTTGTCCGTTAAATTACTCTAAAAAACTTCACATTTCGTTACTATTTACTGTACAAAAATTCACGCTTCGTTATGTATTGTTTCTGAAATCTTGGACTGAAATCTTGTCTGAGGTCGCTTAACAGATTGCGTCTTCGCTATGTAAATTAATGTTGATAAGACTCCCCCCCACACTCCCGAATTTAATATTTTGGTAAAGTATTTTTAAATGTTTAAGTTCATGTTTTATGATGGTAATTGTTTTGCTTATAAAATAGGAAAATATTTGTGATTTTGAAATGCACAGCTTCGATACCGTATTGCATGGAAACTGCCTTTCGTAAAACGATTTTTTTCTTCCATTGAACCTTCACCAAAAGTAAAAACCTTTAAAAAAAAAAAAGGTAATGGGGAAAAGCAGGCATCCGAAAAGGGAAAAAATAAGAGGAAAAATACGCTGAAAGTGCCGCGCTTACAAATTTGTGGAGTCAGCATCCTTTTTTGCCCCTTCCCCTATATTTTCCCCTCTTTTTCCGGTATATCGGGCGAAAGAAACGAAGAAATGCTCCTTTGATAGCTTGAGTGACCCTCTCCACTCCACACCAAGGAAAAAGGGGAAAAAAAGGCGAACAGAACGGAAAAAATCCCTTGGTAAAATTGCTCAAAGAAATAGCCACTTCTTCGTTAGTTTGTTCGACAACGAGTGGTTAGCAATCGAAGGGAAAATACTTTTCCTTTTTAATGTCAAATTCCCTATTTTTATCCCTATATTGTTACAAATAAGCAGGCGATTTCACTCATCATATTTTAAAGCGCCATCTGTAGATCAACCAGTTATTAAGGCCTAAAGAAATAGCATTAATGACTTGGTTTATATTTATACCCTCAAAGCGTCTGCCATACATTTTATCCGAGTTCCAGTTTAACAGAGTGTCGTTTAACATGTACGATAGAGTTTCGATCATTCGATATTCGGTTATCCGGAATCCGTGAAGGCTATTAAAATGACATTAAAATGTACGAATAACAAGCCACTGCCAACACTTCTAGTACTTATGTACTCTAAGCGTAGGCGTACGCAGGAAGTTCGTAAGGGGGAGTTATAGGCTCATGGGGTTGGGGGTTACAAAGCTGCAACTCACATATTCCTATGTTAAATATACAAAATTTCATTGCAATGGGGGAGTTACAACCCCCATCAACACCCCCCTGCGTACGCCAATGACTCTAACTGCTAATATCTTCAAGTCCTGGCACAATTACTTTTTATTTCTTTTACGAAATAAACACTAATAAGCTCCAACTGTGTTGTTGTTCCTTGGCGATGTTTGGCGATAGATTTGAGGCAATCCTTCATCGCACGTCAGTAGAATTCAGTCAAACCTCAATTGAAAAGAGGTTTCGTTTTTTAGTTTCTGCATTTTATACTCATTTTTTCCACGAGTATATTACAGCAAAAGCGGAATTTTCGAGAAAGGATGAGGGTTCCCGGATAGATGAAGCATGTCGGTGGAGAGCAAGGCTTGAAGGAACTTCTTTTTGAATTGGAAAGGGAATTTTTAAGGTATAGAAAAATACAGACAAATACAAAACTAAACATAAAGCAGCTCAAATACGAGGTTGCAGTGACATGAAATTGCAGCAGCTCAGGAAATTGATGTGGCATGTGTTTTCATGACACAATGAGACAAAGCTTCGGCAACGTGACATAGCGAACAATGTTTTAGTTTTATGGACTTCAATGATATGTTGAATCTGGCGAAATCTTATTTGCATAGACTCCAGTGATATGTTGAAACGGACAAGGCTTCACTAATACAGACTTCAGTCACATAAATGAACTGACAACGTTTCAATCATTCACACCTTAGTGACGTAATAGTAGAAATAACGAGGTCTCTGTTATATAGACGTTAATGGCATAAGTATATAGACCTCAATGACATAATGGAATTGATAAGGTTTCAATTATATATATATATACACTTCAATGACATAATTGAAAAGACAAGGTATCAATTATATAAGCTTCAATGACATAATGGAAAAGATAAGATTTCGATTATATATATATATACTGGAAGTGATCATCGAATGGTGAGATGTAAAATGCACTTAAATACTAAACTAGAAAGGCAGAAGCTCATTAGGAAACAAGTAAGTAAGAGGGTGGATTTAAAGAAATTAAAAGAAAATACCGAGGCATTCAAGTTGGAATTAAAAAATCGCTTTTCTGCACTGGAAGGACTTATTGAAGAAGTTGACATCTCAGAAGCAAATGAAAACATTGTTAAGACAATAGTTGAAACTGCTGGGGAAATTGGTGGTGTAACCTGTAAAAAGCACAATAGCAAATTATCTGAGAAGACGAAACAGCTCATGAAAAGGCGAAGAGATATGAAGGTGGACAATCAAAATACCAGTTCCAGGATTGAGTACATAGAACTTTGTAAAACTCTGCGCAAAAGCATGAAAGAAGACATAAGAAAATTCAACTGTGAGCTAGTAAGGAAAGCCATTGAAAATAACAAGAGCCTTAGGGTTGTTAAAGGAAGTTTATCTGTTGGGAAGAAACACATCATTGCATTAAAAGGAGAGGATGGCACCGTAACAAGAAATAGGGAAGAAATACTTAGAAGAGTTGAAGAATTCTACAAAAATCTATACGAAAGTAACAGTGGATTAAACGAAGACATTGAAATAGTCGAAGGAACAGCTCCTAAAATCTTAAAAGAAGAAGTTTCATTTGCAATAAAAAGTATGAAGAAAGGAAGAGCCCCTGGTGATGATGGTATTACATTAGATATCCTAAAAGAAGCTGGAGAATATGTAGAAGACATACTTGCAAAATTCTTTACCAAATGTCTTAACAGCGGTAACATACCAAACCAATGGGATTCTGCAACAGTAATTCTTTTGCATAAAAAAGGTGATAAAGAGGATTTGAAAAATTACCGACCAATTAGCTTGTTACCTGCTATTTATAAAATCTTCACAAAAGTGCTAACACATCGCCTGCAGAAAAAATTAGATGCAGCTCAACCAAGAGAACAAGCTGGATTTCGAAGTGGATTCAGTACAGTGGACCATATTCAAGTATTAAGAGAATTAATTGAAAGAACACATGAATATGAACTTCCATTGTGTGTGGCATTTATTGACTATGAGAAGGCCTTTGACTCTATTAAAACATCAGCAGTCATCAACTCTTTAAGATCAACAGACATTGAGGATGTGTACATTGACATGGTGAAACGTGTGTATAAAAATGCAAGTGCAAAATTTCGGTTACATAAAGATACCAAAACTATCAAACTTGGCAAAGGGGTGAGGCAGGGAGATACCATTTCTCCAAAACTTTTTACTTCAGCTTTACAGATGATTTTTCAGCAGATAAATTGGAATAACAAGGGAATAAAAATAAATGGTGAATATTTAAATCATTTGCGGTTTGCTGATGACATTGTTATTTTTTCAACGAACCCATTAGAACTCCAAGACATGGTACAGGAGCTCTCAACTAGAAGTAAAGAAGTTGGACTCAAGATGAACCTACAAAAAACTAAGATCATGTTCAATAATTTCGTAGAGGAAACAAAAATACAAGTTGACAACATTGAGCTAGAAATTGCTGATTCATATATTTACCTTGGCCAGCTGATTTCAATGGATGGCAACATTATGAAAGAACTCAACAGACGTATTAAACTTGGCTGGAGTGCATTTGGAAGAAACAGTTTTATCCTGAAGGGGAAATTGCCTTTGTGTCTAAAAAGAAAGGTCTTCAACCAGTGTGTATTGCCAGTCCTCTCTTATGGATCAGAGACATGGAGTCTAACAGTTGGAGCAATACGAAAGTTACAGACAACGCAAAGGAGCATGGAGAGGTGCATGCTTGGAATAACTAGGAGAGATCGAAAAAGAAACACTTGGGTGAGAGAGCAAACTAGAGTAGAGGACATCATTGTTAAAGTAAAAGGGCTGAAATGGCGATGGGCTGGGCATATTGCAAGAAGAACTGATCAACGATGGACAACAGAAATTCTGAACTGGATTCCAAGAGACCACCGAAGACCTAGAAAACGTCCTCAAACTAGATGGGTGGATGAAATAAGAAAACAGGTTGGGGTGACGTGGAAGCGAATTGCTCAGGATAGACTTGTGTGGAAAGCATTTGGAGAGACCTTCATCCAGCAGTGGATAGATAATGGTTGAATATGATGATGATGATATATATATATATATATATATATATGGGTCAGTACAGCCTGTCCATGCATCTAAAAGAATGCAGGATGGAGGTTCAAGAAGTGGATTCAAACAGTTGATTTATCCAATCTTTCATGGTCTTTTTATCCATTTTCCCGGATTTGGAACAAGTGACGTATACATTTGAAGGCCGAAATAATTTTTCTTCTACCTTTGGCCCAAAACTTCCTGAAACTTCTCGTAGACATACAAGAAATTTTCCTTGTAATTCCCCACCCATAGAAATAATGGACATTATCGTATATTAGTGTGTTGTATTATGCAATGCCTTTTAAACTGCAAAGGTTTGTCTTTCCCCACTAATGTGATAATAATCTACCATTTCCAATAAAATAATTAAATTCACGTTGGTCTGCATTAAGCACTTGACTTGGAACACAATTTTTTATCCCATCTCGTGTTTGTAAAACAAATTCTATAGCATTATTTTGTATTTTGTCTTCATCTCTAACTTCAGTAGCCGTAATGAACTTGTGGAAGCTCTTTTGAGCTTTTTTTTAAAAGTATTTATATAGAAATCTGTACATTTAAATTCTGCGAAACCTATTTCTTTGGATTTCACCAGTTTCCACTTTCTCAAGTTCTTTTCATAGACAGCAAAATTATTTTCTCTAGCATTTAAAAAATTGTTATGTACACAATTTTTAACGATATTGCGTTTTTCACTGACACTACCCTGTTTGTTCAAATGTGTTCTAAATTTTGCAACACGTGATTTACTCTTAAGCTGTGGATAATATTTTTGAATCTGTTTAAATTTACCTGTTTTGCAAGAACCATAAAACTTAATGATTTCTTTCATTTGTTTAAGACTGACTATACCGTTATTTTGTTTAGAAGCAGGTTCATATAAATCATCAGAATCGCTGCAACCACTACAATAATCATTGCTAATATAATCGTCATTAAAATTATGATCCTCAACATCTAATGTTATCTCTTCCCACAACATTAGCCGTCCAAATTAACTCCTAAATTCTTTCGAATACACCCTTGTTTTCTTTCTTCATACTCGCTTTCAGTAATTACAGAAGGTTCCACTTTATATTTATTAATTGCTAAATTTAAAAGAGACATTATGATATTTACAACACATTTCATTTTTTCCCAGATTTTGCAAAGTTAATTTTATATCAGAAATCGATAATTTTTAATATATTTCAACATTCAGCACTTTACATTTAAAGTATTTTATTCCCCAAAGCACAAGTTAAAATTTAATTTTAAGTTAAAAATGTCATTTCAAGCACACAGTACGATTAGTTCAAGGAATTACAGCATTCTTCAACTGACAATTAAGCCGACTAAAACAAAATAGTGCCCGATAGAAGTTTTGTCTTTATCGTATGCCAAATATATCACGCACGCCAAACGTTTATACTTAAAATCACCAAATTGTGTTTTCATAAACGTTCTTCTGAATTGAAATTTTTTGCGAATCAGATTCATGTTTTTTATTTTATGTTACACGTTTCGTTTCGTAACTTTCTTTACTACTACTGAAATGAAAATAAAATTAATTGAAATACAGTGTCAGCAAAAAATATGAAAACGTCAATCTTGCAGAAAAATAACGTCACATTTGTAACTGAGGCAGCAGCCTCTACAAAACGTAATAGGTCGAGGGCCCCACAAAAAAAGTTCCCTTATCAGTACACTGAATCTAAAATGTGAAAATCTGATTTCATACGATACGCTAAAAGTTTTAGAGACAATAAAAAAACCAAGACACGCGCAAGTCAAACTTGCAAACGAAAACTCAAAAATGCAAGAGAGTTTGGAACTTTCGCACAAT
>QLNU02015270.1:121508189-121601115 GCA_006491805.2 Dysdera silvatica
TGGCATGTCAAGTGAGCAGTGTGTAGTAGATACATTTTTCACTATATGTCAATCATTTTCCTTTATTTTTTTACTTATCCCGCCGATAAAGTCTCCGCTGATTGGTTACAATTTGGCGGCGCCAGAACAAGATCTTTTCAGCGCCAAACAAAGCAAAGTTGTACGAAATCGTCATTGCTATTAAATGGTTTGTGTACAGTGTGTTACCATTATGCTTTATTTCTATCGTTTTCAGGGAGACAGTTGGAAAAAAAAATGCTGGGAGTGTCTTTTGAGAACCAACTCTGAAGAAAGAAAAGTGGGCCGTCCTAAGAAAAGATAACTGGCTGGAAACTTCAGAAAAATAGAAAAAAAAAAAATGTCGAATACTTAAACGTAGAAGAGTGGGTGATAATCGTTAAGAAGGTCCTGGTCCTTCAAAGACTATACCGCCAAGAGAAGAAGGGAAAAACGAGTGTTTGGAGTTGATATCAATAAGAGACCCAAGGCCATATGCGGGCTAAATCCGAATATACGATGAGAAGCACAAGGCAATATTGCTGGTGTACAGGACAATGGAAAAACATTATCTTTTTTAGTAAGAATTATATTCAATTTCCATTTTAATCTTATAACTCATATGCATGCCATGGTGATTAATAATTCATTTCGGTTGGCCAGTGTTAAATATCCCAAAATTTATTTACGTTTAGCACCATTGAACTAAAAAATAATGGTTGTTATATATAATTGTCATAAATGTCATATAATTGTCATAACTATATAACTGTCATAAATATCACACATTTTCCATAAACGTCATAAAATTTTCATAACTGCCATCATTATCAAAAGTCTACAATTTTCATTTTGACATAGAATATTATTGCCATAGGTCACTATGAAATTGATTTATTAATTTCTGCTTTTCCTGATGAATTCTTAATCCCCACCCCACTCCGGTCAATGGTTATTTCCACTACTGGATGAAAGCATACAATAACGAAACAATACAGAGTTTCACCAGTAGATTCCATAACAAACAGTTAAGGTTTAAACCTTACGCCAGTGTCGAAATAACTGTTTGTTAAAGCGTACAATATTTGTGGTTCTATTGACACCAAAAACACGTTAAATGCTATCGTCTGTTGCGATATTGAATAAATGTGCAAATTATAATTTCGAATTAAATTAAGAATAAAAGCATAATTGTGGACACTTAGGGAACATATTTGAGATTACTTTAGTGAACAGGAAGATCACGATAGGGTCCAATATTCAATGATAGCGTTCCGTTTAGGTGGGGGGCGACAACGACCGGTATTTAGCAGAATAGAAACAAATGCACGCTCCTCAACCTCCCCCCCCTCGAGGTGTCAAATGTGAAATCGGAAAAGAGCGAGAGAAAAACGGGATGGAAAAAGTATCAGTCAGCGGCCCGGATAAAGAAATGAATCAATCTTTTTCGGAAGTTCTCCAAAATGATCGTCTTGGGAACTCGAATCCGGCTTTCTTTCTCCCGGATCCAGATTCGGGCAGCGAACATTCTCTACTTTATCCGGAGAAGGTGAGGAAAAGTAAGATACAATTTTTACTGGCAGGTTTTTAGACGAGGTCGTAAAAGATCGACCTTTTTTCGTGAGGCTATAGCAGACCAATAACCTCGAGCTATTTGTATTTTTCCAAGTTGCTAGAGGACACCAGGGGTCATCAAGGTCGAGACGGATAGCTGAACGCGATATCAGAATCCGACCGGGTCACGTGGGCTCAAAGACAAAGGTCGTAACCCGAGGTTACGACCCGGTGAAACTGACAACCACGTAACAATGTGCGTAAGATACTCGGTAGTTATAATTAATTAATATTCACAATTAATTGACATGTGTCACGAATGGCATTTCAATTAACATTTACAACTTAACGATGGTATGACTTGATATTTGCAGACAGGTTTGACGCTGAAAATACTATTTTACGTAATGCATTTTTCTTGTATTTTAAAATACACATTAAATGTTCTCATAAGAAATGACATGGGCAAAGAGGTCATCGGTTTCCAGGCTAATAACCATCAGCGTAGATTCTCAAAATTATTCGGGGGAGCACATTTTATGTACGTTTATACATTACAGTATATGTAAAATCGCAATTTATTTCAGATTATTGGGGGGAGGGGCTTGGGCCCCACGAGCCCATATAACTATACGCCTATGCTAATAAGTACACAGATCAAGCCTTCATGTGACTTGCAAACAGAAGCGATTGCATTTTGACTCCGAATAATAAGCCGACTAGTTTAATTCACATTGACATACGTAATGGGGGGCAGGTTGACGAGATTATATGCTCCCCCATTCTGACGCAATTTTATATATGTATATGAATATATGGAGTTAAAATTACATAATGCTATATAACCCTTATGAACTTTCTGCGTACGTTAATGGCATTAGACGCTTAGTGAAACAAAGCAATGTGAGAATCAGTGGCGCAGCTAGATACTGCCGCCCCCTCAATGGGATGCACGCACCCGTGCATGTATAATTAAGAAATGATTATGATATTGCGCATTAACAATAATGTGATTTGCAAAATTAATGCCATTTTCCAATACCGATTCCAGGAAAGGGGAGAAAATTATCGCTTTATTAAGAATTCCATGCCACATATAAAGGTCATTTACAAGCATGACGTCACAGGTGAATGTCATTTACAAGAATAATGAGACAAGTGCACGTCATTTTCAGGAGTAATGTCAAGGGGAACGACATTTACAAGATGTTCAAACATGCGACTGTCACTTGCAGGAACTTGTGTCACAATATGCCAAAGTTATTTGCAAGGATGTCGTAAGCTGATGACATTTGCAACAGCGATGTCATAAGCGAATGTCACTTTCAGGAATGACGTCACATTACACTAAAGTCACCTGCAAAAATGTCGTAGGTGACTGACATCTGCGAGAATGGTATCACACGAATGAAGACATTCAAAGGCACTACATCACAGGTGGATATTATTCCAGGGCAGAGGTAATTACACCTGCATGCAGGGGCGGACTGGGTCCTCTCAAAGGGCGCATACCTTGGATTACTGGAGGGCCCGAGTCTTGTAGTCCATGAGGGCGCAAGTCCCATCGCCCATGACGGTGCACAAGCCTGGGGGCCGGCGGCCCAGTCTGCCCCTGCCTGCATGTCAGTTGAAAGGAAAACGACATTACGCTTAACGCCACAATCTAAATAGCAAAAGCTATCGTAAAGGTCCTAATTTATTTTACACATTTCTCACATTTTTTGTATTAAGTGTTTCACAACAGGAAGTGCGCACATGTGTGTTTATTTATGTGCGTGAGGGATTATGGGATGTGATAGGTTCTCCATTTACCATACCTGATAACAGCACAACACTCAATTACGAAATTTCAAAGAATGGTCACTTTCCAAGGGTGAACATTTTGGCAAGGGATTTGCCGTGTAAACAAGAGTTTCGTGTGCAACAACAGTGATGGTGCTCACGGTATGTGGCGTGAGTCCAGTCTATTCTGTCCCCTTAACACCCCCCTTTCCTCTCCTCCCCTATTTTCTAACGCACCACGCAAAAATTGCTCTATTTCTGCTTCCATCTCGCACTATCTAGCGAGGGAAAAATAATAATAGAAGGGGCGTGCATATTTCACCTGAAAAATACTGTCGAAGCAAACGAATTTTTTTAGAGTATTTTGCTGAATAGCTGTTGACAGTTTTCTGTTTCAACATGCTTCCCACATTGAACAACACGGCAAGTCGATTTCAAAAACTGAATCTAATGTAATTCCGAAGCTAAAAATATAAGAAGTGGACGTGTTTTGACAGTTCAAAAAAAAAAAAAAAGAAAGTAATTACAGAAATTAAGTAAAAATTTATTAAATTAAATAAATATGTTTATATTAAATAAAAATTTATTGAATTAAATATGTATTAAATTAAATAAAATTTATTAAATTAAATAAAAATTTATTAAATTAAATAAAAATCATTAAATTAAATAAAATTTATTAAATTAAATAAAAATCACTAAATTAAATAAAAATTTATTAAATTAAATAAAAAATCATTAAATTAAATATGTATTACATTAAATAAAATTTATTGAATGAAATAAAATTTATTGAACAAATATTAAATTTTATTAAATTACGTAAAAAATTCATAAAATTAAATATAAAAAAATAATCAGTAATGAAAACAATACCTTGACAAATTAATACAAAGGTAGAAAAAAGGAGAATAAGAAAGGTAATGAAGTTATTTTCAATCTGCCTCTCAATTCTCGTTTATTTTTTTATTTAAAATTTTTACATGAAAGATACAATAATTTTTTTTAAGGAATTATAATTTTTATCCTGTTAAAATATTAGATAGCTGCAGTAGAAAGTATAACATCAACTTCAATCCATATCCGGATAATTTATATCAGCAACGCTTGCCGCATTATGTGTCTACGTGATTTAGATATTATTTTATACTAGTAAATTATTAATTTAACTATTATTTTATACTAGTAAATTATTAATTTAACTATTATTTTATACTAGTAAATTATTAATTTAACTATTATTTTATACTAGTAAATTATTAATTTAACTATTATTTTATACTAGTAAATTATTAATTTAACTATTATTTTATACTAGTAAATTATTAATTTAACTATTATTATACAATAGTAAATTATGTTGATAGAACGTTATTGGGATCGTTCATAACAGTGCAAAAACGATTACGATCACCATCACAGAGAAATCGATCTTTGAAATAATCGTGTCAATAAATTATAAGTAATTTTTACAATAAATAAATGCATTATTTGTTTTTATTATATATTTTCCTTGTTCATCCGATATTTTTTGGGGTGTTCGATTACCTAAAACGAATTCAAAACGAGGTTTTTGAAGCAAAGTATCAATGAATTCAACGTTAAAAGTTGAGCCAATGTTAAACGATTTACGTGATACTCGGTTTTTGCCATTTGGATACTAGTGGATTTGGATATACAATGATTTACTAGTGGCCAAGTAAATCATTGGCACTGAATGATGTATGGAGTCTACTATAAACTTTAGGGTCCCTCATGCAAATGATACGAATTCGGGGCTCCTTACTCGAAACATTGTGAACTTGAGGGCCCCCTCTTTTTTGATGTCAAGTTCTTGTTTCAGGAGAGACTTAGCATGAAGGGGCCCAATATTATTATTATTATTATTTAAAGTGGATTTCAATTTTTAATTTGTTTGTGTTTTTTTACGGCGCAAGGACAACAAAGGTCATGCTGCGACGGGACTCGCAGCTTTCCTAGGAACCTGAACCTCTCGTGGACTAGGGAATCAACCCCCGAAATACGGCGAGCAGCTAGTCGGTACGCATTCTATTTTTTGGCATTGTTGGAAGTAGATCCTAGACTCACTGTACGGTAAGAAGACACGTTACCACTGCACCGCCAGGGTCACAATTAATAATAATAATAATAATAATTTATTCTACCTAAGAAATGTTGAGTGGTGCGATAATGACGTAAATGTAAAGACAACAATGAAGGGCTGGCTCCTTGTTTCTTTTCTACGCTGGTGCTTAAAATATTTGGAGAACGAAAAAATTGGGGGCTGTTCGCAAAACATTGCAAGAATAATTGCAAAAATATAATAATTGTGAATCATTCCCTCACAAATTCAACCGAACAATGGTCAAAAACTACGTTGTAGCTTAGCTAATAAACAAATGCGGTTCAAGTCGTTTCTCAATGTGGATAAGACCCCTGTTTTAGTTCATATCTATGGCATTTAAACCAAATGTGGGTGATAAGGATCCGCACTATTTCCCTCGGAGGTATTTAAGTGGAGGCAGAAACACAGAAAGTGGCGATTAGGCACCGAGAATGCCGCAGCGCATTGTCTCCTTCCGCCAGCCGTTCCTGCAAATTTCGAAGCGAAAATTTCCCACAGGAGTAAATAGCTTGAAAAGCAACTTTAACAGTCGCCATTCTGTGAAATGTCCCACGATATTTTAAGGTTAGGAGCATTAGTGCCCCACCCCCCACCCGCACCCATCGTCAAAATTTGCTTCATCTTTACCAATCCCACCCATCTACTTGGTGGGAGGGGGCTTGCTTCCCTACATTTTACAGGATCTAGAATTAATAGTTTAGGTGTCATACATTGCCAGGCAGATAACTACGTCGCAGTCTCTGAAGCTTGTTACAAAGCCGAAATAATCGGAACGTTTACGTGAGCGCCACAGGAATTGTGGGGGGCATTCGCCCCTCCGTGGAAAATAAACACAGACGTGTACATTTAAAATACTACAGCAGGACCGCATACAAATTATCGTTAGTACACCCCTTCCTCCCCCTTACGAGTTCGACCTGTGTGCGCCCCCCAAGCACTTACAATAGATATAAGCGTATGCAAGTTACTAGCGTGCTCAGAAAGTTCATAAGTGAGGGGGGGGAATTACAGTTTCATATTTTCATATGGATGTATACAAACTTGCATTGCAGTAAAGGGTCATGCGCTCCAGCAGCACCCCCACTGCATATGTCAGCGGTGCAATCGATGGATAAATAAACTTGCATGTCATTTCAGCAAAGAGTACCAGATTTAGCTAAATAGCTAACAATCTATTTCAATGCCAGACTCAGCTCAATAGCTAACAACTTACCAAACTATTTCAATAGCGCCAGACTAAGCTCAATAGCTAATAACTTACCAAAGTATTTCAACAGGTAACTGACGAATTCTGACGATTTCATAAAACAATTCAGTTTCTAAATGGTCAAATTTTATTAGGAGGTCTGAATTAATCTGGAATTTTTAAATGAGTAAATTGGGAGAGATCATTCATAAAAGAATTAATAAAAATTGAATATGATGATAATGAATTCGAGAACATTAAAAGATATCTAAACACATTTATATTACTATTCTTAATATTATTAATATGTTAAAGAGTAGTGATGTCATGTCACTAAAATATGAGCTAAAATTTTTTGCGAATTGTATACGTACTTCATTTAAAATATTCAACGTTTTATTATCGTTCTTACGACCTACAATTTAGTTGAATATTAAAAAGAAATTTGCACAAATATATGTCTTTGTTTTCCATTTATTTTTGAGGGACGCCGACGGCATTAAATATTGGGGGAACAATATACCAGTAAAAGGCATTTTGTTTGAAATTGGAGGGGGATATGGAACCTTAATACCAATATTGGGGGGGGAGGGTTGGTTCCCCTTCCCCCCCTCTAACAGCGCCCGTGGAGGGAGGGTAAAGAAAAAGCGGGGGTGGGTGGTTTAAATTTGATCATTTTTTTTAAATTATAAAAAAATACGTGGAAAAAATGGAGCTTTCCCAATAACGCAACCCAATTGGAAACAGGAAGTATTTAAATCTCCAAGTTTAAAAACTACTTGAAATATTTGATGAGGTATGTTTAATTTTGGTTAATGTTCTTTTTTTAATTAAAGCAGTTGGAAGTAATGACGAACATTTAAAACAATTTGCGGAATGTTCGCGGAATTTTGTTTAAAACGGGAGAACTTTAATTGTTAATTAAAAACACCTTTCATAAATGAGCCAGCTAATTTTTCTGAAGCCAGACTCATTTCGTTCGTTTAACACTTCGTTTCGTTAATTAGATGCAATTTCAAAAGCCCCGAAATATTTACGCGGGAAACCTTTGTTTCCTTTTATCAGCTTTTTGCTCGTATTAGAATGACAGTTGCTAAGTTAAGGTTGGCAACACTGAATGTTTGAAGCCCTCTCATCCCCACAAAGGGATTTTTATAAGCCCGAATTCTATCCAATACGGATTTTTAAACATTTGCTCTTTTCTTTAAATCGAAATTTATAAATTTATTGTACATTTTTGCTGATTTCTTCGAAAGTGAACTTACAGCAATTATTGATCAATGGCATTGATGTTAATAATTTTATATTTCGTAAAATATTTATATTTGGGGCGCAAAATGTAAGATTTTTTTTTTTATATATATAATGTGTGATATGAAAATTTAGCAAGAAAAGAAAATCGAAAGTAAGAAGAGAAGAAATACGATTAAAATCGGGATAAACGTTTGGCGAAAATTTTCCAGCGTTGGCGAGTTACGATGACAACAATATGCCAATTTGGTGTAATGCGAAATGAAAAAATGTTGACAAATACGCGTTTCGGCAGAGAATGAAAAAGCGCGGGAGAAAACAAAAAATGGCGCCATGACATTTTTCTAAATCTTTCGGGCGACCGCAACGTCTCCGGCTCGGTGAGAGCCTCCACTCTGTCAACACAGAGCTTGCCCGAATCAACACGAAAACCCTAATTGGGCAGACGCTAATTGCTAATTAATTAAGGGCTCCTTGTTTTAATTATCTCCTCCCAAGCCAAAGAATCAACGTGAGCAAATAAAGCTTTATCGGTGAAAGCATGCACTTTTTCTTTTCGGCCCTCCTTTGTTGTTCGCCTTTATGAAGAACGATTTGGCGATTATTATTTGGCGATGTTCCGGCCAGTTGGCTGTCAAGAGGTATAAAAGGTTTTCAGATGGCCGATTGTACTTTTTATGACACAAGGACGAAAGGTTTTAAGATGACCGATTGTATTTTGTGGCGTAAGGACGAAATGTTCTAAGATGACTGATTGTATTTTGTGGAGCAAGGACAACACGTTTTAAGATGGTTGATTGTGTTTTTATGCCGCAAGGACTAAATGTTTTAAGAAAGAGGGTCTTACTTTTTTCTTACACTCTAATCCTTGTGTAGGTATAAATACACCACTCCATAGACTGAATTCTACAGTACAGTATTCACAGGTTGTTGTACAGAATTGTATCCAGTACTGTAAAGGTGTACACCGAAAGGATACTGTAAAGGTGTACACCGAAAGGATACTGGAAGTAAAGAAAACCTCTTGACTAACTCCTTAGTAGTGCATGTGGGGAGGGGGGCGTATCGAAAATGATCGGTGCCATGTAATTTACTTTTCTCAGAAGGGGCAAAGTATATAAATTACACTATTTCTATCTCATCAGTATTTAATTAAAACTGTTCCTGGTCTCACAGAACTTCACCTCTCTTATCGGAGAAGGTATCAACATCGTAAATTAGGAGGTGTACTATAAAATAATACTTTTTTAGATTTGTGCATGTTCCCTATTTCACCATCGGGTGATTATTCTGAAGTATAGCCACACTTTCATCAGTAGCTAAATCAAAAACTAGCAGTTTTAAATAAGGGCCCGAAATAAGATTAAAATTTGGACCCGAAGTTCCTACCGTTTGTAAAAACGTCGGAATGGATCGAATGGTCTTGGTACAAAGGTGGTCAATTTGAAAAGTTTTCTGCAATTGCGAGGGATGGTAGTAAAGCGCAAACTATTTTTTTTTTTTTTTTAGAATTCTTTCTTTTATTACTAGCTATTTTTAATTTTACGGGTATTAAAAGAGGTCCTTGATTGCTGACGATTATTTGTAGCCGTTTCTGGCTATTTCTAGCCATTTGTAGCAGTAATAAAACTTATTGGCTACTCTAGATTTAAAGATTAAATGGAAATTTGCAGGAACCGCAAGTGGTGTGGAGAAAACAGATGAGCAAGCTCGCATGAGTTGCAATATGAGCGAATGAGTGAGCGAGCGAGGAGCGTCCCATGAATCTTTGATAGCCCAGTTTGATGCTCTTGCATCGTGTTATAAGTCGGGTGGGTTTAGCGACAACTGGCGCCCCCACTCTCGACCCCTATCTTGCCTCCGCGGGATTGTGACAAGCGCCCCCTAGTGGCTGCTCCCTGCGATCACGGAAATCTGGCAATTCGACGCCATCTTGGATTTGCGATTGAGGGACCCTCACCACATCTACAGGGTTTTAAACGCAAAATGCTTGCAAGAAAGATTAACCTAATACAACTACCCTATTGATAAATACTAACATACGACATTATAAAATCACTAGCGTTCAGTGGCGCGGGAAAAGGAGGGGCTCAAGCCCCCCCCCATTGGATATCAAAACACATTATTTTCTCTAAGACCGCATCACATAATCTTGTTTAAAGTTACTTGAGTCCCCCCAAAATCACTCGAGTCCCCCGTGAGTTTTCACCCCCGTTCCCTCATTATTACGAGTATGGAGTACATTTCTAAACGCAGTTTTTTATTTATTTTGTGGATTTTATTGGCCAGATCAGTGCACCTTGCTGCCATGGGGGGCGATTATTGTGAAATTATGGAAATGAAGTATGTTTGCCCCCTTTAATAGGACGACGGACAATCGAATACTCCGGCTATAAAGATAAAACCTGACGAAGACGAACATTTTCTCATATGCTCGACGTTAAATTCTGCTGCTTCAATGAATAACCTCTACGGGCCATCCTTGGATAATCGAATAAAGATGACAACTTTGGCATTAGAATCAGTGCTCAAGCAAGGAAAGAAATTTGAGCGAAGGAAAATTCCTCTTTGCGAACGTCCTTGGACACCCGTCTCTAGCGATGTGAAGGGTCTTAAAATTTTCCCTATTATGCCCATTACTTTGTGTCGTAGTGGAACAAAAAAGTTTGACGTAACGATCACGTTCGTATAGTCATCTCCTTTTCCTGAGAATGAGCGGTGGGGGGTCCAAGACCCTCTGACTAATTATCTAAATTAATGAATTACTGGTCCCCACTCCTCGCAGTGGGTCGTTATGGAAGGCTCTGTATTTGCAGCCGCAGGATAATAATTGCGGGAAAATAATTGGGGTGCATGAAACAGTGAAAAAGAGGGGTGCTTCAAGTTTCTTTTCAGATGGACACTGAATTAATGAATTCAGTAGCATTCATAGACACTGAATTAATGAGTGTGAGAGACAATCAAAAATAAAGTAATGAGCGCGCGCATTAGTCAAAATTGCAAAATGGTTTCTAGCTTCCCAACAAGTAAAACAAATTTACGCTAGTACACACTTCGTTTTTCATTAAAAAATACATCCGGTAAGTTTCTCTTTAGAAGAGTTTAAATGGGAACTTTAATTATATGATAACTCTATACTGTGCATATAGAGATAATAGAAAATGAGTACATTATATACAGTGTGTAAAAAAAAACAAAAACAAAAAAAACGAACACGCCATGAACTTCAATGTAAGAAAATTGTCCTCTGTTTACATACACGGCATTTTTAGAGGGATGACCATACCCGCATAAAACTAATGAAAACAAAACTTAAAATAAATATACATATGCAGTGGAACCTGGTAAAGTGATCACCTTTATAAATTGACCACCTGCATAAAGTGACCAGTTTTTTATAAGAGAGAACTGGTTGGGACTTAGTCATGCTTATACCTAAGCCTGTTATGTATAGTGACTATCTGTCTATGATAACCATTGCAGTCCAGTCCCAAAGGTGGTCACTTTAGGCAGGTTCCACTGTAATTTGTGTTTTTACGAGGCAAGGACATGCTGCGCTGGGACTTCCAGTTTTCCGAGGAATCGAACTGTCTAGGGACTAGGGAATCAACCTCTGGACTACAGTGAGTAGTCAGTCGGGGAAAGTGCTTTTTCTGGCGCCGTTGGGAGTCAAACCCGGGATAAAGGCATGTTAGGTGAACGTGGTCCCATTATATCATCACAGGGACTCGAAAAATAAATATCACCATAAATGAAGACTTCCATGCTACTTTTACAGTACATTTTAAGAATTTCGTAACAAACAGTTATTTTGACACTGGCGTAAGGTTTAAAAACACGACGTTTCGGGAGCCAACTGCTCCCTTTGTCAAGTGAAGGCAGAAATTCTGCCTTCACTTGACAACATCGTGTTTTTAAACCTTTCGCCAGTGTCGAAATAACTGTTTGTTATGGAATCTCCTGGTGAAACTCTGTATTGTTTCGTTAAGAATTTCGGTACACAGAGATTTCTGGTATTTAAACATTTAGTACATAGTACAAGTACTTTAATAGCATTTAGTACACAGTACAAGTATTTTAATAGCATGTAGTACATAGTACAAGTACTTTAATAGCATTTAATACAAGCATTTTAAGAGCATTTAGTATATACTACAAGTATTTTAAGAGAATTTAGTATATACTACAAGTATTTTAAGAGAATTTAGTATATACAAGTATTTTAGGAGCATTTAGTTTATACAAGTATTTTAAAAGCATTCAGATTATCCAAGTATTTTAAAAGCATTCAGATTATCCAAGTATTTTAAAAGCATTCAGATTATCCAAGTATTTTAAGAGTATTTAGCAGATACAAGTATTCTAAACATTTAGTATATTTTAAGAATTTCATACATATGTTTAGAAATAATACAGTTCCGGTACCAAAAAGCGAAATTCTGCACAGTATTGAACGAGGAAATTTCATTTGCAGGGATTATTAATTGTTAATTATTATTAATCAAATTAAACTAGAATTGTAGCACTCACCTGTCGCTCGTCGTTCAGAGCTGCAATAATCAGGATAGTCACAGCAGTTAAGAAGGTAGAAGACGGAGAGGAAGGAGCAGTCACATGAAAGAAATGAAAATGACATGAATGAATTTTTTTTTTCAATTCAAGACAATGACCAACAAAAATGAACTTTAATTTCACTAAGACAAAACAAGATCACTGCTCATATTTGGAAGTAAAATCATGGAATTGCACACACAAGGCAACCTATTTCAAGAGGAAATATTCTAATAATTTTATTGGTTTGTCTCGGACCATGACCTCAGCAATTTCATCTCTGTTGGCAACAGAGATGTCGCACATTACATCAATTCCTAAAAACAAAATCATGACAGCTTTAATGCCAAAAAGACCAAATGTATAGTAAGTCAAAGCACATAGACCGAAAAGTAAGAGTTCATAGGCAAGATCGGCCGGGTTATTAGTTGAACCTAGGCACTGCCTAGGTATTGTTACAAGGAAGTACATTTGAATATGGAGTATGCCCGGGCGCAAATTTTTTCTCGCCCGAACCGCATCCTGTTAATGTCAGAAGGCCGCATTATCTAGACTGTTAATGTCAGAAGGCCGCATTATCTAGACTGTTAATGTCAGAAGGCCGCATTAAATTAGTTGTAATGCACGAAGGCTGCTTGTGTTTTGATTGCGTCAGTCAATCAAGGAAGATTATTTCGTTAAATCTTCTTCAACTCTTCTATACTTTACTTAGGTCATTTTAAGATTATAATGCAAGTAGAAAAGACAAACACGATCATATTAATAAAAATAAAAGGATTTTTCTTCAAAATTTTAATTCGGTCAAAAGGCCGCGTGTGGCAATAAGGTTGCGAGCTCCCCACTAGCGAGCTAGGCTGTTTAACGAATATGATATATTTTATACTATATTCGATTACATGGCATATTATATAGTCTACTGTGTTCGGGTTATCGATGGTAGATACAATGTGGTTAGATGGTTTCATTAATCGATAAAAAAAAGATCGTAAAATAACTTCCAAAGAAAAAGGTGTGATTCGACAAGTTATGTGCATAAAATATGCCAATTTCTCTGCGAGAAACTGGCAGCAGCGATAAATACCTGAGCGATTTAAGGTGAAGTTTCACGACCTGTGTTTATCGATGGATAGGCCTTCGAAGTCGATTTAAATAAACCGAAGAGAGATGAGATATATGCAAATTACAAGAAAGAAGAGAAACTATGTCGAGAATCGATAAGCGATGTAAAGTTGTTTGCATCCTCGCTAACATGCAAAATGCCCAAAGAGAACCATTCCACACGTTTTTTATTCTAGTGGCGTAATAGACACAGGAGGCCACTCATCAATAATATTTTTAATGAACTTTTGAATGTCATAATCGTCAATTTCTCATGCGTTAGACCTTTCAAGTTTCTTGCAAACTATTAATTCTAATAAATGAGAAAGTGACAGACATTAACGCACACTTCTTCTTCTTTTTTATGCTCACCTTTGGTGCCTGAGATCATTCGGAGTTCAACGCTCAAACTCTCAGGAAAAATTATTATAATAATCTTCATTTATACCACAAAGTGGAGTTTTCAAACTTCAATTTAAATTTATATTTTTCAAATATCTCAAGATACACAAGAGTATAAAGAAATCATTGACAACCATAAGACATATGAACAATAGATAATAGCAATAATTAGCCTTAAATAACAACACTTAATAAATAAATTTGGATTGAATTATATTGAATTGAAAAAAAATAATTATTGCGAACTCGGGACCCATATAACTGTACGCCTTTAATTTATTCGGTATATTATTGAATTAGTATCGTGTATATTAACACTGGTAATATACACAACCAATACATAACAATGAACTATCTAACTGTATATAAGTATACAGAGAAAAGCGTCTCAATATTCCATACGTTAATTCAGTGTTGTTAACACATGACTATATTATAAATATTACTATTATTATTATACATGACCATATGTCTAATTATTAAGATGATGTAGAAGTACAGGAAATATTTCTCATTATAGCCGACTATGTGGTAATATTAGATCAGTGTTTCTCAACGTATGGTTTGAAGGATAATCACCAAATTTCAGAAAAAACAAAACGAACTAGAAATTGTAGGCCTAGCTAGAATTTAGGTTCTGGTGAAATTGAAAGGATTTCTTATAAATACTACTTGCTATAAACCTTACGTTACCGTGTTTCATGTAAGATTTGAATCCTCTGAATACACCCGTGCTGTCTACATTGCTTATTATTATTATTTAATTAAATTAATTTGATTTTTTTTGATTATTTGATTCATATTAACAGTTCAATAGCAAAATAAATACTCACAACTTTGTAGGTGGAGGCTTTTCACGCGAAATAATATTGAGGCATCACTTCAGCACAACACTATTAAAAGGTTGCCACCCCTGGTCTAGATAGAAGCTTTGTAAAATATAGCTAGACAGTTGTTCGGTTGGACTTCAATGGCGCAAGAGTAACTAACGTTATGCTGAACTAGACAAGGTAAACAGACAGACAGTAAGACTGCCACATCCAGTTAAAAAGGACAACATTGGCAGTGAATTGTGCGAGATAGGTTAGGGGTTAAAAACAAGCGGTAAATCTAATACTGGAGAATAACGAAACATAACCAATCCGAAAATACAGTATTTATTGAATTGCAGCGATGATTGAATTAAGGCGATTAGACCAAATTTCCAGTACCGTGTAGTTCAATTAATCCAACGCACACAGAAGTTTAATTATAACACAAGATTCATTTTACTACATTTATCGGGAACCACTGAGGTATATATGTGCTGTATTAAACTTTTAAAGTTAGCTTCAAAAGTTTTGAACCCTAAAAATTTCAAAGTTAAAATTTAGAAGTTGCATTAAAAAATGCCACTTCTTGACATATTGATAATCCGTCGAATATCTAATGTAAGGTCCCCAAGAAAGAACCCTTCAAGACCGTAGCCAGGATTTAATTTCGGGGGTTCAAAAATTTTTACAGCATGTATCGATACAATCACAGCATGCAAGGCCGTAGCCAAGTCCCATTAAAAATTTAGTTTCGGAGGGGACTGGTCCCTAAGATCCCCCTCCTCTTTGGATACGGGTAAGGAACCCTTTATCTTCTCTTCATGTTTAATCCTTTGTACAGATATTCAGGGTTCCACAAAGCGCTGCGAAAGGAACCCAGCCCCCACAACAGAAGAGAAACACCTGGATCCCAGTAGGGAAAGATTTCTCACTTGGAAACTGTAAAACTCCAATCTCCAACGACGACCGAGAGCCAAGCAGGCCCCCAGGCTCACTTCGACAGGCCCCACATAATTCCTTCAGTGGGCCGGGGCCCCCACATCATAGGTCCTTGCCAGTGCAAGCCTCTAGACTTCATCTGGGGCCCCGGGATGCAGCCCCTCCCTCTCATCGGCTGTGTGTACATCTGATACCAAATCAATCCATTCGGCAACGTATCAACGATAAAATTATTCAATATTGTATTGGTAAAGTTATTCAATATTGTATTGATAAAATTATTCAATATTGTATTGATAAAATTATCCAATATTGTATTGATAAAGTTATTCAATATTCTATCGATAAAAAGTATTCACATTGTATTGATAAAATTATCCAATATTGTATTGATAAAACTATTCGATATTGTATTGATAAAACTATTCAATATTGTACATAAACTATCCATTATTGTATTAATAAACTATTCAATATTATATTGAAAATTATCAAACATTGTATTGATAAAATCAATATTGCATTGATAAAATTATTCAATATTGTATTGATAAAATTATTCAATATTGTATTGATAAATTATTCAATATTGTATTGATAAATTATTCAATATTGTATTGATAAAATTAATATTGTATTGATAAAATTATTCAATATTGTATTGGTAAAGTTATTCAATATTGTATTGATAAAATTATTCAATATTATATTGATAAAATTAATCGATATTATATTGATAAAATTAATCGATACCATTAAGTGAATATAATACGGTTAAGAAGGTTAATCGTATAAGTGCGTTAAATACATTAATCTAGAAGGCGATATTCAACCATGGTAAAAATACACGTGCCTAAAAATTCAGCCAATATATTTACAACTCGATGTGAAAAGGCAAAAAATATTGCACTACATCAATAATATATGGCGTAATAAAGTGCAATGAATATTACACCATATCATGGGACTATAGATTTTTTTAAGTATATTTCAGTAGATAGTCTTTTCCTTTGAGGTGAGATCAATCGACAGCAATGTGATCCATTACAAGTTGACAGTTTCCTGTCAGTGTGCTTACGTTGTGAAAGTAGTGATTCTAATACAGTATATTAACACATGTGCATGCAAATGTGCATTGCAACAACCAGAATAACAGGTAAGTTACATAACTGTTAAATTAACAGATTCACTTCCCTCCTCGTATGCTTTCTTGAATGTATGAATGAAATAACATTAGCAAACGTAAACCTTGAATGGGAAAAAAAAAACCGTATCCTGAAAGTTTCAACGTCTGTTACAATACCCATACAAAATCCATCAATCAATGGACTCTCTCATTATCGAGAATTAGACCCTCCCCTAAGTACTGATATTTATTGTTCAGAATCAGGGGCGCCGATAGCAAACGTGGGCTTCCAGGCTCACTTCGATCGGCCCCCAAGAACCCTTCCCTGGGCAGTGACATTAATATTTTTTTCAGGCGGGGCAACCTGCAGCATAGATTCTTGCCAGCGCGGGCCCGTAGATTTTATCCGGGCCCCCGGGACTGCAGCCCATGCGGCCCCCCCACTCTCGTCGGTTCTGTTCAGAACATTAACATTTCATTATCCATATGTGTTACAGGTCCATTCATTTCATATTCATATATATATTTCATTATCCATATGTGTTACAGGTCCATTTCATATTATATATATATTTCATTATCCATATGTGTCAGGGGCGCCCATTACAAGGGACACTCAGGTCCGTTCACCCCTCCCCCCCATCCTCAAAATATCTGTGGGAGTCGGACCATCCGAAAATTGATGTACACCCAAACTGATACATCATTGGCGTAGTACCAACGCTGTCTACATTACATCTGCATGCGTTTTGAAAAACTTGCTTTGAATAGTTGGGAAGATAGAGGAAGAGGATAGAAAATAGATATTAAAAGTGTAGTAAGAAAATGAAGTTGGTGTTGAATGACAAATGGTATGGGAGGCTACGTGGAATTTGATTGGATAGCAGTAAGAGCGAAAAATGAGGGAATCAAGTATGAAAATTGTAGAGGAAAACATAAGTTCATTCCATGTTCGAAGGAAGCATCAGAACGGTGATTGGCTAATAAAAGAGGGGAAAACGATGGTGTTTTGGGAAAATTGACGGAAAACAAACAATGCCTATAGCATTTTGTAATGATCATCAAAGAATTGAAATAGATGGAAAATTTTTGTTTATTGTTAATTTAAGCTTTTGGGCTTTTTCTTAAAAATTAAGGAGTGTGAGGTAAATGAGTGTAAGGCATCTTCGTTGCTCTGGATGTCCGAAAACTTTTGCCTGATACATCCTTCACTTAGACCACGAACAAAATCGAAAAGAAGCTTGGCGATCTTATAAGGATGTCATAGAAAAAATTGTAGTTAATATGGAGAATGCACATTGCAAGCATACTGTGGAACGTATGTTACAGGCATTCAAACCTTAAGGTTGCAACATGAACTCAAAATTGCATTCCCTTCATTCCCACGTGAAGTATTGCCTTGAAAATTTGGGATCCTTTAGAGAAGAGCAAGGAGAAAGAATATTCCATAAAGACATAAAAAATATTGAAAGGAGATACCAAGGAAATATTTCAATTTCCTTTTACATATGATGAATGACTACTGCTAGACGCTACTGAGAGACATACCACTGAAAAGCGAAAAATTCACACGAAGAAATTTTCAAGAGATTGGTTGGATGTATTTTTATGGCGCAAGGACGTTTTTAACAGAAGAAAAACCGATTTTATAAGGCTAACAATAATAAGCACTGGACAAGTTTTTATTGAATGAGTTGATATATCTTGTAATACAAATTTAAAAATGATAAAATTTTCAGTTACAATAAATATTCACTTGCATTTTGTTTTTTATATAGTAACCTGTATCATTATGTTATTTAAAATATATATCCAACTGGTGTACGCGGGGGATGTGTTGATGGGATCATAACCCTTATGACAAAATTTTGTATATACATAGATGAACATATGCAATTGTAGCTATGTAACTACCCCCCACCCCCCGAAACTTTCTGCATATATAAATGCATAGTCCTCATTTGTTAGAAATCTGTGTGTGATGGAGCAAAACGGATTACATTTTTAGGCTCAGCAATCCACTGGCGGCTCCAAGGGGACGATGAGGTTATGGCCCCGCCTTGAGCCAGGATTATATCACATAAAATTAAATAAAGAGTGCCAGACACTCTAACTGACAGACTAACTAACTCTCCAGACACTTAACTGAAAGTAGGAATCGGTAAAAAATTGCCTCCACCCACTTGAAAGATTTCTGGATCCACTCGTACAGCAACCCAGAAAACGTAAGAATCATTTGAAACATCCAGGTCAATTTTTCAAAAGTATTTTTTTTTTCAGTGGTGCACCCACGTAGGGGACTGAAGGGGCAGGGTCCCACTCTAACAAAACGAAAAATTATTACGCCAACAGACACTGGTAAATTATTTTATTAAAACATGTCAGATTGACGTCAGTGATGTTCCCAACGTTTCCCTGAACTCTGATGATATTGATGAGACTGCTGCTGTTGGGGCAAACAACAGCAGCAGTGGCCCTGGGTCTGTCTTCAAAAGCTTTCCGGGAGGTAAAGGTAGACCAAAAGATAGACTAAATGTAGACAAAAAGGTAGACCATATCAAAACGCTGTTGAAATAGAAATTCTGACTGCAGATATTTGTAATTATGTCAAGAAATCTAACCTCACTGATGGAGATAAGACAAGAGTGCTGGCCATTGTAAAATTGTATAAACATAACCTATTACTTCTAATTATTTAGGTACCTTGATTTTATAGAATAATTAATAATGATAAATGTGCACAAAAAAAGACACTCGTAATTGATATGGCGTCCGGCCATTTTTTCCACCAAAAATTCCTTGCACCAATGCCGCCCATTCTGGGTAGGTCACTGATTTTGTCCAGATCTGTGTAATTAATGAGGTAAACGTTTTCGAAGTCAATTGTCTACAGTTCAATTGACAATCAAGATGCCTGATTTTTCAGGGAACGGTGGAAGGGGAGTAGAATTGATATCATTTGTTGCAGGAGTTCACCTGCACTTCCTTGTCCACCTACTTTCGTGAAAACGTCAGCTGCTTCTATTTCTTTTGCAGCAACTCTTAATCTCATTCGAAAATAATACCCGAACTGAGTTTTGTGAGATTGCCGGTATAAAATCGGATTAGAGATTCCGGGTCCTATTTTTTTTTTCCGGGCCCGTTTTATTTTATTTCAATCTTGAAGATATACTGCTTCCTTTAGTCCCGGATGTATGTTCCTCATTTTTGTTTTGTCGTTTTGTTTATAGGTGCTTTGTATTTTATTTTTTGAGACGTATTTCTCCAGTTGTGCCTTGTGCTCTCCTGTAACGAATGCCATCATTTTTCTAGAAAATCCCGCTGTAATTTCGTACGGGATAATCTAAGCTCCATTTTTTTTTTACGATTTATTTTCTGCGAGTTTTGTGAAGAAGGCAGTGTGGAGGAAGTTCTTGCTTCATGATCTTATATTTTGCTGCATTGGGTGTTTTACTCGAATCTCCATGGGGACCTCATTTCAGTAAATTTGAAATTTGCCCCGTACTTATTGTTTTGAGTGCCTCGCCCATCAGCCTCCACAAACACGAACATAACAACTGAAATATCTTTTTTATCATCAGAAAAATCCCTCATTTTATATATCTGTCCCTAATCTCATGTCTCGTAATCGTGTTTATTTGGAATAACTCTTTACTGCAAACTTCCCTTTAAAATGATGTTAAATCGAAGCAAAGACTAATACATACAACTCGGTATATAACGACCGCGGTGGGAGAATTGCTATTACGAGCGCATAGGAATAACGTTATTCAGCCCTGGTTATGACGTCATCAAATTTCACGAAAACTCAGACATGATGTCAGAATAAGTTATTCTAATACGTATTCATGATAGACTTTGTCACTTTAATGACAATTTATTACAATAATAATGTTGCTAAGAATTTTTCTTTCTGTTTTCATCTATTTCGTTTTTAGGAATTAAATTACTGCAGCTTTCTTACGAAATTCGGTGCTCATGAAATATTTTACAGTTCAGTTTTTTACTGTCCTATTTAAATATTTAATATCTTATTGTATTAGCCCGTACATATTTCAAAAACAGAGAAGATGGTAAAATAAAAGCACAAGTACGCACACTAATACTGCCATTTAATAAACTTAATATTATGTACTAACATTGTAAAATAAGCAAGTGGAAGAAAATCGCCTAATGTCGATAAAAAAAATTAAATTTAATTAGTCGATTAAAATTAGCAGATCTCAATTAACATTAAATCATATATTGTTTTTCCATTTTTTAATAAACTTTGGTGAAGTGAAAGCTCTCTAATCCGTAACTCTCTAATTCGTAATTATAATTCGCTAATTATCTAATCCGCAACTCTCTAATTCTCAAGTAACTCGGTAGGTTTTCAACGTTAACAACAGCCATCATTATTGCATTTACGGAAGACCTTTGCCTTGTCCTTTTTATTGCGTGCAGACAAAGAAAAACCAAAAGCAATAGCGGGTTCAATATCTATTGAAATCCGCCAATTAATTATCGAATATGGCGTTACCCGTATACAGGACCGACATTACGGTGGCCCCTTGAATACCGTTATAATCGAACTCGACTGTACTTGTAGAAAAATACAGTCATCACTGGGGCGTGCTTCAAGTACTATGCTGCATAAAACAAGAAAATGTGTGCTGCAATTGTGATCGGATTAGTCACTATTAAAAGTTGAGGCTAAATGAGGTAAATATATGAACGAAATAATACTGGTATGCAATACTATGTGGTGGATGCCGATTAAGGGGTCATGTGCAAATAAAATTGTAGGTTTATTAATATATTTGTGATTGGACAAATAATTTGTTGAATTACCACGTAAAAGATTTAAAATAGGGTGTAATTTATTAGGTTTGTACGTTTACCCTTCTCTATTTTTATATCACAAACAGGGCCCCTATCCACAGTGACAAGATAAATTCCACGGTTTTTTCGGCAAATTTCCCTAACCTTTCCGGTGGTTTTCCCTGACTGTTTTCGACAAAATTCTCTGACCTTTCAAGTGATTTTCTTTGTCTATTTTCGGCAAAATTCGCTGATCTTTACGGTGGTTTTTTCTTGTTATTTTCGGCAAAATTCCCTGACCTTTGCAGTGGTTTACCTTGACTATTTTCGGCAAAAATTCTCCGAATATTTTCAGCAAAAATTTACTGACAATTTTCGGCAAAAATTCTCCGACTAATTCTTTGACTTTTCTCTGTGGATTCAACTGAGCTTTGGTTGTGAGGGATGAGGCTTCCCATTCACGGGAGGTTTAGTTATTCGATACAAAAGTTAGGGAAGCCTTTCCTGATTTTTCCTGTTTTGACCAAAAAAAAAAAAATTCCCTGATTTTCAGCGATGTTTTCAAATTTCCTAACTATTCCAGGTTCTTTAAGTGCGTGGGAAAACTTGAAGTATACCCAGTAGCCAAGTTGGGGCCAGAAGGGCCACGGCCCCATTTGCCCCATGCTTATGTCTCACTGAGCTATTTGTGCGTGCGTGCGTGCGTGCGTGCGTACGATGTAATATATGTATGTATGTATGTATGTCTCTGTGTGTGTATGTATGTATCTCTCTCTCTCTCTGTGTGTGTGTGTGTGTGTATGTATGTATGTATGTATGTATGTATGTATGTATGCATACGCATATAAATAAGTTTATATAAAAATGAGCTAAATTTGAATGAATATTAACATTTTCCTTATGAGCAGTTATGAATTTTCCAATAGGGCCACTCGGCTTCTGCATAAGAGCGCCGTGGGCAAAATTCTTCCTCTTCCACTCAATTTCATCCATAAAAGTTTAAATGCAAATCTTGGTATATGCTAATATCACAATATTTGTAATTGCAGTAAACTAAAAAGACATAAGAAGAACGTCAAATTTGAGTTTGTAGTGACATAATGTCTAAATTCTTTATCGCTCCTAGCGATTATTTTATATTCGTGAGTTCTCAGGTTTCCTGTGCCCCAATTGCTCCTTCATCCTGGATACAGGTCTGCCTGCCAGGCTATGTAAATTTACTTTGATGAAAGCAAGTCAGAATAAGATGAAACTGATCAAGGAGTATTTACAAAAAATGTATACACTGTGCCTTTTACTTTAGGCGATCACATTACAAAATGATTTGAGCTTTCCTTTCATGCAGAGATCTTTATTCAGCTGTTTTTCTCAATGCAATCCAGCTTGTTTTCTTATTGCAATGATCCATCTTTCCTATTACTATTTTCTTAGTCCACGTTGGCCTTTTATTGTCCTATTATACATTCCTACTGTCACTGATGGGTCATTCTTCTGGTATATTAAATCTGTTGCTACTCAGGCTTTTGCCATTTCAACACAATATGCGCAGTACATAAGGTAAATGATTGGAATCTATTGCATTCTAGAGACGCAATCTAGAGCCATACTTGTTATGACTTCAACGATGTAGGGAATCAATCCATCATTAATACAACTTTGGGTGACATACCGTGAAAGCTATAATCTTGACGACATGATAGGGAGAGGGAGTTTCGCCAGTGTATTGTTAGAACTCACCCTATGTCCATGTGTGGTGAATACCAAACACAAGTGTCTCGACAAAGAATGACTCATCATCAAAGCGGGCACATTGGCATTCTTTTCTCTATAGCACTCGAACACTGACCATGTCGATGTCAGCAGGCTGAAATCGACGAGGGGTGGAGAACGACCAGGAAAGTGTATGTGATCTCACATGTCCGGTATGTCATGAGGGAATCCAGGTTTCCTTCTTAGTGACATGAAGGGAGGTGTCAAACAATTAAGGTGCTGACGTGTTTTGATCAAAGGCGGGTCCATAATTGTTTTGGGGTAAAAAGCCTGAAAACCAACATAGATCTATTCGGTGAATTCTGTTACCGGGTTTGAATAAGTAACAATAAGTGTAGATTCGTTATTCTCGGGAGAGGCAATCATCACTCACCCCCACACACCTTGGACCCGCCCTTGATTTCGATGGCTATTTCGAAATCTGCTTGAAAGAAACACGGTTTAAACACGAGTGTCTGTAGGGCGAAATTCTCTATGACGGAAGTAGGTGTAGAGTCACATGGGCCCGTGGGGCATGAATTCCCCAATAAATTTTAATAAGAATTTGAGCCCCCACTAATTTATTAATACTAAAAAAATGCAATTGAATTAACGATTGTTTGATGCATTTTCATAGAAGAATTACTTTATATAATATTATACGAAGTAAATATCATATTTGGAATAATTCAAAGTTTCAACTTTACGCGTAAAGTTGTAAAGAAACTACAAATTTTATCCAACAACATATTTAATTACATGTTACCAAATTATTATATTGAGAGTAAAAACGTCAAAAATTATATATATATACGAGTATATATACTTTATATTTTTTAGCTGATAAATTAGAATAACAAGGGAATAAAAATGAATGGTGAATATTTAAATCATTTGCGATTTGCTGATGACATGGTTATGTTTTCAACGGACCCATCAGAACTCCAAGACATGGTATAAGAGCTTTCAACTAGAAGTAGAGAAGTTGGACTCAAGATGAACCTACAAAAAACTAAAATCATGTTCAATAATTTCGTAGAGAAAACAAAAATACAAGTTGACAACATTGAGCTAGAAATTGCTGATTCATATATTTACCTTGGCCAGCTGATTTCAATGGATGGCAACATTATGAAAGAACTCAACAGACGTATTAAACTTGGCTGGAGTGCATTTGGAAGAAACAGTTTTATCCTGAAGGGGAAATTGCCTTTATGTCTAAAAAGAAAAGTCTTCAACCAGTGTGTATTGCCAGTCCTCTCTTATGGATCAGAGACATGGAGTCTAACAGTTGGAGCAATACGAAAGTTACAGACAACGCAAAGGAGCATGGAGAGGTGCATGCTTGGAATAACTAGGAGAGATCGAAAAAGAAACACTTGGGTGAGAGAGCAAACTAGAGTAGAGGACATCATTGTTAAAGTGAAAAGGCTGAAATGGCGATGGGCTGGGCATATTGCAAGAAGAACTCATCAATGGTAGACAACAGAAATTATCAACTGCATTCCAAGAGACAACCGAAGACCTAGAAAACCTCCTCAAATTTGATGGGTGGATGAGATAAGAAAATGGGTTGGGGTGACGGGGAAGCGAATTGCTCAGGATAGGCTTGTATGGAAAGCATTTGGAGAGACCTTCATCCGGTAGTGGATAGATAATGGTTGAATATGAGGATGATATACTTTATATAATTCAATTACATGTATATTTAAATTTAAAAATATATTGCACAGATTCACTGGAAAATGCGAATTAATTTAAAAACGGATTTTTTTGCATTTATATAATTATCCTTCATTTTTACCTGCTAGATTTAAGGTGATTTTTCTTTAAGACACAAAGATGACGCAAATTTTTTAAAAAGAATAAGAATTTAAAAAAGTAGTGTTTAGAAGGTTAAGGGATTGAAATCAGTCGGGACCACAGACTTCATTGCCGAACTAAAAAGAGAATCATTCCAAAAAACTTGTAAAAAATGTAACAGGGAAAACTGCATTACAAGTTTTACAATAGCTCTTTACTGGTGTGCTTTAAATAAATTAATTATTCTTAATTAAAACGATACAATAGCTTAAACTAGTACAATAGAAATAAAATACAGGGTACCAGGGAGGAAATTACATAAAAAGGTTAAACACTGGTAAAATAGCAATGAAAAAGATCACTCAAGCTTTCGGACGCATCAGCAGCAGTCCTTCATCAGGAGTAATGACGATGTTACGTTTCTGTCTCTTTTTATACTTGAAATTTCTGGAAAAACCCTTCATCAGAGTAGTCCCGCAGAATGGAAAAACCCAGTGGGAACCAATGGGAGGCCTCCAATAGAATCATGGAAGAACCCCAATAGGGACTAATGAGAAACCCATACTGCGGGCTACCTAATTTGGAGGTCCCATACATTTCAAAGTAAGAGTTGTTTATAAGTTTCTGGAAGTGGTTGTGATGTATTAATTGCTTTCCCATGTAGTTTGTAAGTTTCTCAAGATTCCAAGAAGAGTCTATTATTTTTGTTTGTGATGTGCCGGTGTAGTATTTTTGTTATCCCAGTCAGTGTTGTAAAGCGTGTTCTGTCAGACGTGAGGCTGTCTCCTTTCGCGAGTGCGTGTTTGTGTTCTTTTTTTTCTTTGCTTCAAAATGAAATAACCTTTCTTACTTCCCTTCTAAATACTAAACTTGATTTTCTTACCATGCTCCTAGTTAAATCCGCTACTCGCTCACAAGAATCTAAAATCCAAGAACATATTCGTCTTACTCATTCACGTAAACTTAACAACCTTAGACCTTCTATTTCAAAACTCCTTACAAAAAACTGGATACTAAATCTTTCAAATAAAAATCTCACACCACAACAGCAATTCGTACTATCACTCGGCCTAAATTTCTCACCTGCTCCACTTAAAATTCCTACACCACAGATTCTCGCTTCCATAGAAAATGCTCTACAAAATACTCACACTGACGAACGTGTTGCAGCTGATATCCGCTGCAGAGTGGCAGGACTCCTTCGGCGTCCAAAACTTCCTGAGGACAACCTAACGCCTATGCAAAGGGTTGCCCTCCGGGAGCTACGGAACGACAAGGACCTTGTCATACTGCCAGCTGATAAAGGCCGTACTACAGTCGTCTTAAATCGTCCAGACTACTTACATAAAGTCTCTACACTCTTATCTGATACAAATACATACACCCGCATCACAAAAGACCCTACACAAACAATTCAATCCAAAATGAACTCTCTCCTTCTAAAACTCTATAAATCTAAAAAACTTACATTTAATCTCTACGACTCTTTAAAATGCACTTCCGGCCGCTTACCATCCTTCTACGGATTACCTAAAATTCATAAACAAAATATTCCTCTTAAAACTATAGTTAGTTTTTGCAGCTCTCCTACATATAACCTATCAAAATATCTTGCACGTCTACTCTCTCCTATAATCGGTAATAACGACTACACTGTTTCTACTAGCCAATCCTTCTGCACCTCTTTAAATAACCTACAACTTGACGACGACGACCTCATGGTCTCATTCGATGTAATTTCTCTCTTCACTTGCATTCCCACATCACTTGCAATCGACACCGCACTTACACGCCTCCAAAATGACACAACACTACATGAACGCACTTCACTAACACCTCACGACATCTGCACATTGTTGAAATTTTGTCTGGACTCTGCTGTGTTCTCCTCAAATGGTTCTATCTATAGACAAGTTTTTGGCACTGCCATGGGATCTCCGGTCTCAAGTGTTGTAGCTAACTTGGTTATGGAGTCATTTGAGGAAACTGCTTTGTCCTCACCGAATTTTAACATTAAATTCTGGAAAAGATACGTCGACGACACGTTTGTTGTACTTAAAACTAATACACTCCAAAGCTTCTTCCATTACCTTAATAACTTAAACTCACATATAAAATTCACATACGAAACAGAACAGAACAATAAACTCCCTTTCCTAGACGTTCTTGTACACAGATCTCACGATAACTCAATCTTCACCTCAGTTTACCGTAAACCCACACATACAGACAGATATCTCGATTTTAAATCGCATCATCCAACATGCCACAAAGCTTCCGTTGTTAAAACATTAAGTCTTAGAGCGAATTCTCACTGCAGTAATGAAACACTTTCAAACACAGAAACAAAACACATACACACGGCACTTAAAAATAATGGATACCCTAAACGATTCATTCTCAGAAACTGTAGACCCAATAGTACATCTTTAAACAATACATCTCACACCCGCATATCTATTCCATATATTCACGGCATTTCCGAAACAATCTCTCGCATCCTTAAAGAGGCAAATATCAAAACATTCTATTCCCCTGTCACAACACTTCGCAAACAACTTACAAAAGTTAAAGACCCAGTTCCACCAGAAGATCTCACAGGCGCCATATACCAAATACCATGCAAAGACTGCAACAAACATTACATAGGACAAACAAAAAGAATGATCAAAACAAGAAAAAAAGAACACAAACAAGCACTCGCGAAAGGAGACATAGCCTCACGTCTGGCAGAACACGCTTTACAACACGGACACGAACCCGACTGGGACTCAACAAAAATACTACACCGTCACATCACAAACAAGAATAGTAGACTCTTCTTAGAATCTTGGGAAACTTACAAACTACACGGGAAAGCCATTAATACATCACAACCACTTCCAGAAACTTATAAACAACTCTTACTCTGAAATGTATGAGACATCCCCAAATTAGGTAACCCGCAGTGTGGGTTTCTCATTGGTCCCTATTGGGGTTCTTCCATGATTCTATTGGAGGCCTCCCATTGGTTCTCATTGGGTTTTCCCATTCTGCGGGACTACTCTGATGAAGGGTTTTCCAGAAATTTCAAGTATAAAAAAGAGACAGAAACATAACATCGTCATTACTCCTGATGAAGGACTGCTGCTGATGCGTCCGAAAGCTTGAGTGATCTTTTTCATTGCTATTTTACCAGTGTTTAACCTTTTTATGTAATTAAACTAGTACGTTAAAATATTAAAATAACGGTTAGAGGAAATGTTACCCTTTTTGGATGCTATGAGGAGGGGGTCGTTTCTTAAAGGGAATCTCTCAAAAACACTAGTCTGGATATATATATAATCGCAAGTTAGTCAAACCCCCCACGTTAGTGGAGACTTTAAGAAATTTCTTCAATTATAAACGAAATATTGTGAGTTCAGGATTTAACTTTATAATACTGAGAAGGAACACAAAGATTTGGAATCGAGCTATTGACCTCATTGTTGCTAAAAATTTTGCCTTTCAAAAAGTTTTTTACTTCCGAGGAACAAGTGAAATTGTTGGAGCAAAGGATTTACACAAAATTTAGAATGGTTAGAAGGAAACTAGTCGTACCGCTAGAACTCCTCTTTTCATCTCTGTGATCCTTGAGAGCTGCTGAAGAAGAGGCTGAGGATGAAGTAGAAGCAGCTGCAACGGCCGCAGCTGCAGCGGCCGAAAGGTGGGCGGCGGAGGGCGCACCCGTCCCGCTACCGGCGGCCGCAGCGGCCCCAGCAGCAGCTAAGGAACTGGAAAGAGCAAGCAGTCCGGCCGCACTCGAGGGGGGTAGCGACGGAGGTTGCAGGCCGGCCATAGCCGCTGCAGCATGGGGCATCATCGGCAGAGGAGGTGCGTGTGCATGCGGTGGTAGTTGCTGGGCATGCATTTGTTGCTAAAATAAAAAATCGTATTTCAGGGACAGAAAGTATTTAATAATATACTTACGTATACATTCTTACATATATTCATTATTTTTAATACATCTATGCAAATATCCAGACAAAATTATTAATCTATCTTTACAGCATTCATTTTATTAGTAAATAATTCTTTCTCTGATTTTTTTCAGGGCTTTCCCTGATTTTGCTGACAAAATTCCCTATCCATTCACCAAAAAACCTTGAATTAAACTTCAGTTTTTGGGAAAATGGCCTTGCTTATGCCTGAAATTTAGATTCAGAACCGAATTAGCAAGGTTGTTCTTGAATTTTCCGGGTTTAACCAAAAATCTCGTTGTTCCCTGAATTGTTTAGGAGCGATTTTAAATTCCCCGAACACTCCGGGTTCCCCAATGACGTGGAACCCCGTCTCTCCCAAGTTCACTGCGACAAAGCCTATTCTCGTGGTCTTAAACTGGGTTTCTGTGTTTTCCACAAATAAATACGAATAAGCAGTAGGATATGTGAGCAAAATTCCGTTAATAAAATCATGCAATTAGACCTGATGAAGCACTGCTGCTAACGCGTCCGAAAGCTTGGTTATTTTGTTTGCTATTTTATAAGCGTTTAACTTTCTGCATATAAAAAATACATTCTTATTATAATTTTTATTCAAATTATATTATACAATATAATCGGGATATATATATAAATATAATTATTATATATTGTAAATTCATCTAAATTGAATTGCTTTAATTAGATAAAATTTTAATTAATTGGAATAGTCTAAATAATTTTGATACGTGGTGTTCTATTCAGGGGCGTATCAATTTTAAATTATTGGGGTGCTCAACTTACTTTAAAACAAATAATGTGATGTGTTGTTAAAAAGATCCATTTGTTTGATATACAATGGGAAGGACGCGAACCCCCCGAGCCCCCCATTTCTTACGTCACTGATTCTATAACATTTGAATACGAAGCTTGAATGACTGTGATAGTGGTGTAGCTCGTCTCAGGGTTGCGGGGGGTTATAAACTTAATTGCAATGTCCCCCACACAGCATTTACTTGCAATTTTTGTTCTTCAGGGGGGTGCTAAACCCCAATTACACCATTAGGTCTACAGTATCCTCCCCGTATGCGTACAGAGAATGAAGAGAGAGAGAGAGAGATGAATACTATGGCCCCAGACCGGGGCCCCGAGAGAGAACTCGGGCCGCAGACTCACTTCGAACAACCCCATGATCCCCTTTCCTGGTCCGGGCCCCCAAAGTATAGGTCCTTGCCAGCGCGGACTTCCTAGGCTTCATTCGGGCCCACGATTTTCAGCCCCTGCTGCTCCTCCCCCCTTCGTCGGCTCTGTCGAGCATGGGAATGCGAGATGGTTTTACTATGTTACTTAAAACTGGTGTGAAATTTGAAAGTTTTTTTAAACGCCATTTTATAGTCTTTCGGCCATTAACGCTCTAGCGACACAATATTGATGTAACAGGTTGAAGAAACCGCAACAAGGATTTTCTACAGTGTTATTATTCATCATATCTTGTAGACTTTGGATTGAAAGGTGTTTATTCCCCTGTCACTAGATTTAGGTAACAGAATGTGCGTCTAGGAGCATTTTGAAAGTTATGAATTTTTTATTTTGGGAATTTTCCATTTAATATTTTCGGACCGATGTAAGTCGCATAAATCGAATTCGCGGATGTGGGGTCCATACTGAATATAATGATAAAATGGTATATACTGTTGCAAGCACCCAATCATGCATACTATTGCGAGTGGTTCAGCTATGTATACTCATGAGTGGTTCAATTACGCATACCTATACGAGTGGTTTAAATAAGTATATTTACAATGAGCGGTTTATATACATATACTCGAATGTCAAGCAGGAATGTTCAATCTTGGGAGAGAGAGAGAGAGGGAGAGAGAGAGGTATGGAGAGGGGAATGTAAGTTTTTTCAATTTGTTAAAGGAAGTTTTTATGTAATTTTACATTATGTTGAAAACAAAGGAGGGAGGTAGGCACCTTATGATTTTCAGCGTTGTTGACCCCCAACCTCGTCTATGAGCACGGAATTTATTTTCTTAGTTTTTGTATCGACTAAGAAACTGGAAGAGGCGTAAGAAAAGTAAACGTACACAAATTTAAAAAAAAAGGGGACAAATTATATAAATGATATCTAAAATCATGGTAGCAAGTGATGCTTTTATAATCGTTTAAATGAGATTTGCGATAGATCCCCGGTACCTCTAGTCACCGTAAAACTGGAGTTACAGGGATTATAGGGTATTACAGCCAGCTGGTAGGGATATTTCCTTAAATATTTTCCCCTAAATACGTAACTAGGAAATTGGTATCTTCGTATATTAATACCGTGAACCGCTTTTCCCACATTAGATCGACTTACATTCGTTGTGGTGGAAAAGATTTTCTGAGACAATCTCTCCAAAAGTAATTAAAAATGGACAGCGATTGCCCAACGACGGGAAGATTATTTGGAAGCTGCTAAAATCCCCATCTCTTTAAAAATTCCCGAATTTCGAAATTGCCATTGATTATTATGTAACTGGTGGGCATTAACGAATTTCATTAAAAGAAATTACAATAGGGAAAATTCCCCAATAACCAGTAATTATTTTGATAATATGGGAAAGACCTCAATAAATAATTAGTAATTAAAGGCAAGTAATGGGCAACGATGCGCAGTTCTTGGGGCAGTCATTGCTATTACTAATTAATTAATTAAAACTGACTCGTAATTAAAACGTTATTTTTTTTCAACGCAGTAAACAACGCTGTTATATGCAGCTATAACGGGCGGTATTAATATCAACTAATTACGAGAGTTCGCCAACTCGCCAAACGAAAAACAAAGGCCCAGCCAAGGGTTGGAAACAGAACCAAATGCGGGGGAAGATCGTTGAAAGAGGCTCAAGAGCAGAGAGCTCCCCCCAAAGCAATTATATCCCAAGGATTAGAGCGGCTCGCAGTGTCTCGAATAATCTCAACGTTACGAACCGGCATAAACTCTTTTAAGACCAGGAGGCTAGGTTGGCCCACTCTCTAGGGAATTAAAATGATTCTGCCAGAATTACTCTCACTTTCCAAAGGGATGAATTGCTTAATCCTCTTCCGTTTCTGCCTCTTACAATCTTTCTGACTTAAAAGATGTTTTTTCTTCAAATGCCACCCGCCGGGTCCCTATACCAAAGCATCTTCGCGGCAATTTCACTTAAACGGCTTTTTAGCCGTCTTCCATATTTCCTGAAATAGACCAGGTTTGCGAAAATGGCGAGAAAAATTCGGTTTCAGAACGCATTATTTTTATACAGAAATGGCTGTAATTAGGCTTGATACGTTCCAGGACGCACACTGAAAAATTTCTAGCTTCAATTAGAACAAAACGATTTATCGAAACAGGGCAAGAACCCACCCACCATTATTTCCCAAAATTACCAAGAACTTTAGTCGAATTAAAATGCGATTTTATTAATTGCACAAATAATAACTTCCAGCAAATATGTGCATACCCCTGTCGTACCCACACAAGTCTAGATCACTTCCATTTTGAAAGTTGCACTTACGAGAAAATTCTGAGAAAGTGGGGAAAATGCAAACTTTATATTTGAAGTGTATTCAAGGATTTTTACTGGCTCGAGTGCGATTTTTGGAGAAGGAAAGTAGTTTGGGAAAATTATTTGTTTGGAGTTTTAAAGAAACACTAAGTTAGAAATAAGTGGGATAAAAAATCCAAGACGTTGTGTTTTTTTAAACAGTAAACTGGTATTTAGAATTACGCGTGTTTATTTATATACGATTGTTTATTACTTAGATAAGTGTACTTATGGAATTGGGGATCGATTCATTATGCGACACACACATGAAAAAAATATGCATTAACACAAAAGGCACAGTTGTAATGGAGTAAGTTAATTCGATCTTAAAACATTTTTGGATGACTTTAAGCGTTTTCTAGGAAGCTTTCGGAACAACGAACTTTGTACAGCCGTTATTTGCAGAGTTGGTGCCCTCTACTGGCCGATAATCGAAGTAATTTCACAAATGTAAACAGCATACGGGAAGATGGTAGAAAATTAGGAATAAGGGATAGAAAAATACCTTAAGAAAGGAAATTAAGGAGGATACAACGCTGTATGGATGTTGGCCATAATAGCCATGTCACTGACCAAATACTTCAGTGTTTTGACGAATGAGAAAAGATGCGAACATTTTTAAATCGACCGGAGGAGGTTTGAAGATTGATTTGGTCTGATCGAAATTAAATCTGTGGTCAGAAGATCGGCAGTGAACCGTTGTTGATCATTTACACAATTCCTATGTTTTTTCTAACATACACATAATGTTATTTAATCTGGAACCGGAGTGCAGGAAGAGTTTGGCCACTATACGATTTAGGACGAGAGAATGTGTTTTCATAAATCCCTCCTGAATTGTGATCAGAAATTGAGTTGGAAACAGAACTCTGTTACTAGCTATGCTAATGCTCCCGTTCCCCTTTTCTTACTGAAAAATTTCATTATATTCTTATTGTATATATCCTTGTATTCTTTTGTATACGTACTCCGAAATAAGGTATTACTATTATTGCGTAGTCTGCACACTTCGGAGATGACGTAGCTTTTAAGAAACTAACAAGTCGAGGAATAATGAAAACTAACAAGTAGATTGAAATTCAATTAACTGTGCTTTTCTGTTATTTAACGAAAACTACAGTTGTCAGTATTTATAAATTTTTACAAATATACAGCCAAGGATTTTTCTATATTTATCATAACTGCAGAAAACATACACCAATTTCCAAAACTCACTAAAAGCAATGTCAATTTCCACACTATGAATGTTTAACAATTGGTGTGTGTAAAAAAAAACAAAAACAAATCGCACTTTAAGGAAGATCATTGAATTATTTGTTTTTCTCCCTTGTATAATTTTTCAACTAATTTATACGATGAACAAATTTTTCTAAAGCAATCAGAATTAAGAAAAAAAAAATAAACAATGCGATTTTTGAAGTTCCTATTCTTTCAACTGCAAAATTTAGTGAATATTGTAATTGGCAATTTCGTGGATTATTCTATGTCTTTTCTCCACTTAAATTTCACTTTATAGGTGCTGACGATTAAGTATTTGATATATCTCCCACATACACTAAAGTCGAAGCCGACGAACAACGAATTTATTTATATATATATATATATACATTTAACATCCTATCCTCCTTCTTCAACTGTTTAGAGTAAAAAGTTTAGTCTGTTTAGAGTAAAGAGATTTTTTTAAAAAAATATTTGTCCATAATTTAGCTTCTAATATTTGATGTGCATAAGACATATTTTGTTCGTTTTCAGTACCCACCATAGGCACGTGATGGTTAAGAAGAAGCATCTGATATGATATACAAGGATTCCCATTCATTTTGGAGAGAAAAAAAAATCCCTGACTTTTCTAGATTTTTCTCTGACTTTTTCGAAAAAAATTTCCTGAATTTTCCGGGCTTTTCTCTGGCTTTTTTTTCCGAAAAGATTCCCCGACTTTTCCCAGACTTTCCCTTAAAATTCCCTGACTAATCGCTAACAAAATTTTGAGTCGAATTTTAATTTCGAGGGGAATAGCTTCACGTTTGTGTAAAATTTAGTTATTCAGGGCAGAGGTTAAGAAGGGTTTCTACGACTTTTTCAGGTTTAATCAAAAAAAAAAAGTTCGTTTTCTCCTAACTTTTAGGAACAATTTCAAATGCTCTGATAATTCTTGGTTTTCTAGGTGCATTGAAACCCTGATGCCTATCGTAATCTGTACCAGAGTAGTTGTAATTAAGTAGATTTGGCTACGAACTCCTGTTCGTTTTAAGACAAAGAACAATATCGTCTTGTGACTGCAGCATTGCTTATTATTGAATCATTGTATTTTTGCTTTTAGAACCAGTCTCTAATTTTACTTACATTCATCTCGTGTTCCATAACGTGGTTAAGGATGTCCTTTAACTTCAAATGCAATGGCAGAAGCACAAATAATAATCGTCCCTGCAAATATTCCTCATATCTTCTTGGAAGGAGTTAGTAATTAGCAATTAGAGTGGGAGTAATTAAACGCGACTGGGAGAGATTTGCGAGAATCGAAACGCAACAAGAAAACATAGAATAAATATTCTGAGATCCTAAGAGGAAAAGGCTCAAGAGCCGAGAGAAGGAGAGAGAGAGAAGCTTCCTCATCCCCACAGCATCCCAAATGCTCCACTGGCGAGGTTTATTGTGTGTATATGCTCGCCCTTCATCTTAATTGTGGGAAAGACACTGAAAAGATCTCGCGGAGGAAAACGGGATATATCTCATTTGAATATGCAAATTTTCTCATTCTCTCTTCCCACCCGGCCCTCCTTCCAACTCCTGCCCGCATTCTTCTCATCTCCAACCTTTGGTCGCGGGAGCAAGAGGTGTCTGAAAGAATTAAAGACTTTATTTCTCCTCTTCCCTGATATTTTAAAGTGCTTATACTCTTAGGAAAATTTTTCGCTGATAGTGCAACATTCTTTGCAGGCGGAATCCAATACTGCGGGTTTTATTTTACAGTATCTTTTAAATTGCAGGGCTCTAAAATACTGAAATTAGTACTCCAGGTCCGTGTACAGAATTTTTTTAAAAAAAAAAGGAGCGTTTTTTTATGGAAATGGGGGAAGTAGAAATTTTGCTTCTCTCACAAAAAGATTTGTAATAATATTGTTCAAATTGGGGGATGTTAGCTCCAAACCTTCCCCCCACCCTTATGCATGGCCTTGTAGTACACAATACAGAACAAGACAGATGCAGGGAAACATCTGCATCCGGAAATAGATTGATAATGATTGAAATGATGATAGAGTAAAAGCCTTCCGGGAATTTACAGGAAATTAATTTAACATGAAAATTACCGGAACAGTTAGGAAAACACAGGTCCCTGTACGATCGAAAGTTCATTAAACTTCTGTAAGGTCCAGTAATAGGAAACACGTCTACTATAAGCAAACAATGCATACATTTCTTAACAAAATTTACGTAATTCAATCAACTGAAACTTCTTAAAACGATATTTAAACACTGGTATATTAACTTTATAGCAATCACTTTCTATTTTAGATGCAGAAGTTTAAACACTGGTAAAATAGCACGCAGACCACCTGAGTTTTCAGACGCATTAGCAGCTGTTCTTTCTCAGAAGTAATGGCTGTGGAATGTGTCTTCTGCTTCTTGCAAGAAGAGGCAGGGGTACTTCACAGTAATTACTTCCGATGAAGGAGAACGGCCGACGCGTCCGAAAGCTGGGGTGATCTGTTTGCTATTTTACAAGTGTTTTTTAACCTTTTGTATGCCAATTTCTTTTCTGATACTTTATGCTCGTATTTCAATCGTTTTCTCGCTGGCAAGAACAGTTCCGATAAATGAACGTTTACATAATTAAATTGCTACTGTACGTCGAAAGGAAAAAGTCCACATAAATATTGAATTTCGACAAGTGTTGCATAGCATTGATCAAACGTTAAATGAAAAGCATGATATGTAATAATGGGAATAAATAAACATATTATATAAACATAATAAAAAAAAAGATGGACATTTTTTAGGGAAGTTGAAGGATTGGTGGAGGGGGGGTGCAGGTATGCTTAGAAAACCTATATTCAATAGTCCTATTAAATTTCAATTACAATAAATTGAATAAAAGCACTAGTATTGTCCAGCAATACTTGTACTCCCGTTTTGATACTGCAATATGGAGTGCTGTGGGAAGAAATAGACGGAGAGACTTGCCTTTAGAACCAGTCTATAAGGGCATTTCACACACAGGGCTCAAAATTAAGTATTGTTTTCTCAGCAAAAGTCGAATGCTTGCCTCGTATTTGGGCGAAAGCAATTATTTCGATTCCCTTGAATAAGAAAACGTATTACTTCGCCTTCAAAATGCCAATGAGAACAGCAGCAGCAGACTTTGTAAGTAAAGACGTGAATTAATTATTACTGAATTAATATTTTTTTAGGATTCTACATTTGATGCACCTGAAATTGGGAAAATGAAGGAGCTACCTTGTAACCACGGTGTCAATAGGCAGATGAGGGAGGGAGGGGGCTTGAGCTCTTCGTTATTGCTCTGCAATATCTGAATACATCAAACCTCTCTTAACGACCACCTCTATTATGCGACCACCTAACTTAATGACCACGTTATCTGGGAACGGAATTCATCCCCTCCATAGATTCAATGCTAAATTTACCTCCAGTCAGAGACACACTTCTCTGAGCGACCGCTTTTTTACGGTCGCCTTAGGGAGGTTTTACTTCATTTTGAAGTTTACTTCTATGAAAAAATAATATTTTACATTTTAGAAGTAAGTCTGACACCCCCCCCACTTTGGAACATCTACATGGGCGCCCGTGATAATGATCAGTTTGAAGGAACTAAGAAATCAAATGATAATCTCAAAGAAATCAAATGATAATCTCAAAGAAATCAAATGATAATCTCAAAGAAATCAAATGATAATCTCAAAGAAATCAAATGATAATCTCAAAGAAATCAAATGATAATCATCTCAAAGAAATCAAATGATAATCTCAAAATTACGGAGTTTCCAAGCAGAACAGGTGGCGCAGCATGATATTTGCCGTCTTCGAACCAGAAAGTACTAATAAGTAACACATGTATTAGAATCAGGGGCGCCGCGAGCCAACGCCGGCCCCCCTTCGGCCGGCCCCATCACCCCTCTCTCGACCGGGCCCCCCAAAGAGTAGGTCCTTGCCGAAACGGGCCCCCGGGCTTCATTCGGTCCTTGCTGTCCCTCTCTCGTCGTTTCTGATTACAATTACAGATTATTGGAAAATGACTACAGATCAAAGATAATATAATATTTGTAAGAAATGCAATTCCATTAATACAATGATTCTGTACACAGTGAATGTAAATATTAATACAAACCATTATATGCGCAATTCCAGAATGTTGTTGCTATGAAACAAAAAGAAACAAAAATTAACAAATATGCAACGATTATGTAATAAATTCATTGTGTTATAAATGAAAACTAACAAAGACAAATATCAGTAAAAAAAGATTAAAAATAAAATCCTACGTATATAGCAAATAATTAAAATATATAAGTAAAATAATATAACAAAAATAATAACAGATACACTGTAATAGAATAATAATACAATATTAAAAGATATTGACAAAGGATATTATGAAACTGGTTTTTCGAAGAGAATCAAATTTAAATATATATGTGGGAGATTTTAGAATCCAATAATCAGTTTATATGTACAGTGTGTATATACAGTGCATACATATGCAGTTTCGCATGTTACTTTGAAAAAAAAACATTTCAAAAATATATTTCAGCACACATTCCTATTTATGGGTGTCTGAGGGAAAGTATATATTTAAACTTAAAATAAAATAATAAATTAGCATGGAATTAAATCAGTTTCTACTAATTACGGTCCTGATTTACTATATTTATACCTCACAATAAAATTAAAAATATTTATTGAATAAAAAGGCCCTAAGGGAGATCACGGAAATGAATTTAAAAACAAAACAGGAAAGCGAAATAAGAAAACAAGGTATTAGGTATTCATTAGGAAAACCGTTCAGAACAGATATGAAAGATATTTGGAGAGAAAACAAAAAAATCAGTAATGAATGGATGATGGTTGACAATGATCTGACATGAAAGTGACGAGGTAAGTATCAATTTAAATCGTCTTCACACTTATTACCAAAATGGGTGTTCAATGTGAAATACAAATTTATTTGAAGATACTAAAATCACCGTTACGATTTCGCTGCGTTGCTTTCCCGTATTTTAAAGTGAAAAGAACAGAATAATTGGCAAGAGCCACTGGCGTATGCAGGGGGGGTGTTGATGGGGGTTGTAACCCCCCATTGCAATGAAATTTTGTATATTTAACATAGGAATATGTGAGTTGTAGCTCTGTAATCCTCCTATTGAGCATATAACCCCTTCCCTTATGAACTTTCTGCATACATCTATGACAAGACCCTACTAATGTCAGGCAAGGATGTCATTAATACTGCATGAAAAATGCAAATAACGGGGTTCCCTCTTCCATTAGGGAAAAAATTCCCTAAATTTTCCATGATTTTCCCTGGCCCTTTCAGCAAAATTCTCTGATCAATCACAAAATTTCAACTAAATTTCAGTTGCGGGGAAACTGCTTCGCGTTGATGGGAGATTTAGCCATTCAAAATGGAAGTTAAGAACGTTTTCCCTGACTTTTCCAGGTTTTGACCAAAAAGCCTTGTTTTTCTTGACCTTTAGGGACGATTTCCAATTCCCTGACTTCTCCAGGTTCCGTGAGAACCTTGACGTCATGAAAGTGGTACAGGTGACAAACTTCAGACCCTTGGACGAGAACTGCTTGCAACCCTTATTTTTCTGACCTTGGTCTTTAGGGTTATGACCTATTCTTAACCACCCACGGAATTAACAGAGCAGAAACAGAGAGGTTATGGAAAAAAGGTGGAGTTTTTTTTTAATGCCAGAGATAGTGACTCGTTCAAGAAGCAACACCGATATTTATTAAAATGGTTTCTCCGTTTGGAAAAAGCCATTGCCTGTAACGGTAACTGCTTCGATGAATATGTATGTTGTCCTTTTCTGCATATTTTGCATGATCATTTTCTGTTGTGAATAAGTACTAGATTTTTTTAGTTGCCAGATAGTTAAACTGCAGAGTTCCATGTTGTCGATTAATAATAAATATAGACTGCAAGCATTCATTAATTTCAAATTCCAATACTCGACTCCTATGTAACGTCCATAGAGAAGCATGAGAGCTTTAGAATACAGTAGGACCCGTATATAACGAAGATCTTGAGAATAACGAAAACACTCGTTATATGCTCGCTAAATCCGTTTTAGGATTTAAAATTTCAAACTCTGGAAATGAAGCATGCCTAGATAACGCATGTGTGTGTAATGTGCATGCAATGATATGCATGCGATATTTTGATATTTGTGCATGAGATACACGTGCATGTGATATTTGGCAATGATATTCGGCTTTAAATTTGCTTAAAATTTAATGAACAACGTATTAACGGACTGTGGGTGTATTCACATCCATCCTTACACTTCTTCAAAGGAAGTTGGTTAATCATTTTTCGTGTTTAGGCAAAACCAATTGTTTATACATCTTCAAAGTTGTTTTGGGTATGTGAGCGTCTTTTCATCTATTCTTAATGACGCAAAAGTAATTTTCATAAAACTTTGGTGTCATAGGCAGGCAAACGTTTTCTTTTAGATATCAAGTCGAATGGTAATTCTTCCTTCATTCAATCTGCAGAGCGCAAAAGCAATTGAATTGTATTACACCGTAACACCATACCAAACAAAATCCGCATTCCCCTCGCTAAATCCGAACTCGTTATAAATGGTTACTACTGTAGTTGGAAGTCCCTAAAATTAGAAAATTGTTCGTATCACCACGATCGTGGGGAAAAACCAAGGGATCAAATAATCCCCATGACGCATCAATAGGTAAAGTGGAAAAAAAAAAGGGAAGAAGATTGAGAGGGGGGGAAAAATGGGGAAAAAGCATCTTAAGAGAAGACTAGCATGCACGCCTCGCTGAATTTTCTACTTTTTTAATCTCCATCGCAAAGACCTCTCCTCCATCGGGACATGCATTTTCCTGTTTTTATTACGATTCTTCAGTTTTTATGTTCGTCTTACTAGCTTTTTTCTGAAGAGGAGAAGGGGAGAGAGAAGAGATGGAGAGGGCGCAATGCAATGTTTAACCTGTCCCCTCCGGAAGAAAAAACTAAAACTTAAGTATTCACAGAGCCATGCACTCGGATCAAAAAATCTGCCTTTACAACTACTTTCGATACTGTTTGTACTTATGGATTGCATCGCTTCATGACTTTTTTCTCAATTTGCTTCCGCTTGAAGAGCATATACAAAATGCACTCTTGGATACTGAAAGGGAGACGTTAAATATTGGGATGTATTCTCATACGTCTCCCAACCTACCACTTCAGCCCATTCAGCCATATGAGTATTTCTGTTACTTTTTAGTGCTCAAAAACATCATCTGTACTGAAAAAGAAAGTAAAACGGCTTTTCGAATATACGCGGAGTAGTTTTTCTTCTCTCTTCTCCTGTTGTGATCAGGGTATTGTAGATACTGTGGGGCGTTGCCATTTCTTGTAGCATCTTCCGAACGTCGCATCCTCTGTTGCGTTGTTTACTCTTCTCTTTCTTCCTCCCTCTCTCCTGATTTTTTTGAGATGACGTTTGACTTTTCGCTTCCACTTCTATTCCCAGGACCGGTTTTGTATTAAAGTTTCAAATGCATGGGAGAGAGAGAGAGAGAGAGATGGTTAAAGATACTGATGGAAAGGAGTTCACCAGGCGCTAACAAAAATCCGAAGTTGGATAAATTTTAAAAATCGAATATTTTTTCTTCTTTTTTTTTAAAGCGGGGAGGAGGACGTGGGTATGATTTCAAAAATTTAATAAAAGGTATAATGTTGAAATTTGGGCGCTTGAAACCGAAAATTCGGTTACATGGTATTTTGAGCCGTAAGGAAAATTTCATTATATCGGGGGAATTACGCAACCTTTGAATGAATAAGTGAAACTTCCTTAAGGCTGAGGAAGATGGGAAGTCACGAGAGAAAATTCGACATGAGTCGAGACCTTGGAATTTTACCTTATGGTTAGACTGTGTGTCGATTTTTCTAAGCTTCGGAATATCTCAAATTTTCGGATTTTCGAATTGCCAAATTACGAAATAATCGAATCGTTAAGTTGTCCGAACATTAAGTTTTGAAATTATAAAATCCCTTAGTTGAATTTTGAAGTTATCGAATTCTCAAGCTATCAGATTTTTAAATTGGAAAAATTTTTAGATTGTCGAATTTTCATATCATCGAATTTTCACATTATTGAACTATTTAAGCTTTAGATTACTGAATTTCGAAACAATTGAATTTTGAAATTCTCGCATTATCAGATTTCTAAATTTTAAAAATTTTCAAATTTGACCCCGGATGATTTCGATTTACTTATGATTGAATATTTAAATTAGTGATATTTTTAATTATTGAAATTCCTAACTGTCATATTTTTTACTAAATTACCGAATTGGTAAATTATGGACCCATGGAATTTTGGAATTTAGAAATAATTAAAACTAGAAAATTTACCAAATTTTCTAATTGTAAAATTTAACCAGCGGTTTTCAATTTAAATATAATAAACTGCTTTATTGATAACGTACAAAATAATAACTGGGCAGCATTTTAGAAATTACAATTTTAATCATTTCAGCCTTTCTTTTCTCATATTGTTATTAATTATTATATTTAAAATTTTAACTATTCACGCTTTCCTTTTCTTTTACTAGTTATTACATTTGCCTATATTACGCAGTTACATAAGCAGCGTACATCGGTGTTAACCATATATCGATACATTAATTTTCGACCACATAAACATGTTTCCGATATATTTTTATATGACAGACGATTTGATTATGGCATTATTATATATTATTATAACATAAGAGAACGTATTAATTTAGTACACCAGCACAGAATTTTATTAAAATGAGTTAGGTCATTAAACCAAATTATAATTTCTACCAGATATATACGTACCATAGAATGCAAATATGATATTCACATACACATAGCCACGTATGCAATACATTTAATAGTGCAAATTATTTGTTCAATTTGGACGATTATATAATTTATGTATAATTATGTGATGATTTAAATTCATACCATCTGTGTCTAAACCGTTAAAGAATTGTTCGGGATTACATGAAATTAAACAGAATGATCATGCAAGTGTTTTTAACTTTGACAAAAAACGATCAGAAATAATAAATATTCCGTATCTAAATGCTTGGAATTTAACTTGAAAAGAAGAAGAAGAAGAGACATGTCTATTGAAAGAAAGAAAGAAGCTGGTATCATTAAGTTTAGTGCATTCTGATAAGACAGAAAAGCAAAAGACACAATGAAACACGCTGTTCTTGTAAATGACAAGATTTTATTTATCAGTTGCAACGGCGAAGATAAATATTCTTTAAGTCGGAGAGCCACATTAGTGGAATTTATTTCCGTTTACTAAACACATGCAAAAGAAACCCTCTTAAAAGCTCCTTCTCTTTTAAATGGATAAGTTGATTCAATTTTCCACTAACGGTCTCTTATTTCTGGCGCGCAAGAGGCTTACTTTTCTGATTTTACACGTTTTTTCCTTCCCCAATACTGTCAGAGACAGAAACGTGCAGACGGATGATCGTGAGGGGCCTTGTGGCCCAAGGGCCGAGACAAGGGCATGTCTTCATGTCACTCACAGTCTCAAAAAAGTTTCTCACTTGTCGGGGGAGAAACAGCGCCTCTCCATAGCACACTCCATCTTTACTCTTCAGCTTCCCAGAGACTACAAGAGGCTGGTGAAAGATGAAGCGGAGTGAGATGTCTCACATCTCCTTCACAGTTGATCATGCTTTCCTTAAACCTTGGCGTTTCTTCTTTCATAATCCTCACACTCTCTTTTTTTTTCCTCCCTCCTCATCCCGGTGGGGTCGGGGAAGGAAAAAAAAAGCATATTTCAACGGCATAAAAAATGGGTGAGGTTCCTCTTCTGCTTTAAGCGATAAAATAAATATTTTTAAATTGCAAGAAGGCTTAGAGATTTAAGTGGTTGGGGGGAGAAGTATTGTAATTGCTAAAAAAGTCCGTTGAGATGGAGGAAGAAAAAAAATTTCTCATTTTTTTTTTAATTTTAAAATTGACGGCGTTTCCGAGATTTCAACCTCCAACTAGCTTCTAATGGAGGGATATGAAAAAGAAAACATGTATAAATGAAAGAAAATTATTCATCAATATTATATAAATAATAATAATAAATAAAATAAATAATCGATATATTCTTTTATTCAAAAACGGTGAATAGCGACCCCTCAACATTGCCGAGCAAGGTGTTAAAAGCGATATACAAAGAGATTTCAGCAAAACTGAAGTACTCCTAGGAATTTCTAATGCAAGATATTATATCCTTCACGCAAAAAGTTTAAAGATCCCAATAAAAGTTCTAAAACCTCTCGAAGTAACAGCTGAAAACACTGGAAGTTCATGAAATCAAAATGGCAACTCTATAAAACTATTTTGCTAGGCACATCAAATATATAGAGACGATATTTTGACAGTTCTCAGATCACATAACGATACTTGAACCCAATCAATAGTCCCAGAGTCAAAGCTGTTGTTTGTAAAATACTCGCTACATCTGCACCCACAGAGGATTTTGCAAATAAGTGACATAACAATTTACACGATTTTATTAAAACAAGAAGGGATGGAAGGAAACGTACAGCTAACAAGTTATTGGCTTCCGTACGGTTGAGTATAGTTTTACACAACATGGAAAAAATGAAAGAATATTATATTATACATGCAAGAAACTTCTTAAAAACATATAATTACTACTACAGTATCTCGTTAACCTGTTAACCGGGGAATAAAATTTTGTGAAACTCGTTTCACACTGGGGACTTTTTTTCACAGTGATAAGTAATGTCATCACACCATCACGCTAGGATTAAATATATAAGAACTACATAAAACGTAATGCGTTCAACATAATACGGTTAATTTTAATGACGAAAAATGTCGTCATTCGCATTTTGGTAGTCTTATGGGCATGACGAAAAATGTCGTCATTCGTATTTTGGTAGTCTTCCGGGCATGACGAAAAATGTCGTCATTCGCATTTTGGTAGTCTTCTGGGCATGACGAAAAATGTCGTCATACCCAGTTAACAGGTTAATGTAAACACTTGCGTTAACAAAGAATTTTTTCGTGTTGAATGTTATTTGCGTTATCTAGAGAAGGGGGCTCTTATTAATAAGTTATTCATTATCGACGGGAGATCAGTTCGTATTATAAGTACAATGGAACCTGGTAAAGTGACCACCTCTGTAAATTGAACACCTGTATAAAGCGACCATTTTTTTTATAAGAGTCAGGGTTCATACTCTCTGGGTAAAAAAAAATTTCACGACTTTTCCATGACTGTAAACTAAAAACATTCCAGGCCCGTTGAAACAATTCATGTTCACTTAAAATATAATTTTGGGTACCAGTATTAAATTAAATTCACAAATAAAAATGAAATATTAATTTTGAAACGTATTCTACTGCAAAATATATAAAATAATGACCAAAATCAAATTATTATCCATTATCCTATATTAGAATAAACAATGAAGTTAGATTGAAGATTATTGCTTACACCTTGTAATGTATGCACACATTGCTTAAAAAATATATTTACACACTAATGTTTATATTAAGCATCTCTTAGTTTTGCAACTTTTCACCAATTTGCATTCGTGAATTCAAATTTGAACCTTCTTTTTGGACACAATTCTGTACAAACTATTTGGTTTTGAAATTGATATGAAGTCACAGTTAATTTATGATGTAACTGCAAAATTGTCTGCAGATTTTTAGAGTTTTAAAATATCAGATTTTAAATGTTTCAGCTATTTCCTTAATTCAAGGTTTGAAAAATACCGTACGCCACATGTGCGAGAAAAAGTGTCTAAATCTGAAATGTGTGATCATCTCTGCACATGATCACACACTTTGGATGCACACACATACAGAGATGCCAACCTGAGAAAGTAGTCATCAGTAAAAGAGTAAAGAATTTTCAATAAACCCACACTTTTTTTTCATTTTCTGCAAAAAGATTTTAAGTAAAGCACATGGATTGTCACAGAGTAATATGTGCACCCTCACCTTGAAACAACATGAAAATATTCCTGATAATGTGACTCAACTGCGTATGTTTATGTACTTATACAGTGATCACATTCTCACCACTACTATTCGTAGCAGGAGAAATTACCTTTTGTATCAGTATCATAGCAAGAAAAATGGCTTTCGGTATCGATTTTATAGGAAAAAAAACTTTTGCATACGTTTTGTAGAAGAGAAAAAAACTTTTGCAGTTTTGCAGAAGATAAACATAACAATTCTATTTTATACAGGAAAATTGGTTTTCATATGAGTTTTATAGTGCCTAAAAAATTAGTTTAATCAAATGAATGAGAATGAGTATGATAAAGATGAAAAGTCACATGCTTCATTGAAAAAGTAAAATTTCGTAAATATCAAGTTCTTTGTTTCTTTTTCTGTAATTTTGAAACCTCTTCCCTGATTCTTGAGAAGCTAAAATTGTTGAAATACGCAAATTAGCTTCTAAAAAAAATAAATAAATAAAAATAAAATAAAATAAAAAAAAATAAAAATAATGCCCACTTTCCACCAAAGATGTGTTATTTTTTTGGACGGAAATTTATAGGTGCAAAATATGACTAATTAGGGCTAATTTCGTACCCCTCCAGTAGGTGGCGTGCTAGGGTGAAATTATTCTGTTTTGATGAAAAAATGCTAAAAAATTACCAATGGTAGTTAAACACATTTAAAAACTTTACAATTTTCCGATAGGTGGCGCATCAAGGACAAAATCGCGCATAAAAAAGTCAACACTCGTTAATTAACGTTAAAATCGTTTTTTAAGTCAATTTTTTTTAAATTCTAGAAACAGGCACCAGGTGGCGTTTTTTCACGGAATAGAGTTATAAACTACGTAAGTTATTTAAATATATTGATTAGTTAAATTTACTACTGAATTAATCTGCAAGCCTCTGCGTGTGTAGATAACGAAAGCATAAGGGGGAAATATCCCGAAATATATGCCGCAAAATTTCGGAATCCTGCTCTATTTTTTTTTTTATAAAGTATCATGAGGAAATTTTTCTGAAATTTTAATAAAATTCTACGAGTAAAAAGTTATTCAAAATATGGTAAAACTGCGAGTTCACATAAAAATTTAAAAACTTTCGATGCTTTGTAAAACAGCCATTCCTTACTACACATCGCCATACATTTGCCGATAAAGTTTCGTCTGCCGATTTTTTTCCTCAGCTGTTCCACAATCACGGCTGTGTTTCATTTTGTTTTGATCAAAATTTAAAGCAATTTTTACACATAAAGCTAGACGTAAAAAATAACAGAGAAACAAGAGGACATGTCGGAAGCGTTGGTCCAAACATGGAAGGCGCGGGCAATCTGCAAAGTGCGAATACTCCCTCCCTCCCACGTTTTGGGAGTTACATGGTCACGTGCACTAAAAGATACTCTGGTGCCGCAAAATGATGATTCGATCTTTCGATGCGATTTTCAGGACAGGCAGAATTGTTAATGTAGAACTTCAAAGTTTTAGATTAAAATTGCCCCCAAACAAATATTTCATGACTTTTCCATGACTTTTCCATACCTGGAAAATGCAAAATAAAATTCCATGACTTTCCAGGATTTCCATGATCCGTACAAACCCTGACAAGTGAATTGGTAGGGACTTAGTCAGGCTTACATCAGAGTCTGTCGTGTACAGTGACCACCCTGTCTATGGTGACCATTACAGCCCAGTCCCAAAAGTGGCCACTTTAGGCAGGTTCTACTGTAATTAGCGTCAACGACTGTATTTATAATGGTATGTTTCGATTGGTTGGTGTAATTTTGCAGAGCAAGAACAGTTAATGCCATAATGTGCCAGGTACGTTTTGAAAATGGGGAGAAAATTAATTGGCAAGCTGCATGAAAAGCACCTTCCACGCTTTTGGACAGATACAGCCAATGATTAGCATTTCAGGACAAATCCTACAAAAATCATGTTGGCTTGTGCTTAAAGGCGCTATTGCGCCAAAACTAGCTCTGCAGCACAGTGAGCAGTTATCCAATAAATGCCCATTTTGGCGTCATTGGGGCGTCAAGCCCGGGTTTTTAGACACGTTAGGCGATCAGGTCGCCTACGACAGCGGGACTCTAAAAATTAGGTACATGATTAAAAAAGTATCCGGAGTATTATACCGGTTGACCGTGCTGCTATGGCGCAAGGAAAGCAAAGGTCATTCGGTGCCAAACGAAGTTGGGGAGTTTTATATTCGTGAGGTAACCTATAGTGGGGTGATACGTGTCAGTAAGTCTACGTTTTATGAGACTATATACAAGGACCGCAGTTTTATAATTTAATAGCATGTCCGTGTCACATACATTAACATATAATTAGTGATCTTTCTGAATAATGCATTCTGATTAAAGACCTACATTCTGTTTAGGGACGCTATTTTGCGGAGCCGGCGAATATTTCATAGAATTACAATAATTATTTTTTCATAGAATTACAATCGTTTTTTTTCATAGAATTACAATCATTTATTTCATAGAATTACAATCATTTATTTCACAGAATTACATTTATTCTAATTAACGTTTTTTTTGTTTAATGACGACGTTAGAGGGAGGGTTTATTCTATATATATATAATATAATCATGTATTATATCTTTATAGAATTTAATTTTTTCAAGAACATTATTACGATTCAATTTCATTAATAATGGGATTTAAGCAGTGGGATTAAAATTTACTTGTAAGATTTAATTAATAAAGAATAAAATTTATTAATAATAGGATTTAAGTAATAAGATTAAATTGGATTTAATTAATAAAATTCAATTTTGTTAATGATAGGATTTAATTAATAAGATTAAATTTTATTAATAATAAGGCTTAATTATACCAAGTAATTTCGATTTTAAAAGCACTATGTCTAAGTCAAAAAGGTGGTAAAAATATCTGATTTGAAATACGCGAGCGTGGAGATGGGATGAAAATTATTCTTGATTATATTTTCCCAAATAACTAAAAAACATGGGAAGAGATCAAAGAATAAAACAGATAAATCAGATTTTTTTTGTGGAGAGGAGGGGTGATGGCAAGTTCATTATACTATTGATTTTATGATAATTGACATGAATATAGGAGAGAATTAGTTTACATTAATCCTTAAATAATTCTCCTAATTCGTGTTGCTAATTTTCCTAATTCATGTCGCTAATTCTCTTAATTTTTACTTGCTCTAAAGCTTTTAATTCGCATTTGACAATTTTTTTAATTTATTCTCTAAATTGTTTTAATCTGCACTTAAATTTTAAAAAGTGCTTTTATGTTTGCAATTTGCGTTAATTTAGCTTTTTTACCAAGATTTTCATTTAGTAACGAGTCGGTTAGTTCATTAAACGAAATAAATGTAAACTCAAGGGAGAGATTATTAAGTTCTATATAATATATATATAAAAAAAACCTCTTCTATGCAGCATTTCTTAAATGTTAGTCGCTCACTTTCCACTTCAAGCATTTCTATACTTAACACGGACCTCTATTTGAGTGGGAAGTGAGTCTGGAAAAATCCCTCGCATGGGGAAAAAATCAAACACAACGTTACCTCCCGATAAGGGACAACCACGGGAACGGACATTTTGTTCCTTAAATAAGGGGTGTCCCTTTTTCGTAGGTAAATATACTGGTACATAGACCAGAGAAATGGTACCTTAAACAGAGGTGTCCCTTACGAGAAGTACCACTGTATATAATTTTTTTTTTAAAATTAAAATTAGCAAAAAATCTGGCTGTTAACGTTAGATTTTACTGATCACCATCAGCTGAAAGTTTGACAATTTCATTGTGTGAAGAATTAATAAAATATTAAAAGGGGTCTGGTATTAGATTTATATATCCCAAGATAAATTATTTACACATCCGTGTGGATGTCCTTTCCAGGAAATTGACAGGTTGTAGTCAAATTTCATCCATTGCGGATGTACACCCTTTCAAGCCCGGTGATGTTAGGTATATTATTTTTCTTGAGAAATTTCTCGAAGGTGTCGCAAAGCCAGTTGACAGGCCATCGCGGAACACATTGAGAGACACTGGTCTAAACAATATGCAAGTTCTAAAAAAATAGTCCGGGAGAGATGAGTGGCGATGAGAGAGACAGAGAGAGAGGGGAGAGAGAGAGAGAGCCCTAAGGAAGAGATAAAGAGGAGAAAAAATAACGGGAAGATCCCGGGGGCTTCCGGCCGGAAGTGATCCGTCACGTGATCCTCCCGAAAAGGTGAGTGGAGTCCTCTACTCACCCCGATGATGGCATTCAGTTCCGTCATAGTGACTTGTTTTGCCCGCTCCACTGCTGCGGCCACCTGCTGCTGATGCTGTGTAAAAAAAATTATAGAAAGAATAAGAAAAGATAAGTACTTGGAAGGAAAAATATTTGTAATATATGAAAACTACATAAGACTCACTACTTTTGAAATATTTAAAACATGGCTGGGAAATTGGGGGGGCTACAACGTTTATTCTTGAAAATGATGAGAAAGTAAAAATGGTCTCGGGCCCATATTAAGTGCAGTGTGAGAATGCGTTTCCAGGGTCAACTCAACGCAGTAGACAAAGAAATAGATGAATAAATCAATCAATTGATTGGATCATGTTACTATAAAATTGTCAATTTCAAAGTTATTAAATAATTCAATTTGTAGTGACAAAAAAGATGTTAAATATCGGTGGTAATATGTCGTATAAGTTACTACACTATACTTCATAGGTGTACTAGCCCTGCTGTGACGTAACGACAAAAGCTTTGGCTGCTATACAGATAATCCCGGTCTGATTCCGGATAATACCCAGCACCTTTTTTTTTCCCGGATCTGATAATCCGGATTCTGTTTATTCTTTAGACGCAAGAGGTTGGAATACCTTGGAAAATTGTATCTCCCGATACAGCATAATCCCAGATGTCCTGGTGGTGTCATAAACCACAGATATTCAAAATTAAGGGATAATTTACAAAATGGTCATACCACACATCAGGCCAAATATAAAATAAAAGGAAATATTCTAAGTTAAAACGGGTTATTTTTAAGCAATTTCACTCGCAATAGGGAGTCCAAATTTAATACAACTATTAGTATGAATTAAGCAAATGTGGGAGCGGGAGTAGTACTACTTAAAATGTACTCCAAGTACGATTTTTAACCCACTAATATGCCATAAGGCCGCACACGTACATCTTTTTTGTTTCTTCTTCTGAGATGACATCTTCGCATAGCGACTAAATTTAATCGGATTTCATCTTATGTACTGTGAATTACATATGACTTTGTACGGTATCCTATGACTTTCAGCGCTCATGTACTCAATTATATCCCGAATTACTGTCTAAATATATACTCAATTATACGTGTATTCAATTATATACGAATATTCCATATTCGGGATGGAAACACTGAAATACCGTAATATGTACTTGTATAAATAATACTGGAACGACCACACATTCCCACTGGGCGTTACTCAAGTGCAATAGATTTAAGCTAAGAATGAAGGCATGTTTCAGGAAACTTAATCTCACCACAGTTCATGTTGAAAGATTAATTATACCACAATTAATCTCGAAAGATTAATTATACCACAATTAATCTCGTCACAGTTCCTCTCGAAAGATTAATCTTACCACAGTTCATTTGGCAAGATTAATCTTATCACAGTTCATTTGGCAAGATTAATCTTATCACAGTTCATTTGGCAAGATTAATCTTATCATAGTTCATTTGGCAAGATTAATCTTATCATAGTTCATTTGGCAAGATTAATCTTATCACAGTTCATTTGGCAAGATTAATCTTATCACAGTTCATCCCGAAAGCTTAATCTCATCACAGTTCATCTCGAAAGATTAATCTCATCACAGTTCATCTAAAAAGATTAATTTTATCACATTTCATCTCGAAAGGTTTATCACAGCTCAATTCTAAAGATGACATAATAAAGGTTTTTTCTTTTTTCTCCGAATATACTGTCATGTTTTTTTTTATTATGCATTTGTTGAAGCCAAGGTTTTACCTTGGCGAAGATTATCATCAGAGGCGTAACCAGGATCCTTTTCTATCGTGGAGAAAGGGGGGGGGGATAGCAACAAGATCATGATAGGAATACCCCCGGCGAAGAATTTTTGCACTCTTCCATAAAGCTCGAGATCTACGAGATATAAAAATATTGCGAAGGGGCGAGGATATTTGTTTTCTTGGACCCCCTCTCCCCCCCAGCGGTAGATTGCTGATGATAATGCCTATATTACGAAGTATATCGCCGCCGTTCACAGAACTCAATTGGCGGCGCTTGTTATTGACGCCTTCTGTCGCGTTCAAGGCAACAAGGCTCGTTTGGCGACTTGTCCGATTTTAAGGCAACCCGCCAGAAATCGAAAAGCTCCCTTTTGACAAGCGCAAGACGCAAATGAAAAATTTTCATTTTGCATTGGAGTCGCTTTCAAGGCTTGTTTAAAAAGGATTCGCGCACTGAAGCGCGCAAACTGTCAAAATTATTTTCCCTCTAGTCGTCTCAGGGAGGCGGGGGGGGGGGGCGCATGCGAAGGGAGAGATAGCATGGAGAGGAAAAGAAAATACGAGCAAAGAGACGTTATTATTGGCATTTTCAATTGTGAATCGCGCCGGAGAAGGCACACACAACCAGCGTATTTATGTTTAATACTCATAAAAGCGAGCAACCGTTTCAAAAAAAGTGTGTTGTCACCGATGAACGCCCCGTCATCCCATCGATCGGTTTAAGTGGATCCGCTGTTTGTTATCCTTTGTTATTCTCCAGGTTCTTTTGTTGAAACCTACATTTTGTCAGTTGCATTTTTTTTTGTTGATTAAATAAAACATCTTATGGGATTGCTTTTTTTTTTGGTTCTCATTTTGAACTGTCATTTAAATAAACATGGTCTTGTGACATCATAATGCCTTGGTAAATAGATTGAATTTTTTATAGACGGTTGCCACAAGCAATCAGTGTTGTCGGTTTCTGGAAATTTCCGTCTTATGAGCAGGAATCGTTAAAAAGCTTAAGGTCTTGTTCAAAAATCATTCGTCCACAGATGTGAAAATGATCTGCTGTCTTTAATGATCTTTCACAACCAAAAATTAATTAGAGTTATATTAAAAAATATATATACTCAATTGAAAAAGGCTTTATTGTTACACTCTTGTTCGTTCCAATGTTGACGAAATTGAATTTTGAGATTCAAACAGTTTAGAATAAAAAATCTTCAAACACCCCAAAGATGTGTATGGTCCAGAGACTCCCGACCTTTCTTCTCTTTCATACGCCATGATTAGGTTTTTCATTTACGAGTGCCCCACCGTGCATACACCCACCAATCTCTCCATGCAAAAAAGTTTGTTTTTGTTAGGCAGCAATATTTTTAGGTTAGATAAACAACCGAACGACTGAAATTAATGGTATTTATAGGCTTCCTCTTTTGATTTTATATTTTATAATTTAGCTTAATTTTTTATAATAGCAGACTAGTATCAAAACAAATGAAAACTGTTAAAATAGCTTTTAACCACATTAATATGACGACAGTTTTTGTCAGTCAGTCACACAGACACACCACACACACTCTCTCTAAAAGTGGTCCTTAATCATTTCAATGCCTTTCATTTATCATATGCATGCCAATTACTAATCAATTACTGAGCCCTATGCCTATTTTTATCTTTTCCTTGTATAGCGAATAGGCCATTGGACTTCTACGCAAGTGTGTCTTCGTACACGAAAACTGCATAATTTTGTTTTCATTTTTGTGTTTTCATTTTAACACTTTATTTTTTGGCGTTTTCCGGCATTATAATATCATTTTCAAGCATCTCAATAGGCTCGCCGCATACTCCAGGTCGGAAACGGCTGGTATCTTCAATTTGTTGTTACAGAAATGCAATATTTACAATGGCAAGTAGTTTACCTGAAGCTGACGAAAAATACATCGTATGATATTCGGCAAAAATACTGTTGCACCCACATCAAGAGTAATTTGCTCTGGGCGCATCTTTTCTACAAAGGGCATATTTGCCCATGCGCAGACTTAATATTTAATGATGAATAAGAAATTGAAGATAAATAAAAGCAGTTATGGTAGGAAAGGATAAATAAAGACATCAGTACATTTTAAAAGGATATAATTTTATCCTAAAAGCCGAAATTTCAATTTTGACAGAGTGGGTGACTTCTTCCACTTAAAACCTTCTCTTTTGGCGCAGTATAGCCCAGATGCTCTTGCGCCATAAAAAATCCAAACAAACAAAACCTTCTCGTTACTTTCTCTGTTTCCTATAAATTTCGTCGTAAATTTCGGAGATGAGCCATTTCTAATTGCAACTGAATCGGACCAGAGTCGACGATAGGGGGGAGGGCAGCAGGGGCTTCAGCCCTGGGGCCCACTCTGGCAAGGGCCTATGCTGTGGGGGCCCGGCCTGGGGAAGGGCTCATGGGGCCAGTCGAAGTGAGCTTGTGGACTCGTGTTCGGGGCTCTCGGCGCCACTGATTCGGACATTAACGTACAAAAATGTGGGAAATTAAATGGAAAGTCTTGTACATTTCTTACTGCTTCTATTACATTAAATTTCACCAGTATAATGACATATGTGTAAAGATAGTCTAGGGATAGGAAAAAGCCACTGCTATAAACAAAATTGGGACTAACAATTACTGGCGTACGCAGAGGGGTGTTGATGGGGGTTTTAAACCCCATTGCAATGAAATTTTGTATATTTAACATAGGAATATATGAGCTGTAGCTCTGTAACAGCCCCATTCATCCTATAACCCCATCCCCCTTATGAACTTTCTGTGTACGTTTATGCTAACAATACTATGTCTATCGGGATATGAAGGAAAATTTCGCTAGGGACAGAATTTCACGGTATTATATTATAATGACTAAATTAATTCATATTGTTTTTGAATTATATAGTTCATGAACACCTGATGTTTCCATGCATATAGCAGCACACGGTACAAAAAATGTCTAAGTATTTTTTAGCCTCGACGAATTGCAGGTTTCAAAGTAACTTATACTTATATAATTATATATTATTAATATCTATATATAATTATAAAATATTTCTTACAGTACAATAATCACTTCCTAAGTCTTTTCCTTAAATGTTCTAATTAAAATTCCGGAATCTCAAAACATTTAACAACAAAAAATGCGGCTTTTTTAAGCCCCACTAAGCAAAGGAAATTGAATTAGTTAAATTATATTATTCAATTACGAGTGCAGTACCATCTGTCGGACATTACAATTATCACATTTATTTCATTTACAAGGGTGGGGGGGTAGATAATTTTATTTTTTTTATTTTCTAGAAGCCGAAATCCTCGTAGAATACGCCCCTACATGTAATGAAAAAATTGGGCGCAAGAAAAAATAGATATAAAAATAAAGTAGGGAAGAAATACAACAACGGAGGTTCTTTTCTCTGGAAAGTTCTTTTTCCAAGAAAAAAGGAAAAAACTGGTGCATGTGTGTTTGCTGTTGAAGCTCGTGTTTTGATGCAACAGTATTTATTCTGTTTGCAGAATCGCCTGAGGAAGGTTTGGAAAACGTTTTTATTTTTTTTTTATTTCATATATATAAGATTTTTTTTTGCAGAAACAGCCAGAAAAAAAGAAGGAAAGAAAGAATAAAAAAATGGAAGGGAAGTATCGAAACGTCAGACGGGTTTTGTTGTAGAGGAATACGATATATAGAAAAGGCAAAGAAATTTTCTGTGCCTCAATAGCAGTTCGGATGGAGATAAGACATCAATGTTAGGAATCAGTTGACCGTCGAGTTCAACTGCAGATAGCGGGGCCAAAAGAGCTTATAAAAAATGTAGCTTTGCTTATAAGTAGGGGCGCAGATAGGAGGGGGAGGAAGGACAAGCTTAATCACTTCCTCTTAGTGGAAGTCAAGGAATGGTAAAGCCTTTGCTTTCTTCGGGTCTTATGACTTGAGGATCACCCAAGAGCTGCAGCTTTCTGAGGATTCCTAACTTCTGCAGACCCGGAAACAAACCTCGAAATACGGATACGCTAGATTTATATCCACACGGAAGTCAAGAGCGTCATCTCTACCGTAATCATACGGCCAATAGTAAAATCAATGCCGTTTCATTAGTTATACGTTACTTTAACACATCTTGGCTTTTGTAATGTATAACAACATGGAGGCAAGATATGCAATTAAGCTTTAACATATCGCTATATATGTGTCTGCTAGGTAAAGAAAAAAATATCTCACGTATTAAGGTTGGAACCGAACCTGGGACCTTCGGATTGCTGCTTTATTGCCCAGATCGCTGGACCACCGAGTATATATATCTATACGTGACACTTTCTTTCATATGTGCATACTAACCAAAGTGGGGGGTGGGGGGGAGCGCCTTAAGAATTAAAGGATAATGTAGTGGGATCATTCAATACCATTGTTGTATGACATGTCACTTTTTATACAGTTCTTTGTTGAAAATTTTTGCTTGTAATTTTGCCATCAAAATGTATTATTTTATAATGTCTCCCTTTTAAAGAAAATGATTTTTGTATTTATTTTACTTTAAAGTATTCTCAAATTGATGGTTTACAAAACGAGGTCTTGCGGTCAGTATTTTAACAATTATTTAAGGTTGGAGAATTTTTTCTTCTCTTTTTCACGTTTGACAAATCAGTGCATTTAAATATTTTTGTGGTCCTATTATAAATATAATTTTTTTTTGGGGGGAGGAGGGGACCGATCTATAAGATCCCCCTGCGTATGTACGTTTGGAGGTAAGCTAGTTATCTGATGAATTACTAATGTTAATGTCCACATCTGGTACCAGCAGATCTAGAACAAGCACAGTTTATGCTAGATAAAACGACATTTTGCTAAAATGTTAAGATTTTATGAAAATTACTTGCCAGTTTGATATTTATAGCATCTCAAAAATTCTCGATGTTCCACGGATATTTGATATGGCTATGGCATTTCTATTTAATGTGAAAAAGGTCGAGTAACTTATCTCCAAGAACGGATGGATCTGACAAGAACTAATAACTTTGAAACTGATTACATTCTTAAGAGTATCTAGAACATTATGTCCTTCGTCCCTTCTCGATGTTCAACCGTTCGTGAATACAAGTTTACGCATTTAAATGTCAATTTTTTCACTCAGCTTAAAGTTTTTAGTAACCTCTATATATAAACATTGTAACATCTCTAAATAACGCAAACCTGGGGACTTAGTATCTGTCCGCTATTCGGGAGAGTTAGGGGGTAACAAGCATTGGAATTGGGAATTGGAAAATAGTGTCCGCCAAACAGAGGTGTCCACTATTCAGGAGTGTCCGTTAAGGAGGTTTTAGTGTGTGTACATATGTCTGATGCAGCTAAGGAAATATCTGATACTATTGATAAATGTTCAATTGTTGGATGGCCCCTCTAGAATTTTCCCTGCAGCGCCGAAGACAACCGCTTAAACACTGTTTGACCAGTGGCTTAGCCTGTGAGTCAATATTGGCTAAGAACCGCTGCTCCGTTTGGATGGCGAGCTGGAGTTCCCCTTCTTCTTTGATATTTTTTACCGTCTCTTTTATAGAAAATCTGCCCCACCCCGGGGGGTCTTTTCGCCTCCTAACAGCACTTATGTCCACTACGGGCTACCTCACTGTACACAATGATAGGGGAGAAGAAGAAGAAATCACTGCTACAGGAGAACCTACGAGAAAATATTTATTTATTGGAACAAATCGCATCAATTAAAAAATACCCGAATTGAGACTACAAAGAATAAGGGGGCCATCGATAAATTACCGCACGATAACTAAAAGTCACAATTAAAAATACACCAACGTTTTGGCTTTCAAATTTATATAGAAAAAGTTTCAAAAAATATATACAAAAAGCGCTGGGTGTATTAAATCTTTGGAAATATAAAGTGTAGTATACTGAATGCAGTACATATGATGAGTTATCTTTGTTCGTAACATAATTGGCAAATTAACGTGGGTTTTAACAACAAGGGTTTAAGCCTTTTCTGTACTGGGTGAGCTCATTACTCAATGTCATTTACAGTATAAATTGGCAGACATAGACAATGGCCATGTCTATGTCATAGCAGCCATGCCTATTGCATATTGTAACAAATACATTGCAAATTTTAAACCCACGCCTTTTTTTTTTTTTTAAAGAGGCGGTCTGACAGGGAGGATTAACTAAAGAAGTTAAATTTTGATTTCCAGTTTTGGCTCAAACTGGACCTTGATATGTGCATGTATGTGTGATCCATATACACTCTGTTGCAATAAAATATGTGCACCCAGAAAGAATTGAGCCACAACTATAAAACTCAGCATGTGTATAGTGTTCGAGTAGTCGAACAAATGTTCAAAACATCAAAGCAAAACAAAACACCGTTTTATTGACGTGTAGCAATATAAAGAAACCCTACTTCAATAGGTGGTAAAACCACTCCTGACAGCCATACAAGCTAATACTCGGTGGGGTATGGAATCACTTAAGTGGCCGATGTCCCGCTACGGTAGATCCTGCCATAAATGCAGCAACTGCTGAACGAATTCGGAAGTATTCCGAGACTGCTGAAGTTGCCTACATAACATGTCCCAAACAAGTTCGATAGGCGAAAGGTCTGGAAACCTGGCAGGTCTCTCGAGGACATTAATACCTGGAAGACACTGTTGCGAAAGTCGAACAGTATGTGACCAAGCGTTGTCCTGCTGGTAAGCAGTACCACCGGCTGCAAGGTATCATCGACGTATCTGCAAGCGGTGACAGCACTTCGTAGCACGACTAAAGGTGACCAGTGTCTCAGGAGATCGCTCTCCAGACTGTCACACCAGGTGTAATGGCTGTGTACCGCTGGGTAACGATGTTACCACAGAATATAATTTTTGCAACAGAGTGTATTAATCTAAAATGTAATTTTCTTAATATACCGTAATAGCTCTGTCTATTACGTATTTTATATACATATATATTGCAACAGTCACGCTTATCACATATATGCTCTAATAGCCCTGTCAATAACGTATCGTTGTAGATATACTGTAATAGCCATGCCTATTCCAATATACCTGCCAGCTTATACACCTTACGTTTCTAATCATTGCGATGAAGCGACCAATACATAATAGCCTATCTCATACATGATTGTGGTATCAATACACAGAAGAGTATTCATACCACATGAATACTTATGATATCGATACTCTTCTGCGAATCTTAAAGCTTGGCGAATGTCGTGTGATCATTTTAGTCCGATGGAGACCAATTTGTGGCACGTAGACGTCATTTTTTTAAAATATATATATATATTATCACATAGATATCATGCGGTATCTAATTAGTCAGATCTAAGGATGATTTGAGTGGCATGCCGACGGTATGTAAGCCTAAAGGTGGCATGAGCGCCCCCCCCAAAAAAAGGAAAGTTTGCCACTGCTTTAACTACATGGAAATGATGGAAAAAGCGTTGCTACCATTGAGGAATATAGCTTGCATGAAGAGATGCAAATAATGGATAGGAGGGCATGATAGCTCCGATATTTGCCAAAGATTATTAGAGAGCATTCAATTATACCACCAAGTGGCGCTGCACAACCTAACCCAACCATTATCGACGCATTATAGAGCATTTACAATGCACTCGTTTGTAAAAGTTTCGTGATGTTAGGAAGTATGCGTCGGACATGTCTGACCAACGTAAATGAAAGCAGGATTCGTCGCACAAAAAGATATTCTTTCACGTTATCATGTCCCAGACAATGTGCTGCGTCCATGCAAGTCATTTCTCATGTTTGTCAATGAACACGGATATTCATGTCTAACATAAATGACATAGCAGCTCGTGAGCACCAAAGTGTGTTAGATGTAAACGGGACAATTTGCCATAGTACTCTTAGTAGGACCATTGCACAGAACTTCGATAGATGGGGGTCGCCCGACCATTTTTGATTTCTTTCATACTTTGTATGCTGAAACAGAGAAGTCAAGAATCAATTGCAAATTTTTGCAATTGATTTTTGACTTCTCTTGCATGATTTTGGAATTTTAATTACTTAAATATATACTGATATTTAGAATATTTAAAGTAAAATATTAATTTTGCAATATATACAAAACATTGAAACAAATTCAATTTTTACCCAAACTCCCTCCCTCTCTCCCTCCACGATCCTTTTCAAGGCAATCTTCCGATTCTCCAGTTTGGAGGTGACTGTATATCATAAATTAGTTAAAATAACAGAATGAAATTTTCAGGTTATAAATAACATACAGAGAGGTACTCTTTCGCTAAATTTTAAATAGATAACTATTCCCCTTTTGAGTTGTGAGTCGCCGAGAATGCCCGTTTTGGAAAATTTTCGAAATTTCAAACTCTTGTATGTTAAAAAGAAATGGAAATCACAACTCTAATTTTCTTGAGTAACACCATGAGACGGAGTACTAACATACAAAAAAAAACCCCAACATAACATTGTTATCTGATTATTATCCTTTCATGAGGAAATCGTACTGTTAAAATTTCATGAGGAAAATACTGCTAAAATTTTCAAAAAATGAAAATTTTAGCAGTATTTCGGTCATTATCACATTACTCGGAATTTTTTAAAAAATAATCTAAAGCTGTAAAACTTACGCGATGTAAGTAAACAAACTACGTAGATTTTAAATCTTTTTGAATATTTGATTTATCTTTATTAGTTAATAAAATACATGCGATTTTGTAAGTACTTGATTTTCGCACAATTGCACGAAATCTTATTTTTCCGATGCATGTTGCCAAAAAATTAAAAATAAAAACAATTTGCATTTGGTTTTTGACTTCTCTTGCATATATGTTTCAGCATACAAAGTATGAAAGATACCAAAAATAGTCGAGCGACAAAAAAAAAAAAGCCGAAATACTGTGGAATGATCTAGTACTAAGGGATAATTCAAATAAATGGCACATAACTACAACGATACTGACTCTTTTAGCCGTCACTAATTATACGTATGACCATTCCACTCGACTTCTCTATTTCTCATTGGTCGGAAATTTGACTATTGATAACTGCTTACGGTACATACTCATCGCACCAGTACAGGGATACGGTACCATTGTCACTGTGGTACAGCTTTTTGATCCTGTACTTCGTGTTCTTCAACAAAAAATAATGAAATTCACTTCACTCTTGTCGTTTTCACATTGTGGTCTTCAATGATAATAGAGGGCTTTATCACACCTTTCTTGACACACACACACTGCGCCAACTAGAAATGACCTCTTGTGCAGTTATAGATATGTAGTTAAGCGGGTTTAGATAAGATTTAAAAGGTAGGGAATTTTTTGAGGCTTAATACCGTGTGCACATATGTGGTATATCTTTAAGTGAGTTAAACTGCGTATCGAAGTTTTGTTGAACTTCGTGTATGTGTGATTTGAGTTCGTTACATAGCAAAAACGTTTCTACATATCGGGAATTCTTTTATGGAACATTTGACTTGGATACATGGGTCTGTACGATGTGTCTATACGATGTATACAATTATCATAAACATTTAGAGGAGGTGAAACCCCCTCTACGATTCATTAGCGCTAGGTTTATAGTTTTTGTATACGGGTATGCGGCGCCTCTCTTGATTTCAGGCTACTCCGCCATAGGGGGTCTAACCAACACCACTGATTACATCATCAATATTTTATTACATGAATATAATATGTGCCACGTATTGGAAAATTAGAACCCAGCATAATAGCATTTAATGTCAATGAACTATATGTATTTACCAATCATATAACACATTCTTCTAATAAAATTTGTGAGACGTTATATAATGTGGCAATATAATATAATAATATATCGTAAACAAAATTGAGCGATGTTAAGGTAAAAAGCGTTGATTTTTAATTTTTGGAATAAACCCCCTCCCCCGGTAGCGTTTTTAAAGTGGAAGGTTTTAGAGTATAAGTATGGTGTAAGTTAAATACCATTTCTCTCTTCATTTGTATTTGTAATAAATTTGGTCAACTGTTCTACAGTCTTTGGAAGAATTGAATCTTTATTTTAGGAAACTATACATTCAAATTAATTCACACTTTACCTTGACATCATTCAATTATGGTTGTTCAATAATTCACTAATCAAAACCGTAAGCAATGCAATTACCAAAAGGGAAATTACCTCTTGTGATAGGAACGGTAGTATTTGAGCTATGATTGCGTTTAGTCGTTTGGCAATCTCCGTCTGAAATGACAAAAAAAAAATCGGTTACTGAAATGGCAAGAATACAGATAATAAAATGGCAAGGATACGGTTAATAAAATGGCAAGAACACAGTTAATAAAATGGCAAATAAAAAACTAGTTACTAAAATGGTAAATAAAAAACTAGTTACTAAAATGGCAAAGAAAAAACTAGTTACTAAAATGCCAAGAATAAAGCCAGTTACTGAAATAGTAAAAGTATAAGTCAGCGAATAAATGATAATAATAAAAGCTAGTCAATAAATAAGAATAAAATAAAATGAATAAATGAAAAGAACAAAACTCAGTGAATAAATGATAAAAATAAAAGCTAGTGAATAAATAATAAAAGTAAAAGCCAGTGAATAAACGGTAACAAAAGCCAGTGAATAAATGATAACAAAAACCAGTCGATAAATGATAACAAAAACCAGTCAATAAATGATAACAAAAACCAGTCAATAAATGATAAAGATAAAAGCCAGTGAATAATTAATAAATATAAATTAAGGGGTGAAATTTAAGACAATAGTTATAAACTTATTGAGAAATGGCTGCCTTTTGAGGATTATCTCGGAAAAAGGAATGTTAAGGAATATTTTTATTTCAACTGTTGACGGCCATTTTGATCATTTTGAAAGATCACCCATGTTGGAGGAAATCATTACATGATTATATAAGCATCATGTATGCATAATCATATACTTTTTAAATATAAACATTAAAAAAACATATATTTTTCTCTTTAAATAAACGCTCCAGCGGCCAGAGGTTTTTAAGATTATTGACCGAAGTTTGATTCTAAAGAAGCTTGGTTACATGCAACAGTGGATTTAGAGAGGAGTAAAGGGGCTTCACCCCCCCTCCAAAAAAAAAGCACTTTTAAATTAGATAAAGTGACAGCTTAATAGTGACGATACCTTGCGAAAGTTTCCCGATAGCTACCGATTGTTATACCCTCCTTAAATGTTTCTGCATCCCATACTGGTTTTGTAGAAAGGTATTGTAATCAGAAGATCACGATTAACAAATCTGTATTGTTCTGGATAATCCTACACGGAATCTTGGTATATACAAATATAAATAATAACGATTCCTCATAAAAATGTGGAAATTGACATGGAGTTGAAGAGAAGGTAATCGACGTCAAGGAGAAACTGATATAAAGTAGAATGCCGGTTATCCGAATTTGACTTAACTGCAATAGTACGCTCTTCTTTTAGTAAACAGTGGTTCAATGTGTTTTCAGCAAAATCACTTATATTGTCTTCTTGTGTACCCAGGTCTTAAGATAGAAACCAAAGCGAATGCAGATATTGGACATGTACAAAGACATATGTCATGCATATGTCGAATATATACAAAGATATTGGACTACTTCCAAACCTGTAAATATCTTACTTAGCACATACATACACATTATCAGGAATCTCGCTCACATCGACAAAAAGAATTCCCTGATCTTTTCAGCGGTTTTTTCCTGAATTTCCCGCAAAATTTCTTGACTAATTTCTCTGATTTCTCTCTGTGAATTCAACAAAACTTTGGTTGTGAAGAAGATGGCTGCATGTTCTTAAGAGATTTAGCTATTCGATGCAGAAGTTAAAGAAGTTTTTCCTGATTTTCCTGGATTTGAACAGAAAATATTGTTTTACCTGATTGTCAGGGACGTCTTTAAATTCCCTGATAATTCCAGGTTCTGTTATTGTTTCAAAACGCGTAGAACCCTTGCTTCATGACTTTTTCACTATCAGTAAAGTAGTCTAGTACAAAGTCATTAAACGCGTTTAGGGATGAATGCTGCACCTTCACTTGAAGATGACTTGAATTCTTTTAACCTTCACCCTCTTGAAGCCCGAATTTCCGGATAATCGGAAGTGCAGTCCTTCCCTTTTATTTCGCATAACCCGAGTTCTATTGTGATTTAAGTGCCTTATAGTTACTGTTCGGCGGAGAAAGGGGAGGGAAGACTTCGTTATATATCTTTAAAAAAAATAATAATTCCTCATCACGTGCAGCTCTTGTGAGCTGAACCTCGGGCTGAACCTTTTTCCGGGGCCACGGTCACTAACTGTTAAGCTATAAAGCACGAGAATAATTAGCATACATTGTGATAAGTCGCCTGTATCTAACACCTCTTTACGGATACGAACTCCCGGCGACCTGAAAAACAACGCAAGCAGGAAAAATATCCCATTTTCCGATAAATAGATTTATAAGGCTTGGTCTGAACAGAGCCGATTAAAAAGTCCGCGATATGTAATACAGCGTAACAAATTTTCCCCGGCGAGGTTCTCCAATACATTCCGCCCAACTGCCAAATTAATTTTCGATAAAACAACCGCTTCGCCCCATTGTGCCTATTTTTTTGTAATCCTTTTCCTTCGACAAACACAAGCGTAATGAACTCGATAGTTACATTCTATTTCGCCCTGCCCATTTCATCCGCCTCGAATTTTTCTTCTATTTGGAGTCCAATAACGCAACTGTGTTAATGTTCCGGGCAACCATCAGTTATTACGCAGATAATTCGAAGCGGTCATTTGGGGTTTGCCCTCAGAAACCCGCCAAGTGAAAGGCGCCAAATCGAACGGAACGAGAAGGTGAGGGTAGTAAGAAAAAAAGAGGGAAAAAGTGTAGGGAAAGGGTAGCGAAGGTGGGGAAAATCCCTGGGACTCGGGTATGAAGTGTGAAGCGAGTTTAAGGCTCATTAGGCGCACCCGAGGAGGAGGGAACCATTAAGGGCTGGACCTGAGAATCATTACCACTCCCCTTCTTCTCCTTCACCTTCGCTATTGCTCTTCCGCATCCCGTTACCATAGCAACCGCAGTGGCGTTAAGGGGTCGTTCACAAATGACGCTTTGTTAATATAAAGGTAGGTCTTTGTGACATGAAAACCACACACACCTATCTGTGTTTGCATGGAGTTTTGTCGATTCATTTAAAGTTTATTACTAATATACGAAACAATAATAAATAAAAATATTACGATATGATTAAATACAATGCTTGCATCGATATCATTATTATTTGTTTTTTTAATTTACAGAAACTATCGTAGAAATATACAATAAACGGTTTCGAAATGAATAGAAAGTGAAGATTAAAATGAATATAAAAATATAACGTCTACCACAAACGGAATTACTCACAACAATATTCAATATGGCCAACATTAATGCATAAATAACGTAAGATAAGATGATTTTGGAATATTTTCTAAAAGAATCAGTCAGAAATGTTAAAAAAAAAGGCAGAAATATCAGATCATTTACGTATTTTATTCCAATCAATTTCCCTACAGGTCTAAAGTACCTCACAGACATGCAAAACAAAGCGGTTTTCCAAACCTAAAATTCCTCCTAGCTCTCCTATTTCTCGTTTTCCCTCTGCTACTCTAGGGAAAAAAGAAAAACCGAAAGGGAAAAGGAGAAACCTAGATCGAGTTATTGGCCTTAACTCGATCATGGCAAGGTCTCCCCTACTCCTCCTCGGTCGGCTCCCTCCCTTATCTAACAGAGATCCCCCTGCTTTTTATTACCCACAAAAAAATCGAATTTTCCACAAAGCTCTCTTGCTTCTTCAGGCTCTCATTTCAGAACACCGTGCTTTTCTTCTTCTTTCCGGGGAGGGGGCGGGAAGAGAGGAGGGGGGGGCTTTGCTCCTTCGGATTTTCTACGATCCGTAGGGCCGCAATTACAGGGGGCGTTAGGAAAGGGGGGGGGTTTGAGCGGTGAATTGACCCTTGCTGATTTTGGAGAGGAAGGAAAGGGAAAAGACTCTGGCTGAGGGGGAAAACCGTTGGAACGAGTCTACGTGATTTTTGTGACTAACAGCTCAGACTGAAAGATTTTCTCCCTCCAAGGGAAAATTGCTCTTTCCAATTGAAATTTTCCCTATTGCTTTCCCTTTCCCGTCTCCTTCCGCGTCCATTTCGGAAGCCGCTATAGCTTATCAGGAATTGACACAAATTAAGGCACTTGGTGGTGAAGCACGGAGTGGATACTTAACTATTATTTGCAAAGAGACTTAAAACTTAAAGACATGAATATTTATGTTTTAATTACTGCGTTGCACTACATTTATAAGAATTAAGACGAAAAAGAATCAACATTCGGCAGAGATGCAGCAATTCAAAAAATTATAGGGGCTTAAATTGCTTAAAAAAAGATAAATTGATTAGATATTAAGGAGAACTGCACTTCGTTATCAGATGGGGGGTCTTGAGCTCCTACCTTATCTACGCCACTGACTTTCGGTTTTACCAAAATGACAAAATAAATATCTGTTTCTCACCCGAAAAAAACAAGCTCAGTTAGTGAAATGATGAGAATATTGCCAGTTGACGGGATGGAGATGATCAGTTTTAAACGTTACCAGCTACAAAGTGACCTTACTAGGAATAGATTAAAATAGACTGTAATTATTAGTTTTGTATTCTAATACTACATTACACCCATTTTAGTAGGGATCGCATAAATAAAGGGACATACCAGCTGCTACATATTTATAAGAAATTTCTATTTTTATAGTTAAATTTAGGTCTAGTGGATGAGAAATGGTGGGTTTAATCGGAACATAACTTGAATATTAACGAATCTAAAAGACGATGAACGATCTGTGCGATAATAAGAATCTGTCTGTAGAAATAGTTATGAACACAGAGTGGCTTAACAATGCCCCTGCAAATTCTAAAATGTGGGTAGTTTTGTTTCTTGTTGTTGTGACGCTATTTACGGGACTCAAATTTATATTGGGGAAAAAAAATTCCCCCAACTTTTCCAGAAAAATTCACCCGCCAATTATGAACAAAACTTTTAACAGAATTTCAGTTGTGAGGGAAAAACAGGCTCATGTTTGTGGGAGACCTAGCCATTCAACAGGTAAGTTGAGAAAGTTTTTCCTGACTTTCTCAGGTTGTGACAAAAAATCTCGTTTTCTTCTAATTTTTACTGAGCTTTAGGGACGATTTTTGTTTAAGTTATTTCGAAATTTACGAAATGCAGTTAGGTGATCAGATGATTTGTGTTGTACGAAGCTTGAGAAAATCTATTCTTTTTTTTTATTTCTTTTAGAAGAAAATTATTGATCCATGGTTTTCTGATCCGCTTACTTCTTGCAATATTTTTAAGAATGAAACGTTTGTTGTATATATTAGTAAAAGTTTGAATAAATATATTATAAGCTCGTTGAGCATCATTCGAATTAATAAAGTGGTGCAACTGATTTTTGTTAATTCTAATTTAAATAAGATTAGGCTACTTTTCGAAAGATCTCTTATCGAAAAACAGCTTCCAAATTTATTACGATGAAAGTTTTGAATATTATTAGTTATAAAATAGGTAGGTGATCATTTATATGGTATGTGAGTACTCCTGAAAGGTGTGGGTAAGTAGTAGTAGTTAATTATACAAAGGTCAATCATAGTTTGGGAGTGAGATGTTATTCTAGTAGGGGCATTGATTGTAAAATGAAAACCGCTAGTATGAACTATATCTTCTAATTTTTAGCATTAACGTTTTGGTTTGAACTCATGTCAATATTTAGATCACCAAGTATAATTAATTTCAATTTTTCAGTGTTAACAAAATCCATGAAGGTCTTTAAGAAAGTTAAAAATTCCGCAATGTCATCATTCGGTGGTCTATATATTGTAGAAATAAGGATTCTAAAAAGATTTTATGACTATGATTTCAATGTATAGAAATATTCCACTCCAATGATTATAATTAGAATTCACATGAATTGCCACTCCATCTCCGCGACCATTCTGGCGGCATTTAGCAACTAGGCTGTATTGAGCTATATGCAAATAATAGTTAGGTTGAAACCACGTTTCAGTAATATAGATAAAATGAGTAATATTTTTTAGTTCATTCAATAAATCATTAAGAAAATGAATTTTATTCAAAAGGCTGCAGGTATTTATATGTAGTGAGAATAAGTTATTTTGGGAGGATTGAGTAAAAATTACTTTTGAACGTCGGAAATATTGACCACATAGGTTGCTGGTGCTATTTACAGGTGTGGAACATACCATAATAATTAAAAAAAATTTAGAATAACTACAGTACATTAATTAGAAAAACAAAACCTTCACAAAAAATAAAATAAAGTAAATAAATAAAATAAAAAATGTATAAAATAAAAATTAATCAGGAACCAAAAGGTAACACAACGATAAATAAAGAATTAGTCAGTGCATGTGTATGGGTACATTATACAGGGTATAAAATGAAATAGATGTTTAATAGTGTAAGGAATAGATAGCAAAAGGTATAAATAATCCTGTAGAAAAAGTAGAAAAAATACACAAAACTCAAAATGAATATTAGTGGAGGAATAAATTATCTTATCAAAAGTATTGAAATATAATACAAGCAATATAATGTAATAAAAGGCGTAAAGTATGAGATTTTCAAATAAATTACCAACCGTTGAACGATTAAATTAATTATGCATTGAAACATGATGCCAACACAAGTAAATGAGAATAACCTATTCAAACGTAACACTTAATTAGGTTAAGTCATAAAAGCGAGTAAGAATAATTTGATCAAACGGAACATTTAAGTTAAATCGCAATCCAAAATAAGCAATATTTCGTATATTAATAAATCTGAACAAGTAATTTTGAGGACTAATATGTCGAAAGTAAAGTCTAACAAATCGAAGAATAGATTAGTTGGTTGGTTAGCTGGCGCAATCTATATGGCGCAAGGACAGCAAGGGTTATACTGCGTCAAACAAGGCGAGATTGAAGAATAGAACATGGCATGAATATATTGATTTGGATATATAAATAATGCACCACAGAAAATAATAACACTAGATAAATAGTAATAATGTAAAAAAAAATTTCCATTCCCTTAGGCAAGTCCAAAAACATTCATAATATACAAACAATGATACAGTAACTACTGATACGTCAGGCAGGAAGACAAAGATGAACGAATGGTTAGTTTACTGGGTTTTATGATTGTGCCAGGACAGCAAAGACCATGCTGCAATATTGACTTGGATATATAAATAAAGTACCAAACAGAATAATAATCAGTAAGTACTGCAATAAAAATATCAAAATATATAGGGAGTAATAATAGTATATAACTAATAATGCATTATTCATTTTCGGTAAGTCAAAAAATATGTATAATATACAATAATAATTCAGAAGATGCTGGTGCTGCTTTTAGGGCAAAAAGATGAAAAATTAGATAATTACTTATCAAAAGTATCGAGATATAATATAACCAATATAATGTAGTAAAAGGCGTAAAATATGAGATTTTCAAATAAATTATCAACTGTTGAAAGATTAAATTAATCAAGCATTGAAATAAGATGCTAATGTAGATAAATGCGAATAACTTATTCAAGCATAACACTTAATTAGGTTAAGTCATAAAAGGGAATGAGAATAACTTGTTGAAACGCAACATTTAGGTTAAATCGCAATCCCAAATAAGCAATATTTCATATATTAGTAAATTTGAACAAGTAATTTTGAGGACGAGTACGTCAAAAGGTAAGTCTAACAAATCAAAAAATAGGTTAGGTGGTTGGTTAGCTGGCTATATCTATATGGCGCAAGGACATTTCCCTAACAATTGTACTCTCAATATTCTAATCTCTCCGCATACGCTTACGAAGGAAGTTCATAAGTGGAGATTACAGAGATACAACTCAATATATTCACTCACACACACACACACATATATATATATTCATTCATATATATATACACAAAAATTCATTATAATGGGGGATCTAACACCATCAACACCCCCTGCGTACGGCAGTGTGTCTCCATTAAAAACTTGCAAGGGACGCATAAAAATAAAGTTAATTTGAATGTGTGTAATCCTAGGAAGCGTTTGTAAGGGCCGCAAATACCGTCGTTATTCAGAAAATGCACATCGTTATCCAGAAAAAATAACGTAGTAGTAAAACGTTGTACTATAGGCCAACAGGACGATGGATAATAATTTCAATTTATATAAATAATGATAATAAAATCATTAACGCCAGCTGTATTCCCGTAAAGTACATGAATCTTTTTGAAAAGGTTCCCCTGCTTAGTGGTCTTTACTGCACCATCCTTGGCTCGGCAGGAAAACAAACCTTCCATTCGAAGGGGCACGTCCCTATTCCGAGCATAATGCTTGACTTCAAAGTACCCAAAATGCTTAGTTCAAAATAAAAATACTCGTGTATTTTGAAGCAGATTCGTGCAAAAATGTTTAAATGAGAAAATTCTGATGTCGAGAATAATTTACGTTTCTACCACTAAATGAAATGACAAGTTTTATTAAAGTTGAGGAGGAAATTATTTTAAATTTGTTTAGCTTCGTATTCTTTTCAATAGGACGCTATTCTGGTCGCCAAATAACACCTAGAAGGTTGTTTTTCTCTAAATATTTGAACAAATAAAAAGGGAAAAATGAACCTCAAGATCAGAACCATTTTTCCCTTTAAACTACAGATACGATTGGAATGCCTAGAACGTATGGGTAGGGAACATTTTTATGCTCCGTATGCGGCCGAAAACGGTCCTTTTTCCCCTCTAAACTCCATCCCCATGTTCCTACCCCACCTCTTAAAGATTGGGAGGGAAAGGAAGGGGATAAACGTCTTTCCCATCACATTCATATTTATGGGAAAGGGAGAAGCAAATCCCCCACCCCTTGCCAACATTCCTTTTTTTGGAGGCACGTAGGGAATTTTTTCGTCCCACATTCTGACTTCTAAGGCCCCGTGTCAACGCCCTGTCTGCTTTAAAAAATTCACTCAATTCAAGGAAGGCGAGAATCTTTTTTTTCCTTCTTATTCGAGGGTTAGATAAGAGGATATTTTGTTCGACTTGTAGTAGGTTTAGTATTTCCTTTATTCCCCCCGTTTTCTGGAAATGATTGAGGACGAACGACCTCTCACGAATAATCTAATGGCAATTTTAAATATAATTTAACCCCAAGGTTCAACATAAAATGCGATTAAAAGGGAATATATGGAATTAGTGGCTAAAAAGAGAGATGGTAGGTACAAATGAACGTTTCATATTAAATATTGGTGTTACTGGAGGCTGCAACATATATTGCATATATTGCATGTCTTAAGGTAGAATTTAAAGAGCATTTCCAACTCCACTTGCACACGGGTTCCGTTAGCGGGGGGACAGGGGGACCCGTCCCCCAATGTTGGCATTAGGGTTCCATATCCCCCTTCAATTTCAAACAAAATGCCTTTTAAAGGTATATTGACACCCCCAATATTTTCATTCCGTCGGCATCAATGCAATTGTAAAACGCAAGTAAAACGTGGTTGAATTCTTATGTTGAAAGAATAATATATACAGAGCCATTTAAAAAAAATAAATATATATATATATATATATATATATATGGCCTGCAAAAGGGTTGCTGGTATCTAACTGGAAGGAGACCCACACGCTGAACGTATGTGACGATGTGTGGAACCGGCCAGGCCAGTAACCTAGTGTCCTACCCCGCCTTCAAGTGGTGCAGGCTGAGCTTTCTATTTATGTGGCAAATTAATATTTGCTACACGGATAGAAAGGCGGAAGGGGAGGGCTAATTCACCAACCCGTTTAGCCAGCGTGGTGAAATTATGGCTAATTCCTCCATTATGTTGACACACCAGAAACCATGGCCCCTAGTCTCCAGGTGCTGGAGTGCTCCTGATCAAGGCAGCGGTCAGCATGGCATGAAAGCAGGGGGTGCTAAGAATCACTGGAATGGCCCAGGCTGCCGTTTGTTATTGACCTTGGCTACGTTTAATGGACGATCCCTTGCTTCTGAAGCAAAACTTCAGGAATTGGAAGAGGAACTAGACAAGATCAAATGGGACATTGTAGGACTCAGTGAAATTAGAAGAAAAGGTGAAGAGTTGGTGGAACTGAAAAGCGGACATTTGTTTTACTATAGAGGAACGGAAACTGGAAGAACAAGTGGTGTTGGCTTCTTAATCAACAAAAGAATTAAAGACTACCTTCTTGAAGTCGAAAGCACGTCAGATCGAGCAGCGAGGCTCGTTGTTCAACTAACCCAAGGATACCAACTCCAGATAGTACAGGTATATGCACCAACATCAAACCATACCGTCGAAAATGTTGAGGAATTTTATGAAGAAATCAAACAGTTACACGCCAAACGGAAACAACATATCAAGCTCATCATGGGAGATTTTAATGCAAGAATTGGACAACAGGAACAAGGAGAGACATCGGTTGGTAAATACGGATACGGGGAAAGGAATGAACGTGGCGATCAACTCATAGAATTTGCCGAAGCTGAAAATCTTAGCATCATGAATTCATTTTTTAAGAAGAAACCGCAAAGAAAATGGACATGGAAACACCCAAATGGGGGAACTAGTGAAATTGACTATATCCTGGCAAACAAGAAATCAATTATTGAAGATTGCAGTGTACTGAACAGATTTAATACTGGAAGTGATCATCGAATGGTGAGATGTAAAGTGCACTTAAATACTAAATTAGAACGATGAAGCTCATTAGGGAAAACAAGTGGGTAAGAGGGTGGACCAATGAAACAAAAGTGTAAATACCGAGGCATTCAAGTTGGAATTAAAAAATCGCTTTTCTGCACTGGAAGGACTTATTGATGAAAGTGATATCTCAGAAGCAAATGAAAACATTGTTAAGACAATAGTTGAAACTGCTGGGGAAATTGGTGGTGTAACCTGTAAAAAGCACAATAGCAAATTATCTGAGAAGACGAAACAGCTCATGAAAAGGCGAAGAGATATGAAGGTGGACAATCAAAATACCAGTTCCAGGATTGAGTACATAGAACTTTGTAAAACTCTGCGCAAAAGCATGAAAGAAGACATAAGAAAATTCAACTGTGAGCTAGTAAGGAAAGCCATTGAAAATAACAAGAGCCTTAGGGTTGTTAAAGGAAGTTTATCTGTTGGGAAGAAACACATCATTGCATTAAAAGGAGAGGATGGCACCGTAACAAGAAATAGGGAAGAAATACTTAGAAGAGTTGAAGAATTCTACAAAAATCTATACGAAAGTAACAGTGGATTAAACGAAGACATTGAAATAGTCGAAGGAACAGCTCCTAAAATCTTAAAAGAAGAAGTTTCATTTGCAATAAAAAGTATGAAGAAAGGAAGAGCCCCTGGTGATGATGGTATTACATTAGATATCCTAAAAGAAGCTGGAGAATATGTAGAAGACATACTTGCAAAATTCTTTACCAAATGTCTTAACAGCGGTAACATACCAAACCAATGGGATTCTGCAACAGTAATTCTTTTGCATAAAAAAGGTGATAAAGAGGATTTGAAAAATTACCGACCAATTAGCTTGTTACCTGCTATTTATAAAATCTTCACAAAAGTGCTAACACATCGCCTGCAGAAAAAATTAGATGCAGCTCAACCAAGAGAACAAGCTGGATTTCGAAGTGGATTCAGTACAGTGGACCATATTCAAGTATTAAGAGAATTAATTGAAAGAACACATGAATATGAACTTCCATTGTGTGTTGCATTTATTGACTATGAGAAGGCCTTTGACTCTATAAAAACATCAGCAGTCATCAACTCTTTAAGATCAACAGACATTGAGGATGTGTACATTGACATGGTGAAACGTGTGTATAAAAATGCAAGTGCAAAATTTCGGTTACATAAAGATACCAAAACTATCAAACTTGGCAAAGGGGTGAGGCAGGGAGATACCATTTCTCCAAAACTTTTTACTTCTGCTTTACAGATGATTTTTCAGCTGATAAATTGGAATAACAAGGGAATAAAAATAAATGGTGAATATTTAAATCATCTGCGGTTTGCTGATGACATTGTTATTTTTTCAACGGACCCATTGGAACTCCAAGACATGGTACAAGAGCTCTCAACTAGAAGTGAAGAAGTTGGACTCAAGATGAACCTACAAAAAACTAAGATCATGTTCAATAATTTTGTAGAGGAAACAAAAATACAAGTTGACAACACTGAGCTAGAAATTGCTGATTCATATATTTACCTTGGCCAGCTGATTTCAATGGATGGCAACATTATGAAAGAACTCAATACGTCGAACTTGGGTTGAAAAGACGGAAGAAACAGTTTTATCCCGGAAGGAAATTGTCTATGTCTAAAAAGAGCACCAGTGGCCGCCAGTCCTTCTGGGCGGATCAGAAGAAGAGTTCAACACCTGAGCAACTGAAAGTTCCACACAACGCAAAAAGGAGCATGGAGAGGTGCATGCTTGGAATAACTAGGAGAGATCGAAAAAGAAACACTTGGGTGAGAGAGCAAACTAGAGTAGAGGACATCATTGTTAAAGTAAAAGGGCTGAAATGGCGATGGGCTGGGCATATTGCAAGAAGAACTGATCAACGATGGATAACTGAAATTCTCAACTGGAGTCCAAGAATCCACCAAATATCTAGAAAACGTCCTCAAACTAGATGTGTGGATGAAATAAGAAAACAGGTTGGGGGTGAAGTGGAAGCGAATTGCTCAGGATAGACTTGTGTGGAAAGCATTTGGAGAGACCTTCATCCAGCAGTGGATAGATAATGGTTGAATATGATGATGATATATATGCAATAATTTTAGAGAAAGAGAGAGAGAAAGAAAGAGGTAATGAAGTAAATAAGGAAACCAATGAAATTTATATATAAACTATAATAGAGTAACATAGAATTGTAATTGACACGATTTACTAATTATTTAACTTATTGGAAATATTTAAACAGTAGTTAATACACCAATAGGTGCACACAAATTAAAAAAAAAGACTTGAAGCATTATAAATCAGGACAGTGTGTGTTATGTAAGCCATCAATAATTAAATAGAACTTGGTGTTTAATTTTAACAATCTAATAATAAAATACGGAATAATTAATGTACAGGAAAAAACTCCACAATTTTTAAACATTGAAAACATTGCAACGAATGTAGCAGTAATGGATCTAAAAAATTCAAAAGAACGTTTCCTGCAAAATAGAAATAATGATATAAAATTTAAAGAAAGTGTTAATTTACCAGACGATAGAAATATATATATATATGTATGTGTGTGTGTGATTGTGTGTGTGTGTAAATCAAATAAAAGCAGTTGAAAAAATGACTTGTAATTTAATTTTACCATTAATAAAATAGAACACTTCGTCTCTTGGATTGTTAAATAAATTTTGAATATCCATAAAAATAACACAGGGGTGATTGTTAAGTCCAACCAGATTCCCTGAACATACCAGAAAATTCCCTGAAAGTTATGTAATATTTTTGGTAAAGACACTGATTTCCACAGGAATATAAAAAATTATAGGAAACAAAACGAAATTTTTGTAATTTTTAAAAGAAATCCCGGAAAACATTCACCCTGATAATAATATAAGGGATTTTTGAATGCAAACTAATAAACATCTAGGCCATAATATTCATTAGATGAAAGAATCTTTGAAACAAAAAAAGTACACTAGACGCTGTTTCGATTTCCAGAAATGTTAGAATAGGAGTAGAGTTCCCACTATCATTGGAGAAAAAATTCCCTGAATTCTCCAAGTTCTTCCATTACTTTTCTAGCAAAATCCCCTGACTTCTCCATGTTTTTCCCCTTATTTTCCGGCAAAATTTCCTGACGTCTCAAGGTTCTTCTCTTACTTTTCCGGCAAAATTCCTTGATTTCTTCAGGTTCTTCCCTTACTTTTCCGGCACAATTCTCTGATTTCTTCAGGTTCTTTCTTTACTTTTCCGGCAAAATTCCCTGACTTCTCCACGTTCTTCTCCTACCTTTTCCGCAAAATTCCTTGAATTCTCTGGGTTCTTCATTTACTTTTCCAACAAAATTCCTTGACCAGTCACAATCAACTAAACTTCGGTTGTGGGGAAAATGGCCTCACATTCTTAGAGGATTTAGCTATTCGAAACAAAAGTCAAGAAAGTTTTTCTTAATTTTACTAGGCTTGTCCGAAAAATTTCGTTTTTCCTGACTTTTTCACTGATCATTAGGGACGATTTCAAATTCTATGATAAATTCAGGTTTTTCAGGGCCATGGAAACTCTGTTGAAGATACAAAATTCGACAAAATCACAAAGGACATACAGATTGAAGTACAAGGATCATGAAAGAAAAAGCAAAGTCATTCCTCCACAACACGACAGACGCATTAGATGCAATTGTAAAAAACCTTGAACACCATTTCAATGCATTAGGTGTTGATAAAGTAACAATTCGTTATACGTAAAAATTTCAACACTCACATTTATTAGCTCATACTAGAGCTTTTGTTTTTAGGAGAAAAAAAAATCAGAGACACCGTCCTTATCCTGGATTCAAACCAGGATCCTTCTGTTAAGCCTGGAATATCTTGACCGTTAGACGAACGAGGACAGGAACAACGCGTCTCTTTCTCCGTATATAAGCATATAAGATATTATTACCCTTCACAGGGATAACACAATTGCCAAATAATGGTCAACACAGAAAAGCCTCCGCAGCGAGATTTTTGTGTTTTTTCGTGGGGGAATAATTATACGTGAAAATTCCGACACCCACGTTTATTAGCTCATATTAAAGCTTTTGTTTTGAGGAGGAAAAAACAACTTGTTAGTTACAGAAAGCCTGGCTTTTTACCCGGAACCGAATATATCCTGCATTAAGGAAGTACAGGTGTACTTACTTATATCGAACTTCCGCATATTGCAAATTCCTATACAACGAAGCTCTGGTGAATTTCCGTGCTTCATACTCAATATGATCACATAGAAAAATTGTTTTGCACACATCGAATTTTTTAAAGACCAATTGGGAGTTTTTGTCTATTAAACGTCGGAAATTGACATGGTCTTCAATTCGCAAAAAATGTTCCTGACAATGTGTTTCACCGACTTACAATAAGTGTAAACACTATCATTATGAACCTTCATTGAACTATATTGATAAGCAAGACGTTGGAAAAGTTTATTGCATGAATATAAATGCGCATAACTACTTTATAAACGTGTTTTTCATGGTTTGTTAAGAATATTTGTCTTCATGAATTCTTGTATTTAATTACCTATATAAACATAAATACATCTTAGCAGTTACTACAAAATCAATTTTTTTTTATTACAGTTATGGCGCCGTGTCGGTTCAGAAGAAGCATCCCCGGTTACGTTGTCAAAACTAACCCATTTCGTAATCTGTTTGCCCTCGCGAGCTTCACAATCTGTGAATTCAAGGAAGATGCCATTGTCTTACCAAGGATCGGTCTGAAATTGACTTTGCCATCAATTGCATGACTGATCTTTTCCTTTAAAAGGTGACTATAACATATGAGTGCCTTTCAAAATGAATAATCGCTGAGGATAAATCGCCAAATATGGACAGTATTGATATTTTCAAGAAACATATAAAGGGAATATATTGGTCGCCTTCTTCCCAGAAAAGCAACTTTAATTTCTTGAATGCGATGAGATTTGTAGAATTTAAGTCGCCAAAACTCCACCACCTTTAAGGCTCCTTGCAGAAGTCAGCAATTCTTAGAAGGGGAGGGGGAGAAAAGAATAAAAAAGCTGTCTAACACGATTCAAGATAACCGTGAAACAGATTTTAAACGCTATGTCAGTCTTCGGTGTCAAGACAAATGACAAGTTTACGCCCCCCTATCCAAGAACACATACCTAGAAGAGAGAAGGAAAAAAAAAAAGAAAGGCAGAAAAAGCCAAAAACGTGATCAAAATTATTAAAATTTTAGCAAGAGCAAGTGCAGAGGGAGCAAGCGTTGGCTATAAGGCGATCGAAGGCAACATCTTAAGGGGTGTAAAGAACCGGTGGGAGGAGGAAGGGTATCAGAAAAAAGAGGCGATGCCAAATTTGAAAAGCCAAACACACGTTGTCAAATACGAGATGAGAATATAAAAGAGCCTGCGTCCTTTACTTTGGCGTTCTCTTGGAACGTAACTTGGTTTGGACGTTCTTTGCGTCTTCCTTCTAAGGATATATCTTATGTAAAAGTTGCGTTTAGAATAAAGATATCAGCATACAGGTAAAAGAATTTATGCTACATTCGTGTATGTGCAGTTCAAAGTCCACTACGGAGAACAGTAATTTACATTGACGTACAATAATATACTACAATATGCATATACCGTAAATTATTAAAATATACACATACAATATAGTACTACCGTATGCATATATGATAAAATGATCAATATATATATAAACCGCAAAGCACTGTAAAATGTACATATAAAAATATAGTTTACTTTATGTACCTATAAAAGCATTTTTTTACTTTATACATAGTACGTATAATATACAGTTTGTTTTATATATACTATTTATTATACGTATGTATAGTGAAGTGCTATAATATGTACATACGTGGTAAAATACCATATAGAGATGGTATAAATACTTGAAGGAGTATGTGAAACTTGAAATACGTCCCTAGAACCTACACTCTCTAGGTAAATGAATAGGCAGGCCATCGTAGACACTGCGACATATACAAGCAGCAATATTAACCGCCAACGCTATGCATAACAGCAATGTTAAGATGATATAATATAGACAATGGGATCTGAACGATAATAGAGTTAAATGGATAAGAAACAGGTGAAGTAATTCAAAATGAAACGGTAATAAGATGGTCATAGTAATAATGCACATTGAAATCTGTCTCGGACAATATCTTTAGTAGTTCCGATAGATAAGGATTGTATTAGATTCAACGTTTTCTATGACGATATCTTTTTCGGTTCCTTTGGTATCATGCGAGCCAGATTTCAGTGGAAAAACGGAGAAGCATTGCGATTTCTTGTTAATGTATGCCTGTTAACATTACCTAGGTATTTAGGCTTTCAAAGTGGACAAATTCATCAAAGAAACGCTCAATCATTCATATTTCACATCTACGCATGGGAAATTTTCTTTTTCTTGACGAGGAAAGGTTTCTACTGGATATTGTTAGTTCCTTTTACAGATCGGAGGTATGGTAGTTAACAGAAAAGCAATCATTTAGGGGTTGTGGAGAGAAACGTATTGGCAATAATCGGGAGAAACTGAAGCATTTGGGAGAGGGCAGGGCACTGTTAAGGGCAACATTGTCAAATCGAAAAAGCTTAAATAACGATGGACCGGACATATCGCAAGAAGGACTGACCAATGAAAGACAACCGAGGTTCTCAAATGGATTCTGATTGGCTACTAAAAGCCAAGGGCACGTACTCAAACAAAAGAATGAGATCAGGAAACAGGCTGGAGTACCATGGCGACCAATGACTTAGAATAGGAGGGTATGGAGAGTGCTAGAACAAAAAGATGGTAATGATTTCAACGCCACATACAGTTTGGCTATGTTAGCAAAGAGCATATTGCCAACTAGGGATAACCTTTAACATCAAAGCGCACTATGGATAAATGGAAAATCGCAGTTTGCGAATTACAAATCAGATTTTCAAATACAAAATTTCTTGTTACGGTAACGTGATGTGAAAAATGGCCGCTACGTGTGTCTGCATTCCTATAAGGTTATAAGCTATATTATTTTCTGAAATAGGTTATGATGTAACCTATTTCAGAAAATTAAGCATATAATCTTGTAACGGAAATGGAAGAACATCCAGCCCACATTTCTTGCAAATGGGTCTAATTTCTTTCATGAAGGCATAATAACTTCTGTTGCATTTTCTGAAAGCGTTCTTCAAAGCATAGACGTGTAATATCTCCTTAGAGTTAATTTTAAAGTGATGCATGGTTGACATTAAATTAATTTCAGACATATTTAAACAATATTTAACACTTCGTAACGTCATGCCTTTCGAATTTTCAACTGCATTTCTTTTGTAAGATACTATGACCCTTTCTCAGATCAGAATTGGCAAACTGGTCACCATATCAAGCAACCAGGGTGTGTTTACTTTGGGATCTTTTGTGGGCAATTAACACGATTATTTATTTTTGACAACCACGTATTTAGCTCAAACTAGAGTTTTACATATAGAGGAAAAAGAGTAAAAAATTATTAATCATATTAATTCTGTCTTTAAAAAAAATGAGGGCCCCGACGGCTTCATGTGTTGACCAGAATGGCAATTACGCTCATCCTGAGAAAGGGATTAACATCTTATAAAACCCCAAATACAAAGAAAAGGATCATCGTTCCGGTGACTTGGTGGTCGAGTGGTTAAGGCACTTTGATCAAGAAGTTCGACTCTGAGAAAAAGTGATGACTCTTTTTTTTTTCCACACATAAAGCTCTACTTTGAGCTAAAAACGACAGTGTCAAAAATTATTAGTCAACAATATTTCGCATTTTTTCATTCTTTGTAAATTTTGTGAGGCCCGAGCCCTCCCCCCACCCAATATTTTAAGTGGGGGTCGCTGTGGCCAACACCCCCCAGAATTGACATTGTTATCTAGGATTAACCTCCGTGGCCGTTTATCTAATGATTTTCAGAGACAGCATAAACTTAGTAAAATTTGCATATTTCAGGAGAGCCAATCCCAACTGTTCTATTTTCGCATTATCACGCTTTCACCGTTTGGGCTATAATAAAGCCTTCTACAAATTATTTGAACTTTAACTTTAATTTTTACTTTAATAAAAATTAAAGTTCAAATAATTTTGAACTTTAATTTTTATTTTGCACAACAGGTGACAACAGTGGTCCATCTTCTTTGAACCAAGAATTAACAAGAATATTGCAGATTAAGTTTAATCTTTTCATTACTAATCAGATTAGTAACCTTTGAATACTTTACTTAGTTTAGCTTACATTCTTATAACGATCGATGGACGTGTGTTGAATTCGCTAGCATGACAGAAGTATTTCCAAGTAGCAAAAGATATATCGCGTGAGTGAAAAAATGAAAAAAATAAGAAGCACCGATATTATAATTCCTAAATATATATATGGATAAAGAAATAGGCAACAAAAATACATTTTTTGAAGCAACGTTTATCTCGCATTCGAAGAATTAAGACAGAGTTTATGGTGTTAGGCAGTTGTGCCCCTTTGCGTTTTCTTCGCTGCACTTGGACCATCCTTACTGGGGAGCCTTCTCATAGGGGCAACGACAAAGGCTGGCCCGCACAGTAAAATATTCTTCAAGTGTCTATTTCTAATTACACTTTAATTCATATTTATATTTTCCTCGTCAATTCCATCAAATAATAACCGTAAATTTGACACCAACCACCGGTCGAATGATACTCGTCTTTCCGTCGTTTTATTCAGTTGCTGAAGGTATGTATGCAAATGATCGGAATTAAGGGTTTATTTATTTAATTCTATTTATGTAACTGGCATCGTGGCAATGAAAAAAATTCGTTGGTAGGAAATTAACATTTTAGAACAGGGCATAGAACTTTTAAAGCACTTAATGAACAAGTGACAAGTAACTTTTCAGTCAAAATAATGATGTGGTTATTGATATGTCGTAAAATCCTTTTCGACATAAATGTTCATAACTTCAAAACTATCCAACGTAACATTAAAAATATCACATAATAGAATGTATCGCCGAACTATAAATAGAGATTGAATAAAATTGTTCCTATTTTTACGACTGAATTAAAAAAATGTTGTAAGGTTTTTTTTACCTATATTCGTAGGAAATTTAAAAACGAGAACATTTATCAGACAATCACATACATTGACGGCTAAAACACTTTTTTATTTCCTCAATCACTAAAAACACTATGTAAAAAATATGCTTTCGTTGTACATATAAGAACAAAAGTTTAGAGATTCGGATTTTAGCACTTGTTAAATAGGGAGTATTTCAAGTATTGCGTAAACACCTTTGGGAGAAGGGGGTAAAACGAAAGAAATTTCAATTTGACACTTTCACACGCGTTCCCGTTTACCTGTTGGTGAGATCATTTCTTACTAATTTATTACAAAGAAATACAAAATGAAAGAATCATTGCAAAATGAAACAAATTCAGAAAAGTGGTGACGGAAAAAACCATTTGTCCGCTTCTGTTTGGGTATGTCGACCTATAATTTTAATCACCTTCGAAGCAGATATCGGTCTTAGGTCAGAGAACTAAGATGGAATCAATGACTAAACGTGATGTATGAGTCACGAGATAACGAAACAATACAGAGTTTTACAACATTGCGAAGGTCATCATTACAACAATGTGTAAAGGCTCGTCGGTGCAAGGCTCTAATGACAGATGCTTTGTGTGATGCCGGGTAATGAGAACGAAAGTCAAGATACCTATCAGTATGTGTTGGTTTCCTAAACACCGTAGTCAACAGTCGCCCATCCACATCTCTATTTATCCGAACATCTAAGAAGGGTAATGAACCGCTATCTTCTTCCTCTAACGTAAATTGAATATGAGGGTTCAAGCTGTTCAAATAGAGATGAAAATCAGCAACTGAAGACCTTGGTAGGATAACAAACGTATCATCGACGTATTGCTTCCACACCTTGACACAGTAAGTACACTCATCTAAAGCACTGTTTTCAAATGCCTCCATACACAAATTTGCCACCACACTCGAAGCAGGTGACCCCATCGCCGTACACCTCTTCTGTCGGTAAAATCTACCCTTGAAGCCGAAAACCGTGGAATTCAAGCAGAACTCGAACAGGCAATATATCTCTTCCGGACTAAGGCTAGTTCTTTCTTCCAGGCTTCCATCATGCCTCAGTCGCTCCAACGCTGCTGATACCGCCAAATTTGTTGGAATACAGGTGAAAAGTGAAACAACACTAAAAGGCACCATAGCATCATCGGGAGCGATTTTTACGTTTCTGATAGAAGAAATAAACTCCTCAGAGGTAGACACCGACTGTCCAGAGGATCCAACAAGAGGAGATAGTATACCTGCAAGATATTTAGAAAGTGCATATGTTGGCGAACTACAAAAACTCACAATAGGTCTAAGAGGAATATCGTGTTTATGGACTTTTGGGAGTCCATAGAACAATGGTATTCTTCCAGACGAACAACGGAGTCGCGAGTAAAGTTTCTCATCCAGTTTCGACTCTTTGTGAAGTTTTAGCAGGCAACCATTCATCTGCCTCTCAATACAACCAGTAGGGTCTTTATCTACAACGGAATAGGTATCGCCATCATTTAAAAGTGACATTACTTTATCATCGTAAACCGACCTATCCATCACAACAGTAGTACGACCCTTATCTGCCGGTAAGACCACAACCTCTTCACTGTCTCTGCTTCAGGGCTTTCCGCTTAGGAACAGAAAGATTGTCCACAAGTGCCTTACGTTCAAATAACACTCTCGAAACCTCCATGCGCACTTCAGCACACCTATCCTCCGCCATGTTCCACAAAGCCGGTTCAATAGCCGAAAGGATTTTTGAAACCGGAATCGACGAGGGTGTAGGTGCAAAATTTAAACCACGTGACAGCACAGAAGTTTCACAATCACTTAGGCGTCGCTTAGAAAGATTAAGAACCCAACGGGAGTCCATTCGACCACTGTTCCTGCAGTAGTTTCGTTTGTACTCCGTTCTCAATCTCTCAAGCTTTTCCTTTTGAACACCACGAACTCTAGAACGAGTAGTTGCTTCTTCTCTTTCAGCTTCAACCAAAACACGGGAGAAGGTTTCAGAGTCGAGAGCAGTTTCCAGACTAGGTTCAAAAGATACCAACATCAGGCGCGTACGATTAATCATGTTATGACAATGACCAATCCGTGCAGACAAAAACTTGAAACTTGCGTTCTTTGCAATGTTACGTCCTTCAGTCGTAAAGACAAGGGGTTTCACACGCAAAGCCTTAGGCACCAATTTCTCCGATTTACAACAGTGATTGAAAGTCAGATGTTCTTTAAAGCGGACAATTCTACATCTCTCTTTAATGTATTTCCTAACACGGCTCAACATAGCCTGCCCGTAAGAATTTCTAACGAAACAATACAGAGTTTCACCAGGAGATTCCATAACAAACAGTTATTTCGACACTGGCGTAAGGTTTAAAAACACGACGTTTCGGGAGCCAACTGCTCCCTTTGTCAAGTGAAGGCAGGAAAAGATACTTAATATTGCGTGAATTTATTGCTGTGTTAATGCAACTTAAAGTTTGTAAATATCTAATCTTAGGGGGTAAGGGGGGAAAAGCCAGGTTAGCAAGCTCTTTACAATAAAGAAAAATGTTTGAAAACGACAATACGACGCCAAACGGTAATTTCGTCATCAGTTTGGCGAGTGTTTTGGCGCCATTAAAAATGGCCCAACTCGCAATAAAAATGGGCCCACCCACGGATGCATGAAGAAGTGAGACCTCGGAATCTGTTCGCCAATCTCTCATGATCAGTTATATGGCGTCCCACGCCCCCGTCGAGAAAAAATATCCATTCTTAAAATAAAGGAAGGAAAAAAAAGGGGCAAAAAAAGGCAAAAAGGGGGAAAAATTACAGTTCTGATAGCGCGTTTTCCCTTTATCGCTTCACCGCGCATGGCAAATCGTCTCAGTCTGTCGTTTTCTCTTTTTTTCTCCCTCCTCTTTCATTTTAACACGTTTTTTCCTTTTTTAGTTTCTCTCTCTCCCTCTTTTTTCAATATATATATATATATATATATATGGTTTTTTTTTATTCGTAAGTTGGGTCGTTTTTATCCGTCGGGTGGAAAATGTGAGCCCAGGGTTTTCAGTAATAATTGTTTTCGCATTTCGGAGTTCATGTTCTTAGAAACACGGTTTTTCCCTTTGCCTTTTTTTTAGTGTTCGGAAAAGGGGAAAAAAATACAACATTGGAAAGAACTGTCGAATTCCATCTCCTTCTCCATATTTTTCTACTTTCTTCTGACGGTCGATTAATTTTTTTCCCTAGCCAGCAAAATACAGAACTATTCAAAATACATATTCCACGAAAAGATAAGGATGAAAGGAATTTATTTTCACCACAGATATGTCAATTAACGATGAAATGTTTATAGACCCTTTGAAATAAATAATTCTCTTTATATATACAAAATTAAATAAAACAAATGCGAACATTTACGAACATCCAATAAATATGTATTTAATTTCGCAGCTGGATGAAGTCTTTAAGTTCATATTTCGACATACTTGCACAAATTTTGAATCGAAAATATACAATTCACATTGGTTAATAGATATAGAAAAAAAAATATGCAAAAAAATGGAAAGCATATCTGATGGTCCTGCCTCAATATAAATAAGGGGTGGGGGTTTTGGGTATGAAAATATCTTGATACTATTGGTCAAAAACTAGCCACGTTAGGCATACTCAATGGCAAGGCTGCCCCCTTTGTCCATTTATCCCTAGCTCAAGTTAGTTTTTTAAATAGAAAGCTTCAGGTTGCCCCCACTTCAATGTGTAGTAAGAAACAAAATTGATTAAGTGTCCAAGCATCTTCTCTAACACTCGAAGTTTTCCCAGTTCAACATCAGAAGCTTTTGTCAATATTTTATACATCCCAATCCTGCACCCTGAATCATCTATGACACGATCAGGGGCATCTATGACACGATCACAGGCTTAAGCGATAACATATACAATTAAGCTACTCAAAGATAATCCAGTGAGTTCAGAAAGGTGAAAGGCACAACTCCTAAGACATCTCGTAGCCTTTGTAAGTCATGCATAGAAAAATAACAATGTCAAGTGGAGTGGTAGCTGCGTAACAGGCATTCTGTTGTGACGAAGCCCAAGGTCTACCATTGTACATAATTACCAAGAACAATTGCCATGATTGTGAGAAGACATTCATAGGCATCAAGTGAGGCATCAATGGGAGAATGAATATACCGTGGTTTTACGCACGAAGCAGCATAGTTAAGGAAGAGCAAAAAAGGAGAGCTATCTCTTTAAAGGTTTGTAGGATTAGGGGATAATAGGCATGGAGGTACGCAGAGGAGGAGAAACCCTTTTCCTTGTTGAATCGATAATCCTAAGAATGGTTTGCGTAGTAATGAAAAGGTACAATATCGTAAGTACCATAGTAAAGAGAAAAAATAGGAGGGAGAGAAAAAGCGGTATTAGAAAACATAGAAGTAAAAGACTTTCCGCAATCACTTCTGTTCCCCGAGGGGCAAAAGGATGGGGCAAGGGGGAGGGGCAGAAGGGGGATTTTTAGCTTGAATCAGGAGGGAAGAAAAGCTTTTTCACCATGATTGTTTCCAGGGCATGACGTGCTTAGCTTGCCAAAAAGCAGTAGCACACAAAAGCCGCAGATTTGAAGCGCGATTCGCTCTGGGATTTTGAGCGGTCGCCAGAAAAATTTCCGACACCGAAATATGACATCGTTCTGTCATCCAACGTCGCTCAGATATCGATAAAATAAAAGCGGATGGCGGGTTCATAAAAATGAATGTTTATTTTACAATTCTGCGTACTTTCATTTGGACCGTAACCAGCGAGAACGCGCAATACGCAATGGTAAGATGTTACAGACTTCGGAAACCATGTTGAAGGCCTCATTTCCGTCCCTCATGGGGAATACAGAGCTGCTTCGGCCGCCAATTTTCCCCGAACCTTTTCCTGCACAACCTCACGAGGAATACAGAGCTGTTTTCGGCAGCCAACTTTTCCAACACCTTTCCTGCACGAAAAATGAAGAGCTCAGTGAAAGCATATTCCCGGGTTGGAAGATGTTGGTGATTTCCACACTGTGTACGGTTTGGCTGGATTAGCGAAGAGTGTATTGTTAATTAGGAATGGTCTTCAAAGCCAAAGAGTACCACAATAAACGAAAAATCGCAAATTACGAACGACAAATAAAAATTGCAAATAGAGAACTTCCTGTTACAGTAGAGCGATGGGAAAGGTGTCTGGTAGATGTTTTTGTATTTTTAGGAGAGCACCGGACCAAGCCAGGATGAAATAGCAAAACAGGAGAAGCATTGCCTTGGAAAAAGCGTTTCTAGATTTTTTCTTGTAACTCATATACATAATTTTTATATTAATACGCACATAAAGCACCCTCATTATAGCTAATACACACCACTGAACCAATATTTAATAGGTAAAAAAAAAAACAGAAATTAAGCGCCAAGCTGAAAAAGTTATAGCCAAATTTACCATATCTTCAGAAAACCTATAATTATCACATATTAAATTTATACGCTATGAACAATTATCCGCTAAGAGTTAAGGATAGAAGTATCTAACATGTTTCTGAACATTTCAATCCATAAAATAACACGCCCTGTATGAAACTATGATTTACTGAAAGGCTACCATTACCTTTTTGGGATAATTATGGAGAGTTCTGTGTCAAGAGGGTGATAATCATGGTGTGATAATTGCAAGGTGATAGCTGTGAACCTACTTTATGATTTAAATATATTACATAGATTACTTGGTTAGTCGAATTTTTATGATGTAAGGACAGCAATGGCTATTCTGCTCCTATAAATATAGAGATTATTTTCTTAGATCACGTTTATTACTTGTGAAATTACAAAGCGGGAGAGTACTTATTATTTAGAACAGTATGACCCTCTCTGAAGCTAATTAACTAGCCAATTAACACGTCTTTAGAAGATTGCGAAAAGTAGTTTTGTCTTTTATGGCATAAGCATTAACGTGCGCATAAAGCTTATAAGGGAGTTATATATTACAGCAGGGAAGGGTGCTACAGAGTTACAGCTCTACATATTCATATATATATAAGTATACAAAATTGCACAGCAATGGGCGTTATGGTCACCATTAATCCTCCTACCCCTACGTACGTCAGAACAACTAAAATTATACTACGACAGAACGTAGAGTTGAAAACATATGAGAGCGAAAATTCTATGCATATATTAAAATCAAGACGGGGATTGAACAAGTTGCTTTTTTATACTAAAGTATTTCGAATGCTGATTAACATTCATTTTTTTTTGGGGTGGGGGGGGGAAAAACAAATCGTCGATCTCTTCCCACCTCAGATATTAAATCCCCCGTTTTCTGATTCGATCTTTTCAGTGCAGATGTCACGTTAAACAGTCGATCTCATTCCAAGAATTTAAGTTAATCAATAATTTATGCATGGCAGTGAGATACACTGACCAATTGGGACATTTCAGGCCCATCTATCTATCTATCTATCTATCTATCTATCTATCTATCTATCTATCTATCTATCTATCTATTTATTTATTTCAATTCCAATGTGAGAGCTTTCTCTGGCACAGAACAGCCTTCATTTTTGCTCGTGTTTGTGATGACATATTCACAGTAAGGGAAAACATAAAAATTAAAAATAAATAGTGCCAAGTCGAGAAAATTTCGGGGATCAGAAATCACAGATTATCAAAGTGCATACATTAGTTAGGCATCGACAAGTCTGCTTTACAGATCAAAAGTACACAAATGAAGTGTTATACTGCTTCAAAAAATGTTTATATTCTTGGTACGGAAGTGTCACAAGGAGAGTGTCGGAATACTGTCTATATTAGAAATATCGTATACGACAAAAAATTTATGCAACATATATGGAAATACTGCATCAGAAGCCATTAATTTATACAGCTGATGTGGAAATACTGTATCAAAAGACATTAATTTATACAATTGATATATAAATATAGGCGTACAGTTGAGCCCGTTGGGGCTCGAGCCCCCTCTATTTGCAATTTTATACATATTGTACAGCCTAAATATTTATGATATGTGCTTGAGCCCCCCCCCCCACCAATAATTTTAAAACTATGTTGATGTATGGAAATATTATATTAAAAGACACATTGATTCATACAGCTGATATGGAAATACTGTATCAGAAGACATGGATTGCCAGGACATATATATATCATCCCAATATACGGCACTAGGGCCATTCTCCGCCGGTTCTTTCTACTAAACCAATTTGCTAAGGAAAACAGGAAAGGAAACAGGATACGTTTTCGGTGCTTCAAGGCCCGGACCACCGTTCCTGATCGAATGTCAACAAAAGCGCAGAGTTCCATCTCATCCAGGACAGTAAACGGGAAAAATGTTTACACTAGCCAGAAATATTTTCCCAGAAACAAAAGAGCCAAGAGCGGGATAGAAAGGGAGCAAAGATTCAAAACAATCGGCTGGGAGTTGTTTGCCGTCCTGGAGACCACGCAGGAACGGTTTTATCCCGGACAAATATGTAAATCCAGAACACGGAGAACGGATTCCGGTTCACGAGTGTGTCAATGGTAAAATTCACCCAGATCGATTTTCCGGGTGGATATACATATACGTCTACTTACAATATAACATAAATAAGAAGATCTTTTCCTATTTTCCAGGACATCATACCAAAGATTAGAGGGTTTACCAACCTATTTGGAACAAGAACCGACAAGTACACTATCATATAACAAACAATCCTTTTGCACTAGAACTACAATTTCTTAAAAAAAGAATAAAGCGAAAATTTTAAAAACATTTAATTACCAAAGGCGCATTTTTATATAGAAAGCAATGCAGATTTCATTAAATTGGCATCATATGGTCGACTAGACATTGAATGTTAAGTATTTTAAATGATGTTCAATGTTTAACAAATAAATAAAATTCAATTAAAAAAGTTAACTAAATTAATAACGTGAAAAAAATCTACAGAAGAAAAAAAAATAATTTATTAAAATTTATATTGAGAGAAGTCCCCCACGAGACATAGAAGACTAAAATAAGCAGGCTTCGCTATCGAATTGTGAAGAGTTTAAACCAATTATTAATATTGCGATTTTTTTTAATTTATTAAACGTAGGTATAATATAAATAAGAATACAAAGTATAGGCTTCGTGAGCAATTGGCTTAGAGGAGGCCGGGAAAAAGGTCGACATAGCGACTTGACAAGCCCCGGCCACTCAAACAGAAAATTATTCTAAAATAATATTAATAATCAAAAAGACAATTAAGATAAAAATAAAAAAGGCAACGAAGGAATAGATTAAATTAACTCATAACATCCAAAAGGTAAGGTCTTAATTTAGTTTTAAACAAATTAATATTTGAATCTTCCTAAGTTCAGTAGGAAGATCATTCCAAGTATAAGGATGAATGTAATTAATATAAAAAAAATAAAGTTATTCCTTACGGCAGGAATTCAAAATTTGATATTTTGTCGAAATGAAAATCCAGACACGAATGAAGAATGATTAACGATGAAAATTTATTTAACTGCATACGCTTAAACATAAAAATGGATAGATTCTAAATCATTAATTGCCGAAAAGGTAAAATGGGAAAATACAACCAGGGATTAAGAGGAAATAAATTAGCTCTAGGTTGGAGAAGACGGAGGAGCTGAACCTGAATACGTTGAATTCTGTTAACAACGGAAACGCCAACATGAACCCAACTATTCAAGTAGGGAAACACGAAAAAAAAAAAAAAGTAGATTGAACGAAGAGTACAAATACGAAGAACAGAAGCGACACGTCTAGCAATGCTAAGGAATTAAGCTAATCTAAAAACAACATTGTAAATATGAGGAGTCCAAAACAATTTTGCATCATATTATTATTATTGAATTATATGCATTGCATCCTATACAATATCGCATATATATATACTGGACATATATATGTGATATAGACAATCAGAGATTATCGTTATTTATAATACAACCTTTATATAACTATATATGAGGATTATTTATTAATTATTATTATATTTTATTATATTTTTATAACATTATTATATTTTATACAGTAGATAGGCTTTAATACATCGATACGAATTTTATTTCCGCGTCAATTGGTGGACGTTTAAAACAATTTTATGTCCCTCACATAAATTTTCAGTCTTCAACTTAAATCAGTGGCGTAAGCAGGGGGGTGTTGATAGGGGTTGTAACTGCCACGTTGAGACGAAATTTTGCATATATACATATAGATATGCTATACATATATGAATACGTACAGTTGTAGTTCTGTCAACACCCTTTATAAAATTTCTGCGTACACCTACGGCTTAAATTATGTATGCTATTTAATTATATATTAATTATAAAAAAATATTAGGAAAGAACGCAAAAATGTGAAAAACGCAGAGATTTTAAAATTATGCAAATTGGTATTGAGAAAAAGAGCGCGAGGAGGAGGAGAAACTTGATCGTAAAAAAACGATTTAGAAAGACACTGAGAAATAGAATGACAAAACAATGGGCCAGATGGATAAGACGCGGGTGTTCCAAAATGCATGCTTTGTCAATTCCAAATCTGAGAATTAATCTGCAAATCAAATTACCGTCGCATTAATGTAATAGAAAGAGAGGGAGAAGGAGGATGAGATGGGAGGACGAGGAGGATAGGGAGCAAAGGATCGGGAAAGAGACACGAGCATCCCCGTCAATTAGAAGTCCCACATGATAATTCTTGTCGGCATCCCGGGATTTTGCTCCCCGCGTTACGGCTCATTAAAAGACGGCAGCGGAACCTTCGCCTAGTCGTACCATTCCACAAATCGGAATTCCGAATTTCGGCAACGGGGGGCCCATTTCCGACATCTGTCAGACACAAAGACAATCACGCCAGGACTGCCATCGCCACCATGAAAGATCATACAATCTACGTCGCCAAAATATAGCCAACGGGAGCATATTTTGAGTCCCTTATGGACCATTTCCCACCTCCCCACTTCCTTTTAATTGGACGAAAGATGAAACGATTAAAAAATCTGCATGACGATAGTTCTAATCGATGATGCCTATTATATATCGATGATATAGTGAGAGGGGCGCCATCTTTAAGAAAATATTGTCTCCCTCCTCCAAGTAAGCAAGCCTCAATACTATTTACTTCTTTAGATTTAGTTTTCAGTTTGAAGTGGAGGAACTTTGCCCTCACCTGCACAATTTTATTAAAAAAAAAAAAATACAACATCCACTCAAACACCAAAACAGACAACGAATACCAAATTTTCCATTTGTTTCAATTGTTTCGTAATTATTATAATACTACAGGTCTATGCTGGTGTGATAATCCCTATTATCAGTTGTACCTCAGGAATTATTCACTGGGCGCTATTGACCGAAAAATTCTCAAACTAACGACAATAAATCAAATTTCGTAGTCACGTGGACACATTTCACATGAAAAAAGAACCATACGGTAAAATATGGGGAATTCGAGTATCTATATTTTACAATCTTATACTCATGCAGAAAACAAATTTATGTGTAGGGTAGATTCAATAAATCTGGATCCAAACTTAACGAGAAATCCAAGGATAGAGGAAAATGTGCCAGGATTGTGAAATGATCAAGGAATCAGTGGGGAGGGTGGCGTAAAATTTTAATGATATGACAAACCTAATAAGTCATTAAGCACGATTTTTTTAGGTGTAGGAGATCTTCTAAACAGTTTAGTGTCTATAAATCCTGTTCCAGGCCATGGAGAGGACATTTATTCTTTACTTCTAAAAGATCAGGGAAAAAAAAGATGGAAGGGGAAGGTTGCATTCTTATCGAATGTCATAGTCTTTCTTCTGAAAGAAAACACAGAATTTTCCATTGATAGATAAATTACGACTTTTTGCAACGTAGACAGGTGACAAATTCAATAACAAATTAATATAAATATTTGCAATTAAGAAACAACTAAAGAAACCATTATTAATCTGAAAATTTGTATGTTGATTGAAGACAGATTATTGAAATGAATTGGCGTTAATATTTTAGCAAGCGATCAATACAACAGCATATATATCTCTTTCCATATACGTTTAATTATATGCGAAACACTGGGCATGAGTGCCGAATAAGGTACTGAATGAATGACAAAGGTTGCGCATCTGAAATTGTAAACATGTCACTATCATATGTTGCGAATATTAGAACTTTTTTTTTATGATAATTGGAAGATGTGTATTTTTATACAGTGGTCAGC
>QLNU02015270.1:121605905-121621840 GCA_006491805.2 Dysdera silvatica
CTTGTTACCTGCTATTTATAAAATCTTCACAAAAGTGCTAACACATCGCCTGCAGAAAAAATTAGATGCAGCTCAACCAAGAGAACAAGCTGGATTTCGAAGTGGATTCAGTACAGTGGACCATATTCAAGTATTAAGAGAATTAATTGAAAGAACACATGAATATGAACTTCCATTGTGTGTGGCATTTATTGACTATGAGAAGGCCTTTGACTCTATTAAAACATCAGCAGTCATCAACTCTTTAAGATCAACAGACATCGAGGATGTGTACATTGACATGGTGAAACGTGTGTATAAAAATGCAAGTGCAAAATTTCGGTTACATAAAGATACCGAAGCTATCAAAATTGGTAAAGGTGTGAGGCAGGGAGATACCATTTCTCCAAAACTTTTTACTTCAGCTTTACAGATGATTTTTCAGCAGATAAATTGGAATAACAAGGGAATAAAAATAAATGGTGAATATTTAAATCATTTGCGGTTTGCTGATGACATTGTTATTTTTTCAACGAACCCATCAGAACTCCAAGACATGGTACAGGAGCTCTCAACTAGAAGTAAAGAAGTTGGACTCAAGATGAACCTACAAAAAACTAAGATCATGTTCAATAATTTCGTAGAGGAAACAAAAATACAAGTTGACAACATTGAGCTAGAAATTGCTGATTCATATATTTACCTTGGCCAGCTGATTTCAATGGATGGCAACATTATGAAAGAACTCAACAGACGTATTAAACTTGGCTGGAGTGCATTTGGAAGAAACAGTTTTATCCTGAAGGGGAAATTGCCTTTGTGTCTAAAAAGAAAGGTCTTCAACCAGTGTGTATTGCCAGTCCTCTCTTATGGATCAGAGACATGGAGTCTAACAGTTGGAGCAATACGAAAGTTACAGACAACGCAAAGGAGCATGGAGAGGTGCATGCTTGGAATAACTAGGAGAGATCGAAAAAGAAACACTTGGGTGAGAGAGCAAACTAGAGTAGAGGACATCATTGTTAAAGTAAAAGGGCTGAAATGGCGATGGGCTGGGCATATTGCAAGAAGAACTGATCAACGATGGACAACAGAAATTCTGAACTGGATTCCAAGAGACCACCGAAGACCTAGAAAACGTCCTCAAACTAGATGGGTGGATGAAATAAGAAAACAGGTTGGGGTGACGTGGAAGCGAATTGCTCAGGATAGACTTGTGTGGAAAGCATTTGGAGAGACCTTCATCCAGCAGTGGATAGATAATGGTTGAATATGATGATGATGATGATATTGCATCATAATTTACATATTAATATACCCACTATAATTTATGTATCAATATATTACATTATCATTTGCACCTTAATGTGTTATCGGAGTGGTAGATAATAATCTGTTAAGAAATTGTCACCTTGACAGATGATGAAAGAATTGGGAAATAAAACTCTAACATTTCTATGAATTTAAAAGTTTAGATTAAAAAAAATAAAAAGATAACAACTTCAAGGAAATGGTCAGCATGTAAGGCTCAAAGAATTATAATCTTTCGTTTCAGAAGTAGTCGCTACATTTTAATTCACTTCAAAATTAAATATAGAACTCGAATTTTTAAAATATAATATTAAAAAAAATTCAAGGATGTATAAAAAGACAAAAATATGTAAAATCACACACAAGGTAATTATTAAACTATTTATATAAACTAAATTCTCACCAGTGTTTTAATATAAATAAGCTCAACAGTTGACTTTTCCTTTTCAGAAGAGTTGGCAGCCAACAATGAATGTCCAAAAATAGGACATAACCAATATATTGCATGGTACTCTTTAAACCAAAATCACTTCAATTTCTCGTTAATATCCAATTTTGCAGTTCATCTGTGTATATATATAGTCTGGCATTGTTTTTCAGTGTTATTCCGCTCATAACAAAGAATCGATGGCTTTTTATATTTGGGAAATGCAATTTCTATTGTATTATTGCGACTTTATCCTAGCTGGAAGCACTGAGATTTATGATTAATAAATGCGGAAATAGATATCTAGTATTTTCTAGAATTATATTTCGGGCATTCCGCTGGCCCTGCACAAATAATTTTAGCTGTAGCGTCTATTTTTGAATTCAGGCATTTGCCTGTAAAAGCTCAAACAAATAAATTTAAAAATAGTTATTTCATTTCAAATATAAATATCCTGAATCTATATTTAGAAAATAAACAAAACCTTTCATAACTTCATTATTTTAATATGAATTACTTCATTATTATTTATTACAATTATTTATTATTAATTATTATTATTTATATTATTACAATTTTATCAAAATAATAGTTTTAGTACACATTTTAGATCGAAATAAAATTAAAAGTACTAGGGCAGAAATTTATACACGACAGGTTTAACCCTAGTCAAATACCACAAGAAATACCAGAGCTTTCGAACGTGTCAGCAGCAATCCTTCAACGGGAGTAATTTTAGGATTAACTGGATATAATACATATAAATATACAGTAAAACTCGCATAGAAAACCTCATGTATATGTAACCGCAATAACACACTTCTCTGATGAGAGCCAAGCAACTGCATTGGTTTAAGTAATTATTTTCACAAGAAATGGACACACCTGATATTTGAATACAAGCCGTTTTCTAAGCTGTCAATTACCAAAGAGAAAAAAGGAGACAAGAAAAATGGAGGAAAAAATACACCAAAAATTGGAGAGAAAGATTACAGGACATAACAATTTGTAAAATCCTTTTTTTTCCTTGTTTTTAACTTACAATTTTTGCGAAATTGAAAGCCGTGAGGAAACACTGGTTTTAGAGGACGGAGCAACCGTTTAAATCAGTGGCCTTCTATCAACAGGTCGTTTTGAAAGCGAATCCAAAACCCAGCAAAACAACAAAAACTAAAAAAGGCAGAAAACCCGCTAATTGGTGTAATTAATTACCATAAACGAAACCGAGAGCCTCGCTAATTAACTTTTAGTTTTAAAAAGGGCGCTAATTAAAAGAGAAAGAGGGAAGAGTAAAAAAAGAAGCGCAAGAGGAGAGATGAGTGAGCGTGGTGCTCCGGCAAAAACATCGATAAAAGATGGAGCACTCATTAACGACTCTAATTAAAGTGGTTAATGATTTTTCCGAGCGCCTAAATGACATGTTTTAGCGCCCGAAAGGCGACAGACACTTTAACCGAATTAAAGCGAAAGGGGTAAGTGTTTAAGGGGGAAAATGCAGAAAAAAAAGAACGTTCTTTACAGGTTGCGGTAGTTTTTGTTTGAGGGCGTAATTAACACCGTTTAAATTATCTACGGAAGGTGAATTTTGAAAGGCCGGACTAATGAGCGGTTTTCCCGGCTCCCCATTGAAAAATAGCTCATTGCGTTAAAATGAAAAATCGCGATTTTTATTCTGGGGGACATTTTAAAAGTATTAATCGTTTTATGATCGGAAAATACCTTCCCAGTTTTTAATATGCTTTTTGTTGAACAGATATTGACGTGGCTTTTCGACGACTTTAATTGTTCTTCTAAATTCATCATTTTCCTTGTCACTATTTCGACCGCGATGGTTAACATATTGGATTCCAAACAATTTGAAAAACATGATATGCTCCCATACATGGTTTCCATTTAAATTAATGAAAAAAACTTACCTGACTTTTTCAGGTTTTTTACTGACTTCTCCGACGAAATTCCATGACCAATGATTAACTAAACTTTGAATTGAACTTCTGTTTTAGGGAAAAAAAGCTTCACATTTGCGTGAATATTAGCTAATCAGAAGTTGGAAAGATTTCCCTAGTTTCAAACAATCTCATTTTCCCTGATCCCCCCCACCCCTGACTTCTAGGGAAAATTTCAAATTCCATGACAACTGAAGCTTCTCCAGCTGCATGGGAACTCTTTTTATATGATCCAGAGGGGGAGGGGGGGTATATAAGTATATATAAACAAGTGCGAAAAATAAAATCGAAGATTATAACGAAATTGACAAGGTTAATGTCAAAACATATAACGTTTTAATCTTTAGGAAGGTTTATTTCATCCTGGCATTTATTAACTAAAATTTTGTGTTCAAGTAGTAGAAGACAAATATTATAAATACATAGTTTCACGTTGATTTTCACTCTGCATTGTAATAAGAAAACAATTTTCTGGAAACAAGCTGCGTATTAGTAGACAATTTTCATGACCAAAGAGAGAGCTTGACGTTTCAATTGGAACTATGCGTGTCATCATCAGAAGATCTAATTACAGGGCGAAATTGAAAATTGACAAAAATAATTACTTCCGGATAAGAATTACATATATTAATAGATATTATTTTACAAAATTGCAATATAGATGGAAGTGACAGCCAAGCAGAGAAAAATGAAATCCGAAAACAGAGATTAACGCGTTACAGGTATTTAACAGTTTATACATTAACGTTACACATATCAACGTTATTACATATTAACGTTACAGGTTAAGCTAGGTAGCCAAGTAACGGGAATGGTTCTGCATCCCCTCTATTAAAAGTTTTAGGATGTTTGAAAATTTCTATTGCTTCTCTGTATAATCTGGGCCAAAAATTAACTGATTTTGTAAATACTTTTGCGTGGTCAAAAAAAATAATATGGATATTTGAAATTGCATGCTCGGTCACTGCCGGTTTATTGATCTGTTTATTTCTTAGGTGGTTTTCATGTTCAGATTTTCGGCATGCAACAGGCCGGCCTGTTTGTCTGATGCAAATCTGTCCACAAGAACAAGGAATTTTGTATTCTCTGAAAATTTTAAATGGTTCTGCTGGTTCTTCAACAGAACGTAGCGAGTTAAAAAATCTTGTTGTTTGTTTTGTATGAATACTGTATGAATTTTTCGTTTCAACAAATAACCAGCCAATAAGATCTATAATATCGTTACTAAATGGCAGGAAGGCTTTATGCTCATTTCTTTTAAAAGAAATACGGTTAGGAATAAGGTATGAGAAATGGGTTTTAGCTTTTGACATAAATACTTTTTGAATTCGACGTCGTTTACAACCATTTTTGTTTAAGATACAACTTACATCATGTAAAACAGTTTGATTGTTGCGGACAGCATTTGCTCAGTGGAACAATTTATCGATGACAGTTCGTTTTGGGGATGGGCTGTTGTATCATATAACATGAAGGTGTCTATTAGTATCAGTAGGTTTTCTCTAAACTGAGGAAATCAGGTTATTGTTGTTTTTCTTAGTGATTGAAACGTCAAGAAATGGCAGTCTATTATCACATTCAACCTCCATGGTAAACTTACATCTGCGGATGGGTGTGAGTGATATATATATATTGAAAATTCTTCTTTGCAATTTGGCCTCATGGAAGAGAAGGATTTCTAATACGCATCAATAGCATCCACCCACAAATTCATCATGGAAGTTAAATGTAACAATAAATTGCCATTTTTAGACTTTTTAGTCACTAAAAAACAATATAAATAAGTGGTAAGCTTTACTAAGTGGATGTTGCATTAACTTCAGGAAATAATTTTATGTGAATACACTGAATGTTATGTTTGCAACAGGCCTCTGTCGTTATGTCGTTGGGGCTTCTTTAGGCATATTTTACTTACCAACCTTGCTGTCGAATCATGCCGTGTGCAGTTAGCATACATGGAGTTGAGTGATACGTCATTGGGGAGACACGGAAGAGAATGACGTCACCTGATTTGGTTGTTGCCGCGGATTCGACTTATCTGTGCACCCACAAATTCGTCCTTAACCCCTTCACTTGGCGCAGTATAGCCCAGATGCTCTTGCGCCATAAAAAATCCAAACAAACCAGACGCATCACATATGATGTGATGCCGACTTTGCTTTGCTACGAGAAAGCTTTTAGCTTGATGTTGGCTTCTACAGTTCCACATCATTATTGTGTTACTTTTTTTAGAGGGTTTATCCAACTTTCGCTAGAAAAAAAAATAAACGTCGCCCCTACGGATTACTTCATCTGTATACAGTTATGTATGCACGAAAAGTATCGTCCCTTACGCAATACTTCTCCTATATACATGCATACAGGGGGAAGTTATCATGAAGGGGGAAATACTTCCCATGTAGGCATGACTGTATACAGGAGAAGTAGCCCGTAAGGGGACACTAATTTTTTCCTTTTAAAATGGCACAAAAAAAAAGCATGTGTTAGTGGCTGTATGCTGGCTTTATGAAGGCTGTGTTGCCTTTATGGGTCCACATATTGTGTCTAACTGTGAAGACACAGTCTAAAAAATAAATATACTAAAGATATAATGAAAATATAATTTTTGAAAAAGCTTTAAAATCTGGTATTGCACCGTATATATACCTAATTTACGGCTGGCAGTGAAGTGGTCAATGATATGACGAAGCCTCGTAGCGGAGGGTGAGGCGGCTATGGCCCTTTAGTGGGATGTTATGAGATGATATAGAGCGCAAGTGACGATCTCTATGTCTGACATTAGTTGTGTCGATTACGAGCTGCGTGTAATTGACTATTGTGAATTTGCTAATGCGACTATTGAGAGTGTGATTCAAGCGTCTTCGAAACATAAGACGACGAGGTGGGACTTGTTTAATGAGTCGCTGATGCAAGCACGACCTGCATGAGTCGGTATGAACTGTTCCTAGGGTACACTTTGAGATTAATCTATAGTAAAATCTCTCTTAACGACCACCTCCATTCAGCGACCACCACCCTTAACGACCACGTTTTCTGTAAACGGATTTCATCACTCCATAGACCCAATGCTGAATTTAGCTTCATTCAGACCACCTCGCTAAGAAACCGCTTTTCCAAGGAAGCAAGGGCGTTAGAGAAGTTTTACTGTATTTCAGTGAACTGGGGGGGTCGATTAGCAGTGACTACAGTAATTTCACATAGAAAAATATTGTTGAAGTTAAGCTGGGATCTCATGACGGTCACCTGTATTTGACGGTTATAGCGGTATAAGATAAGCTGTGAGTATTAAGCCGTACTCTTTCTTGAAGTCCTGTATATGTTACTTGTTATTCGTTCACGTACTAAATGTTATAAATGTACTAAATATTACATATGTACTAAATGTAATAAAGGTAATAAATGTTACGTTTACTGCCGCTTTTGATGTCTTTAGCCGCTCTTGAAACACATGGCCTCTGGCACGACCGGTGAATCCACAATAAATTGTGCAAGCATTTTGTAGAATAATAGTGAAAGGATTGTTGAATCTAGGCTTAATGACTCAATGGAATATTCCTGAAGTCTTTCACAGCACAGAAGAACACCCCTACCACTTCATCGCAAATAAGCGTAAAAAGCGGGGCTTGGTCGTAGCCGCGGCAGAAGTCACTACGTAAGAGGGTGACACAGCGAGTTCCGCTATAGCGCATGAATTTCGGCTGTGGTGACCGAAGTTCGGATTCTTCGTTAAACTGTAGGTCCAACTTTCCAACCCGTCTCACAACCTCACATCATGAGTACAGACAGGATTCTGGGTTTATACTAGTTTTACAATGCAGTTTTTTAAATGCACTAGGTAACCAAGGTGTGAACCCAGCTTATGTTAGCTTACTCCAGTCCATATATGATAAAGCAAAAGCGACTATATCTATAAACAGACACAAAGTTGAAATTAACCTAGGGGAAAGGTGTACGACAGGGAGAAACAATCTCGCCCATGCTATTTTCCGCTTGCTTGGAGGAAGTTTTTCGTAAATTAGACTGGGATCAAAAAGGCTTAAAAATCAGCGGAGCTTATTTAAACCATCTAAGATTCTCCGACGACATCGTATTTTTCGTAAAAGATCCAGAAGAGCTCCAAAGACTCATTGAAGATCTAAGAACGAAAGGAGAAACATCTGGCTTAAAAATCAACTTGAAGAAAAGCATGATCATGTTTAATAAGTTTATACAAACTAAGAAAATATTTATTTCGAGAGAAGAAATACAGCAAGCTGAAAATTATATGTACCTAGGTCAACGAATTACGATGAAAGGCGACATAAATCAAGAGATCGAACGTCGTATCAAGCTTAGCTGGCAAGCATTCTACCGGCTACAAATAATTTTTAAAAAAAAGCTCCCTATTTCTTTACAGAGGAAAGTTTTCGATCAATGCATCCTACCTGTTCTGACTTATGGTAGTGAGACATGGACATTGACTGCCAAAAGTACAAAGCGGTACAGAGGAACGTGAAGAGGTAGATGCTTGGTATCACGCAACGAGATCGGAAGACCTTCAGTTGGATAAGAGATCAAACAAAAGTTTGTGATATCATTGCGAAGGTAAAAAGTTTGAAATGGAAGTGGGCAGCCCATATTGCTAGAAGAACTGACAACAGATGGGTCAAAAACATCCTAGAATGGATCCCACTGGACACTACACGCCCAAGGAAAAGGCCAAAGACGAGATGGGTGGATGAAATAATTAAATATATTGGGCACAAGTGGCAGCAAAATGCACAAGATCGACTTCGTTGGAAAGATGCAGAGGAGGCCTTTATCCTGCAGTGGATTGACAACGGCTTTATTTATTATATATATAAGTAATTTTTTCAAAGTATATAAAAGCCTATGTTATATTTACCATTCTGGCAAGTAGTTGATGTGAGAAAAAATATGTTAGCCAAACAATTAGCGCTAATAGCATATTCTTTTCCCAAAGATACTAAAAAAAAAATAATGACTTTTTTCTATAGTCAGAAACTGATGAAAAAAGATCTCGCGTTGAAAAAAAGCACGGAGGAAAAAAAAAAAAAAAAAAGATAAAAAGAGGAACGAGAAAGAGAGAGAGAGAGAGAGATGTAGAGGCCCCAAGTCAGCCATAATCCCATTGGTCAACAAGGGTGGGGGGAGGGGTGATCCACGTTGGAGCGAGGACAGGGCTCTCGGGCCAATAAAGACCTAGAACAAGTTCCGGCCTTGAATCTGATGGGCGAGATTAAGTAATCCCACCGCTCCCTGATCTAGGCACGAAAATGCTCTTCTTTCTCTTCATCCTCCTATCGAGACCCATGGCTCTCCCTCTCTTCTCTCCATCTTCCCGTTCCCCAAGAGGATCCGAGGGCGCCCAGCAGTGGCGAAAAATAGGAGGTTGGCGTAAACGTGGCGCTATTTTTTTTTCCATTTTCAAACAAACTGTTAAATAGCTTAATTTTTATTCAACTCGTAAATTACAAACTACCAAAATAGTAATAAGTACACAAAAAAAAGAAGAAAAAAAAGACTATCAGTTTACGGGAACTGAATAATATTATTATTATATTTACTTAATAAAATAATATTTGAATAGTATTTTTGTTTTAATGTATATTTAACGTAACATCTAATATCAATTAACAAACTATTAATGGGTTGTGATCCAGTTGCATCTAAAACTGTCATTTTGATTAAAGTAATCATGATTTTTAATAATGAGCAGTTAATAAATAGAGAGGACATGACGGTCTTCATTAACAATGACTGAATACTTTTAATGCGCAGTTTATTGTTAGTACTTCTTTCAGTTAACTTGGTGCGCAAATTACCTTTCTTCATCGCCAAGAAGTCGCCAATATTCATCTGGCAACCACTACTAGAAAGTTCGGGGGTCAGGGGGGAAATGGGGAGCTCCGACATAGGGTACCGATAGGCCATTTTTTTTGACTCCCTCTATCACCAGTGGGGGGGGGGGCTAAGAGGCGCCGACAGCAACGACAAACCCTCCACACCTGCTGTGGAGGGGTGGAGCGCTCGCTCGCTGTTCCTTTTTACACGGTTTTTATGGCTCGCCAATGTCGCGGATAATAGCGCCCTTTCGTCGCCAACTTATGGGCGATCGATTGGGGCGCTCTCTTTTTTTTCCCCCTCTTTCCCTCCTTGTTGTCGTTTGGGGTGGGCGAGTGCTGCTTGTAACAGTGCTGTTACGCCCACCCATCTCGAAGTGATTTAGCGGTCGGAGATTACTCCGGGGCAGCCTCCGGGTATGAAGGGCGTCCCCTCCCTCTGTTGGGTTAATTGCTTACAGGGCAGCTGGGCGTCGGTGTTTGCAATAGGTTTCGATTTGCGGCTCCAGTTTTAGACGGCGCTCCGAAGCGCGTCTTTTAAGAGCTGTGTTAATTGACACGGAAGGAATTGTAAAAATTAAATACTTCCAGAGCTTCCGGTTAAAGCCATTTTAGAACTACTAATCTTTTTTTTCCTTTTAGATGGCTGAATTGAAAACGACACAAGAAACGGTGATAATCCAGGGAACTTCTAAAAAATTCAGGTAAAATTAGGTAGACGTCCTCGACTGGTACTTTGCAAAAACCACCAGAGAAATATGGGGCGTAATTTTTACTCCCGTTTATCAGAGGGGCGGGAGTAAATTGTCGGAGAAGGGAGCGCCCCATCCTCTCTACGCCACCATTACTCCCCGTCGTATTCCTCATTATAAGCAGATGGATGCCACCCCAGCTCGCGCCAGATCGATAACCATCCAAGGGGAGGGGTAGACCGACTAGCTCGAGCAAGGAGAAACGGGTGGGGATTTTTTTCCCTTCCCTACCCTCGCTTTTTTCCCTCTCGACTACTTTAGGGATGAGAGTGCGGATGGAGGTACATCCTAAGGGACCTTCTCCAAAATGAAATCGCTGATCAAAAACAATAAACGTCGAAATAAATATAATTTTCTAGACGCGTTACAACAGATCTAAGGGAAAAGCAGACGTAATTCCATTTCGGAATTTATAAGCCGGCATACACATTTTGGAAAAACTTCAATTTAAAAACCACCCCCCGATTTCCTTCCTTATGGCAATATTTAATTCCCTCCGGGGACTTTTACAGCACTGGTTGTCGGGAAATGACAACAGTTAGAAAAAGATGACAACCAGTGCAGAGAAATGTTTTCTTAAATTTCGCATGTCTGCAAAAAAAAAAAAAAAATTATATATATATATATATATTACACAAAATACATTTGTCAAATATTTTTGACGTGTCAAGTGTCTACAGCGACAAATAATTTTATTTAAACATATTGTACGTTTCTTACATCGGTGCTTAAGATTAGAAGCGCAAACTGAATACATCCGTATGTGGCATTTAACAACGACTTCTTTCCAAAGGTGTTAAGCTTTTGGTTGTGAGTGTACATGGATGTTACTTTTTGCATTCCTTAGTCCGGCATTTTGCACCAGATAACGGCCATGCCCATTTCATTACGGACATCATTTTGGCCGTTATTTAAGATTTTGTCTCCGTTGCTTCAATCTTAAGTACCTGTGTACAAATGACACAACTCCTAATAAATATTCTGGAAACTACTGAAAAAAAAAAATGAAAGGAAAAAATTTTTTTTAAAAAAAAAGGGAAAATGTAGTTACACCTAGCAGAGGTGTTACGTTAGTTTGTTCTCCTTCTGGATGACGAACTCATGGACAGTAATCACAATAATCCATTTCACTTTATACATGATCAATTTCATTTTACACTTTTATTATTTTATACACTTTATATGATCAATTTCACTTTTCACGTATTATTTTAAACGCTTTATACGATCAATGTCACTTTCAGTATGATCAACTTTCATTTTATATATGGTCAATTTCACTTCATACATGAGCAGTTTCATTTTATACGTAATTTTATTTTATATGTGGTCAATTTTCACTTTACACGTGATCAATTTCACTTCATGAATGATGTATTTCACTTTCTACATGATCAATTTCACTTTACATATGATCAGTTTCACTTCATGAATGATATATTTCACTTTCTACATGATCAGTTTAATTTTAAACATGACCAATTTCACTTTATGCATGATTAGTTTTATTTTATACATGGTTAATTTCATTTTGCATATGACCAATTTCACTTTAAGATTGAATAGCGCCTCAATGGTTCCGTGATTTCAAGCATGGCTTTTGAACGTACTTGTCTAATTTCGATTTCCCGTCCGCTTGATCGCATTTAAATATATTGTAATATGGTCACATTACCCTGTTGGTCCCGTTTCAGTTGATTCGCCGAGAAGCCTTGTGACATCGACATGTAAAAAAAATGACAACAGACTGTTTTAATACGTCTGCTCATTGAATAGTAAAGCAAACATGGCTTCTACCGTTTCGTGCAGACACATGCAAAAATCTAACACAAAGACGTATGCTACAATTTTAGGATTGGAGCTACTGTTGTGACATTGCCACAAAAAGCGATTTGAAGAATCAAAGAGCTATGGGAGTTTTAAAAAGGACATTATTCGAATTTGTCGAACACACCGAAAGACCACATTGTCATTAGTTAACAAAATTAGAAATAGTTACGTTCTTCAAGGGTACACTGCAATTAGCATATTCTTAAGTGGATTATTACGTGATTAAAAAATTAATCTTTTATTAGTCTTCTACTTAAAAGGTGCGTTTTTATAATTAGTTCTTTCTTGAATAGCTTCCCCTATCGACTAATCGACCAACGAATACTACCCATTAAGAAACTAATCGCAAATGTGTAATTTATATAAACAGGATAACTGACATTGGTAATTGGCAATAATTAACCGCGGTCTGGATACAAGGTGACGATGACGAGTAAAGGGGCTATGGAACAGGATATCTAATATTGGACGGGCCCCCTAAAGGTCTCAAAGGGAGACCTACCTCCACCCTTATTTCTTTCAACCTGGGAAGGAGAGCAGAACTCCCGAGACGAAGGAAGAAGAAGAAACGATAAACACCACTGTAGCTACTAACGGTAGAAGAAAGCAGGATACAGGCCTCCGCAAGACTTCTTTTTCCTTCCATAAGAAGAAGGTAGAGCAAAGGGGTTGGATGAGGATGAAAGGAGGAGGAGGAGGAGGAAAAGAGGAGGCGGAGGAGCAAAAGAAGGAATGACTGGTTCTCCAAGAGTGAATGTTTGTTCCGTTTTCTAGCCTCTATTTCTCATTCTCCTATCTGTCCCTTACTCGAAATATTTGCTTAAAATGTAGGACGTAGTTAGAGGGAAAGATTCTAGGTAAAGTCCTGGGGAGAGCATGGGAAGAGGGAAATTCCGGGTTTGAAATTGGATTACCAGGAATATAAAGCGGAAGGGGGCGGAAAAAGAATATATATATACATACACACACACACATATATATATATATATATATACCGAAGGGATGGTTAGAAATTCGAGGCATTTCCCTCAGTTTGATGAAGAAATCCCTTTTTTTTCCCCTATACCTTTATTTTAATTTGTTGTTTTCAAACCACCCTATGCATAGTAGCGAGTTCAGGCGAAGTCGGAAGGGTTATCTTGTGAGGCTAAAGTGCTTACCTTTGGCGTGGGGGAAGGGAAATTACGCCAGATGGGAGACTTCATGAAAAAAAAAAAAATCGCCTTTCAACCACCAACAATGTCCTCTTACGACTCGTACGGGAAGCTTTGGCATTTTCCTATCGCCAACTCGAAGCGCCAAAGAACATGTTTTGGGTGTGCAACACCACACGAGGAGAAAAGAAAAAGAGAATCAATTCAAATCAAGAAAAGTCAAAAGAATCAGAGAAGAGTAACCGACATTACAATTCTACTCGCAATTCTGTCCCGGAGTTTTCAAACAGGAGTACAGCGCCATTTAATCAGAAGAAAGGTTGACCCCCTGCAGACCCCCGTAACTTCCGTCGTACACTCCGTATCAATCGAATATCCAAAAAATCAAGGAGATCGAAGTGCTGCCATTCGTTGTAGGACATACTACTTTGATTGGGAGAAATCAGCCGTACAGAAGAAATACATTCTAAAACTCTGGAACGAAAGCAATCGACTTTGGTTGCTTTTTAGCCGCTTTCCAAGTTCAACTTCTATTCAAATCATTTTGTTAAATTTCAATCCTGAAAAGTTTTAGAGCTGCATCTAAAAACTTTCAGTATAATTTGAAAGAAAGGAAAATCCGACGACGTGCATACAACGTGTTCTATTGGTACCAAACTACGGAGATACAGCTATGGAAAGGTTTGGAAATTACGGAGGTTCAGAACACTAATATAATGCGATTTGACAGAACACTATGCAAGTCTGAAATAAAGTTATAGCAGTATTTGATATATTATACCTGAGAGGTATCAAACACTGTTGCAGTAATATTTGATGGGGTATTACGGGTGGATTTTAGAAACACTTATAGTAAAGTTTGATAAACTTCGACGAAGGTTTGAAATAAAGTTATAGTAATATTTGATAGATTGCAATGAAGAGGTAAGAAATATTGATGCACTATCATTTGATAGAATATTATGGCAAGGTTTCAGAAACACCTAAAACCTAAATTCTGATAAAACGCGACGAAGGTTTGAGAGAAATAAAGTTATAGTAATATTTGATAGATTGCAATAGAGAGGTAAGAAATACTGCTGTACTAATATTGGATAGATTGCAACAGAGAGGTAAGAAATACTAATTTTGCACTAATGTTTTGATAGAATATTACGGGGGATTTTTGAGACACCTGTAGTAAAGTTTGATAAAATGTGACGAAGGTTTGGAATACAGCTATAGTAATATTTGATAGATTACAACTGAGAGGTATAAAATACTGCTGCATAAATATTTGATACAATATTACGGCAAGGTTTTTGAAACACCTATAGTAAATTTTGATAAAATATAATGAAGGTTTGGAATAAAGTTATAGTAATATTAGATAGATTGAAACAGAGGGGTATGAAATAAAGTTATAGTAATATTTGATAGATTACAACGGAAAACTATAAAATAAAGTGATAGTATATTTCACATATGACAAAGGAGAGGTAGGAAAAACTGCAGCACTAATACTGGATAGAATATTACTTTTTTAAAACACCTATAGTAAAGTTTGATAAAATGCGACGAGAGTTTGAATGAGCACTATTAAAAGTTTTGATAGGCAACGACGGACGTTTGAAATATAATTATTTTGATGTTTAATACAATATTACCGACAATTAATAGTTACTTTAGTAATTTGATTTCGTTGCGTAATAAATGTAATTTTTAACATATCTTTCGTTATTTTTTAAATTGGCATAGAAAATGTTGTATATATAGGCCTCATTATCTCTACGTAGCCGCATTTCAGTGTACAGTGTTTAAAGTATTTGTGCCACCGAGTCCATCTACCTCTTACAAGGTACTGGCCATGATGTACTGCAGATAATTGTACCACGTCACATCTAGAATGTACCAATCACTACAGTATGAAGGTACTTAAGCTTTCTGTTGTGAATTTCTATCACGATCTATTTTTTTTTCCTATTTATTCCAACCAGATACACGACAAAATATTCATTATACTTCCGTTCACAGTACGCCAAGACACATAAAATAAATAAACAAACAAACAAAGGGTTATTCCATGTCAAACCACCGAACATCATTGACCCGACTCCTCTAGATTTCCCTGAAATTTCGTAGAATTGATAACCCAGTGGATGCTTGAAATCATCCCAAGTTTTAACTTCATCCGTTAAATAGATTAAATATAGCCAAGGGTCAAAGGTCACTGAAATGGGGAATATGATCAAGGGTCAAAGGTCACTGAAATGGGCCTGTTTGGATTATCGCGCTTTACAAAATTGACCGTAACTTCTTTCATTTTTAACCTATAAAGGTAAAAGAGGTATCATTTGAAAGATTTTTAAAGTTCTTTCTTAATATATAATAAAACTAAGTATTATAAGTAGAAATTTTTTAAATAAAATGAACAGAATGGTTTAGACTTGAATTTTTCAAAATGGGGTCATTTTATTTTTTTCAAAAAATTATATAGTATATAGCATGATATTCTACACCTTTTCGCAAAATTTCGTGATGGGATCTCTATGGGTTCAAGAGATATTAAAAAAATTCGACTCAAAGGTAAGACTTTATTCTTACGCAATGTGACCTCTCATATTCCAGACTTATCTCTTATTGCATGTTACTGCTTTTTTTTTTCATTATTATGTCTTTCATTAAAACTTAATGAAAGACATAATAATGAAAAA
>QLNU02015270.1:121632640-121650141 GCA_006491805.2 Dysdera silvatica
ATTCTTGCATTAAAATCTCCCATGATGAGCTTGATGTGCTGTTTCCCCATGGTATGTAGCTGTTTGATTTCTTCATAGAATTCCTCAACCTCATCGTCGGTATGGCTTGATGTTGGTGCATATACCTGTACTATCTGAAGTTGGTATCGCTGGGTTAGTTGAACAACAAGCCTCGCTGCTCGATCTGATGTACTTTCAACTTCCAGAAGACAGTCTTTAATTCTTTTGTTGATTAAGAAGCCAACACCACTTGTTCTTCCGGTTTCCGTTCCTCTATAGTAAAACAAATGTCCGCTTTTCAGTTCCACCAACTCTTCACCTTTTCTTCTGACTTCACTGAATCCTATAATGACCCAATTGATCTTTTCAAGTTCCTCTTCCAATTACTGAAGTTTTGGTTCAGAAGCAAAGGATCGCCCATTATACGCAGCTAAGGTCAATAACAAATGGCAGCCTGGGTCATTCTAGTGATTCTCAGCACCCCCTACCTTCATGCCACGCTGACCGCTGCCTTGATCAGGAGCACTCTAGCACCTGAAGACTAGTGGCCATGGTTTTTTGTATATAAGCATAGTGGAGGAATTAGCCATCATTTTACCACGCTGGCTAGACGGGTTGGTGAAGTAGCCCTTCCCTTCCGCCTTTCTATCCGTGCAGCAAATATTACTTTGCTTTACAAATATAAAGTCCGGCCCTAACCACTCGAAAGCGGGGTAGGACAATAGGTTAATGGCCCGGCCGGTTCCATACATTGTCATATGCGTTCAGCGTGTGGGTCTCCTTCCAGTTAGATACCAGCAACCCTTTTGCAGGCCGTGCGTGCGTGTGTATCAGGTTCCCAGATGAAGTGTGTAGCGCATCAGAATCAGCAGATAACGATGTCACTGGACTCCAGGTTCTTCCTTTCTTTCTGACTATTACTAAATAAGTGAAAATTTTCTTCTTTCAATCTCTTGTGGGACGTGGGGCCTTCGCGAAAGATGTCTATTTCTCTGGATTTTCTGCGTATTTCTTGATCTATCCAGATGTTTCGCCTTCTTTAATTTCACCTCTTTCAATTTTCTCCCATGTGTTTCTTGGTGTCTACCACTCTTCCTTTTACCTTAAGGGTTCCATCCCAGTATTTACCCGAAAACGTTGTTCGATTTCTAATTGGATGTCAGTCAGTTATACATTTTTTTTTTGTTTTATCGTTTTCGATACGAATTTCATGCCGCAAACATTCCATAGTTCCATATATTCTATGGTCATAGTCTACAGTCAAAGTCTATGTGTTTTATGGACAATTTTACAGAGACAGTTGTTTATGGAAACTTGAATTTGATCTGTTATTGCCTAAAAATTAATTTCCTTCCATGTTTAACATGCATAGAGCATACTGGCGTAGGCAAGGGGGGTTTGTTGGGGTCGTAACCCCCCTCACTGTGATGAAATTTTGTATGTAGACATGTGAAAATATGGAGTTGCAGCTCTGTGTCCACTTTATAACTCTTTAACCCTTCCCTCTTATGAATCGTCTATGCACCCTGGTGGTAGAGGAGCATTGGTTTCGCGTTATTTTCAAAAAGTTTTAGTTAAGTAAGTAAAATACTAATAATAAATATTATTAGCTGGTGTCAACAGATATTGAACCAGATATTGTCTTTGGTTTTTCTGTTTTTCTGTCTGTCCGTCCGCAATAAAAAGGGTAAGGTAAAGGTCTTCCGTAAATGCAATAATGATGGCTATTGTTAACGTTGAAACCTACCGAGTTACTTGAGAATTAGAGAGTTGTGAATTAGAGAGCAGCGATTTAGAGAGTGGCAAATTAGAGTGTAGCGAACTAGAGAGTACCGAATTTGAGAGTTGCGAATTAATGTTAATTGAAACCCGCTAAATTTAAATATCGACCTTCGATTTCTTTCACTTGTTTATTATTATTATTTATATTAAATACTCAAAAAATAATAATATATAATAAAGATTTCAATCGCTACTAACGTAAAAATAATATTCTGGATAACAAGCTATTGTCAACAAATAGAGAGCCGGGACACAAGAACATAAAGTAGACGTTAAGTGCGAAACCAAGCAATTAAAAATTATACGACAATGAAAACAAATTTTAATGCACGAACTTCTTAACGGCGATATATAGCAGTTAAATAGAAGCCGTTAATTGTATTTTAATTATCAACATGTCAATTAATGGCTAAGTGTGTAAGAGTCAAGAATAGGTTCTCTTTTCCCCTCTCACCAACACTTGATAACGTAAGGATTTTATTTAAATACCATTAACCTCACGGAACTTTATTTTTATTTTAATCAGATAATTAAAGCTTTGGCAATTAACGCTAATTTAGTTTAATAAATTAAAGAGGATAAGGGCGAGCTAGAAACTCGGCCCGTACTTTAAGTCGTCGATGAAATTACTGCATAATTACTACCATCAACGAAATGTTTTTAAAATAATTTAATTACACTTTTAATGGCAAGAGTATGGGCTCTGTCCGTTGGGTTTTTCTGTTATTAAAGGAATATTTCTTCATATTTTTCCCTAAATATCCGATGGGGCAGGGAATTTTTTAAAAATTTTCATAAAAAAATGCATTTCCATCCATTATGTGTAATTTCGTCACTAGCAATTAAAAGCCCCTGGCGCATTATGACAGGCGTTGTCTAGAGGTGTCCCCCTCGTCTGCCTCCATTTTCCCCAAAAGCAATAAGAGGGGATTTTTTATTCACAAAAATTCCCTTTTTTTTTTCCCTCAATCTTTTTACTTCTTTTAATTTCTTGGAAGGCTTTCCGCTCAGGACGCAAGAGGTTGATAAGATTAAAAGCGAGCTGATAGGAAGCTAAAAGCATTATGTAAAGAAAGCATTTCATTTAAGTCCTTAATTTTTAGCTTCGTCCCTCGTGCCTGCGTCTGTTGATCCATCGGAAAAAGCTCAGACAGTAATGATGGTTGTGCATTAATTTTCTCCCGACCCTAATGGGGAAAAAGGGATAAAAATTATGGAAAAAACCCGATAATTTGGGACCAAAAACGAGATTACTTAGCCCTTTCTTCCTCACAGAGGTAAATGAGGATCTATAGAGGAGGAATAAAATAAAAAGCCGCTGATGTTGTCGTTAGAAATTATAATCACTCAAAATCCCCCTGGTCCTTCGCGTAGGGAAAAAAGCACGGAAAGGGGGAAAAATACGTATCCCCACATAAAAAGAGCATCTGAACAATTTTTAAGAACATTAGCCTATTTTGGAGGATAGGTGGAATTAATTACCGCAGAAAAACACAAAAATGTTTAAAATTAATTTTCGTAAGTGCACTGCGGCTTTTCTAATTATATGGTTAATGACACACATGATCAATTTTATTATCTTTCTAAAAATAACGCGAAAACTGTAAGGATTGTAATTTCAAATTATTGAATTGTGACAAATTTACATGTGTGTGTGTGTTTATTGACACTGGTAGTCAAAAATAAAACAACACACGTGAGAGAGATAGGGGTGAAACAACGCTAATGGGTTAGTCCTACCCGAAGTGGAACTATAATAAATGAACAACTGAAATTTACACCAAAACAATTGAAATTCACACAGAACAACTGAAATTTACACCTCACTACGAAAGGACTGCCAAAGGTCAAACGTTATCAGACTAGACGGGGGTGAAATGAAATAATAAATAGATCGAGGTACTATGAAAGAGATTTGTCCGCCCAGAGTTGCAGATTCCTTTTTCGAGAACAAGTTGTAAATATTGTTGTATCATGGATTTTGGCTCTCAAACTTCGAATTCCTTACCTGTTTCTGTCAAATCGTTAAAGAGCTCGCCTATTGTAATGATCACATGGCGTTAGCATGGGAAAGTGAGACTTGTAGGTCTTCTTTGTGAAAAGGGTCGAGAGGAAACAGTCCGGATGTGGGCGGATAAAATTGCAATAACTCTGGTCTGCAAGGTCCAGATTGACATTACAGAATATTTATGGGAAACATGTATGGAACGGGGAGAAGGGTCACATCGGCCAATCAGGTGTGACCACGGTCTTAAGACTGACCAATTATATCATAGTGGAGAAAGAGTTGGTTGCGTACAGTGGGTAAGAGAGGAGATCGAACGAGGCAGAGGAGTAGGAAGGACACGCGTGTGTGTGATTTCCGTGCCTGACTAATACGTTGGAACTTAGGGGGTGTGCCTATAGTTGCCTTGTCTGTGATGTCAAGGTATATACTAATCACCTTCAATAAATAGTGTTAGATTGTTTCTTCATTCTTGATATCTACCTCACTCTTCATCATCGACCTTCTAGTTTTCTACCTAGCCAAACAGGACAAGGAACCCGCCTCACGAAGAGACGTAGATTGCTCAGTTACGAGCCGAGCTGGTAGCAGCACAACGACTACCTGCACACACGCTAAGTGTGATCGCACATATATACCTGACTATGACACCTATGTTTAAAATTAAATCACGTGAATACCTTACTAGGTTTACTGTCTAAATAGTAATTGTTTTTTGTTTTCTGCTTTATATCTGTTCCTGGGCGTTTGAGTGGTTGGTTAATTACGTCATTTTTATCTACCATTTGATATATTAATGTTTGGGTCATATTATATATTTTCATCTATTTGCCAATTGCACCCTTGGTTGTTATCTTGAGGTGAATGTGAGCTTTGTCAGTTGTTTGCTATTATTCAGAATTTATTCCCATTCTCTTTTAGAGTGAAATTTTAGTGTTTCCTTTATTTATCACTGGATTTATATTTTTATCTTATTGCACTTGTTTATTTGTTTTTGGATGTAAATTAACTGCTTTCCATGTTTATACTTTATGATATTACGTATTACAATCGCGCATACAAATGTATTGGATGTATACTCTTATTTTTTTTCTGCAGCGTATTTGTTCTATAATGTGTATTGTTTGTGTCACACCACAATAAAATTGAATTGAAAAGGAATTGCTCAAAATGCACAAGTGTGCAGCAAAGGCGGATCCAGAAATCTTTCAAGAAGAGGAGGCGATTTGTTTCCGATTCCTGTTTTTAGTCAGGTGTCCGGTACTTTTTAGTTCATTTTCCATGACATAATCACGGCTCAAAGGGGGGAGGAGGGGGTCACCCCATCGCCCTCCCTTGTATCCGCCAGGCATGTGCATGATATTTGGAGAAAAATTTATCCAATAAAGGATAGATCAGAGGTCAGCATGCGGAGTAATTTAAAATCCAAATTGAAATTCAAATATGACTCTAAACATTCAAAAATCTACTAAATTGGTAGTAATATAAACGTTCATAAACATGTTTACAAAATATGAACACCGTTATACAGCAAAACAAATATTCACAACTTGGTGGGAGAATATTGGAACGCGAAATGAGACTGCAGCATTACTTTAGCACAATGCCCCTAAAATATTGCCGACCCCTGGAACAGACAATGGCTGAACATGATGATAATAAATTACAAAATTGTTAAAAAGTCCAATCGGCGCAGCCTTATGCACGTCAAGCACAGAGGGTATCCTACAGCCATAACAAATCAAATATAAGTGTTCATTAATACAGTAGAACGTTCCTAAAGCGACCATCTTTGGGATTAGACTGCAGTGGCCACCATAGACAGGTGGTCACTACACGCGACAGACATTGGTAAAGGGGTAAGTCCCTACCAGTTCTCTCTTATAAAAAGTGGTCACTTTATGCAGGTGGTCAATTTATAAAGGTGATCACTTTACCAGGTTCCACTGTAATTACTTCCATAATACACGTGTGTTCAGTCGCTCACTACACGAATCAATGAATGATTTTTCTCACCTACCATAAATGAACAGACCCATTCAGTTAATATGTTATTGCACGATTTGGCTCATGGCTCCTCCATACAATACTGAACCTACATTGCAAAACACATACAGTGGAACCTAATAAAGTGAGCACTTGGGTAAATTGACCACCTGAATAAAACGACCACTTTTTATGAGAGAGAACTGGTGGGAACTTAATCGTGCCTATACCAAAGTCTTACGTGTACAGTGACCACCTGTCTGTGGCGACCATTGCAGTACAATCCAATAGGTGGTCACTTTAGGCAGGTTCTACTGTATAATAGTGTGCAATATTTACGGCCAAATTCCTAGCTCAGTTACAACTGAGCCAATAGCGTGGGAAGAAATATCATAAGGGGAGGATTACAGGCTAATAATGGAGTTACAAAGCTACAGACAACTCCATATTTTCATATGTATAAATGCAACACTTGCATCACAATGGAGATTAAGACACCCATAAAGACTCCCTCCCTTGTCTACTCCAGTGAACTGAGCAAAAGAAATATGGTTGGCAAGAATATACACTTAAGAAGGAACTGAATCGGGTCTGTAGCTAAACCGGGGCCCCAGTTGCCCCATGGAGCGATTTATATATGCAGAACAATCCCCAGATAACCTCTGCCCTTTGCCTTGCGCCAGTTGCCCCTTCATCCTGACTAAGCTTGAACTGAATATTGACAGTAAAGAAGCCCTCCACCCCTACAAACAAAGATAAAGGGAGATCAAGAAATGCGCGGAAAATTTTAAGAAATAAACTTAAAGAGGAACGGAAAATATTGAGAGAAATAAAAAAAAAACAGTCTATGTCCTCCTACTAAAGACTGTATGGACAAACAGACAGAATGAATGCATAGACCACAAATTAATAATAATGTAGCTCTTAAATCGTGAACTTGCAACAGTCCAAACAGTTCGGAATTTCTGCCAGAGAATCGTCTTCCCGTTTCTATCAAAATATAATCCCAAGCTGTTGGGAGGACCTCCCTTGAATAAACAGAAACGTAAAAAGTAGTAGAGCCTCAAGAGTCCTGTTTTTTCCCCTCGAGAATATCTTTTTTCCCTTTTCCCTTTCTTCATTTTACTCCGGCTATTTCATACCTATATCGGGTTTAGGATGGACATCGGGTGTGTGTGCATAGAATTCACCAGCCTTAAATCCACATCTGAGAGCGCATAGATGCTTTTGCTTACAAGATAGCTGCCCTTTTTCGGAAACATAAGAGCGTACAAAAATTTCCTTGCAACACAAACAAGAAGGGGTGGAGGGGAAGAAAACACGCCCGTAAACAAAAACGCAAAAATAAGGCAATATCTTCCAATGCTTTAACATGAAAGGAATTTCGGTATCTTATAGGGATTTTCTTTCAGAAATTTTAATTTAAGTCTCTGTCGATAAGATTTTATCAAAGTAAAAATATATAAAGAATTGTTATTAAAACGATCGACAATTTTCTCATTGTGCTGTGCAGTCACATCGATAAGAAATGAGAGAATCGGTTTTAAACTCTTTTTTGTTACCTTTCCAACGCGAAGGAGCGTGTTACGTTCACAGAGGTCGCCAATTAAATGCAAAATTCAGGACAGCACCTGATGTATATATCTATATAGTAAATTACCGGGTGGTTCCGAACGGAAAAGTACATTAATTGATCAATCTTAAAATTAGTGGACGCGTTTTTATCAACAGGGATGGACTACATAAAAAAAAAAAACTTCCCTTATTTTTCCCTTTTCTGTGATTCGTGGAAAAAGCAAGGATTTCGGAAAAACATCATCCACCAATCATAGATTACCTTTCTTTCATTCACACGATTGGTGGAGCGAGTAAAAAGGATGACTAGACAGAAAAAAAATGAGAAGAGAAAAGAAAGTAGAAAGGAAAAGATGACGTGTATGTCTGCAATTCGTAAGATTTGCGAGTCAACCTTTTCTTCGTCTGCCTTGAGTCCAGACGAAAACAGCAGTCACTGGCTTCCTTTTGTCCGTTTTTCCCTTTTTTTCGGAAAAAAAGGGAAAATAACGGAGGGGGGAAAAAAGATTTTGGAAGAGGTAGGGTAGAGTAGAGCCTAGAAACACGACGGCGACAGCAATAGATTGTTTCCCCACTCAAGCAGTTTACTGTGTTGCCGGTATCACTGAACCCACCCTACCAATCCCGTTTTTTTCCCCCGCCTTTTTATTTTTTTCTGAACAGTGTGTTGACATTCAGAGAAGTAATGGACAAAAAAGGGAGTTTCTGTGGAGCAGATAAAACATCGATTGATTACACCTGATCTGAAAGCGATCAGTAAATGTATTTCGGACGGACCACTGAAATTTAATTGAGGATGGTCAGTTTCTACATCAGTTTGTGCTTAGCTTGCTCCATTGATTGACAGACTGAATTTCATGACACAAAGACATAGGAGGTCATGCTGTACGCCGTCTGTATTTTATATATAATTATTATGATAATTCTATAAAAATTAATACATGTAATGTATTCTTTGAGCCAACGTGTAATAATTAATAATTGGTTAGATATGTTACCCAAAGTAGAAAGTCCAGGGTCCTCTTTCTCGCACATTCCAGAGAAATAAAAACACACAGGCCGTGAAGCAAGCCATTATTCATGAACCGACACGCGCTAGCAGTTTGTACCAGGCAAGTCAAACCAGAAAAGATACATCAAATCAGTTTCTGTTATCGGCTTGAGATGGATTATACGGTAGCGTCGAAGAAAGACGGTAAATGTGAAAGAAAGTAAATGTGGATGATGGAAAGATGAAGAAGACGGGAATAAGATGAGCAAAAGGAGAAGGCTCCGTCGTAGCGCTCCTCGGAGAAGTAAAAACAGAGCGTCAATATATGTTTCGGAAAGTAAGAACAAACATCCCCTCGCCTGATCTCGAGCGCCGACAGATAGGCTTCCCAGCAGAGGGCGCCTCCAGGGAACAAGTTTTTATCACTTTCTGAAGGATGAATATATTTCATTTTAAGTGCAGCCCCCCCCCCAGACACAGACACATACTGCAATTGGGCTCCGCTTGTTTTTCTTAAATTAGAACTCAATTTCTGAAACTGATTAGCACTCTCAACGCTTCTTGTCACAGAAACATGTTTCAAATTGCAAGACTAAAAGAAATGAAATCCCCAACTGCAATTGATTCCGTGTAAGTTTCCAAACGCTTCATCGTTTCTTCTTTTTTTGTGCGTAATTTTCTCTCCGGATTTCAATGCTGATTTTTGGTAATTAGAGAGAAGGAGCAGGAAAGAGAAAGCAGTTCGCTATGTAATTTCTTAAAGGCCATCCCTGATTGGTTTCACGAATAATTGTTGTGTTAATCAAGGAAGATGAAAATGAACAAGCTGAGAAAAATAAAAAATGTAATTTTTATTTTTAAATATCATACGAGGGTATTAATATTTCTGAAAAATTCAAAAATCTAGACCCGCGTAGGTATTCACAGCAAGGAAAAGCTCGTTAGTGTTTACAAACACTTTGGCCGTCTAACCTTTTGGTTGCTGATCACGCCTATAGGCGTGAACGCCGTTTTCACCAATGAAAGACATGACGACATTCGGCGTGATCTAGCCAGTCAATAGAAAATATTTAAACTCCATATCTTGGTATATTCCTTTATATACGTGTTTTGAAATTTTCTTTATTACTACAGATATATGTAAAAACATTTATATATTTACATGCAAAAAAGGTTAAACACTGGTAAAATTTCAAATGAAAAAGATCACCCAAGCTTTCGGATAAGTCAGCAGCAGTCCTTCATCAGGAGACATCACTCCTGATGAAGAACTGCTGCTGACTGTCTTAAAGCTTGGGTGATATTTCTAATTTGCAATTTTATTAGTGTTTAACCTTTTTTTTTGTAAGTTAAATTCCCCGGTACTTTGTATGTTATGTTTATATATCTAAAGTAACATAAATTACAGCAGTTATAAAAATGCTTCTTGGGAAGATGTTAACAACTGTTTCGGTAGCTATATTCTACCTGCGTCAGAACTATTATTATATATTACTGCGTCATCGATACAATTATATAAGAATTAATGGGACTTTGTTTTTTGCAGAATTATATGTTCACTGGATGCTAAAGAGACGCACGCATGTTCGAAGAGCTGATTGCTGACCTATGACCTATTTCAGGGAGCGGTAATGTTTTAAGGGTGTTGTGCTGAAGTAATACTGCAATCACATTCCACATGCCAACCCATGTCCACCAAATTTTAAATCTTTATGTAACCCATCCAACTATTAGTGAAAGTTAAGCTCTTCTATTTGTTAAAACACGTAAAATACATCTTTTACATTTTGACAATCACATATCCGGCATTTGTTTTTAAATTATTCCGCGGGCGTAGGTCACCGACCCCTGGCTCAGAATGTAATCAAAGGAAATGCAGAACATAAAAATGAAATACTGCATGGATAAATTTATCACAAATTATCTAAAAAAACAAACAAATTACTTGATAAAACAATTCAAAAAGGTAAACTAAAAGAAGACATTTATGAAAATAAAATCTTAAATATTACAAATATACGCAATTTAAAAATAGCATTATATATTTACGAACGAATAAATGAAAATAAACACATAAATGTAATTCCAATAAATAAAACAAAACACAATAATAATGCAAGAAACAAAAGAGAACTAAAAAAAAAAATGCAAATTAGAACAAACATAGGCAAAAATAACAAATTATTATGCAATCAAACTAAAACGAATACAATCCCATTGAAATTAAAGAAATAAAACTGAAAAATAAATTCAAAACTACCACAAAATTTTTTTTATTGGAGCATCAAGTAAATTAGTCGCCACGGTTGCAGGTGTATTTAAATCTTTGATTTTAGCTTATATCCATTGTATACCATTATTTGTACGTGATATACATAACTCAAATTTGATTGATTGATTGAAATGTGGAATGTGAAAATGACATGACGTAATGAGCAACAACAAGGGAGAAGTGTTAACGTACGTTGGAAGAAAAGGTTTTCGTATAAGTAGACACAGAACGAGGGTGCACAATAAATAAGCAGAGTATTAACAACAAAGTATTTTTGGCGTACAGGTTTCGAATAGGAGGTACTGAATATTTCAAATAAACATGGCTGGTAGCATGTTTGTTCGATGGCCAATACTATGACATAATAATCTGGGGACGCAATGAATAAAAAGTACGTTCATGATCCATGTGTCGGGCCGAGGTTTCTTTCAATTTTTTATAAGGGGGGAGAGGGGGGGGGCTCGGCAGCAGTATAAAACGACAAGCCTAGGTGGCGTACCAACCATTCCGAACGTATTACTGCACCACATCACGCTTGAGTTTGGGGAGGGAGGGAGGAAAGGGATAAAAAAAAAAAAGGAGGGAAAAAAGGAGGGAAAAAAAAAGCATCTCCATGACAACGGTCTCACAGCATCCTCGGGGAGTGTTCTCCGTGCTCCCATGATGGCAGCTGTACTGGGGTGGAAGAAAGGCGAGCCAGATTTGTTCTTTTTAGCTCTTCGCCGCTAGGGGGCGTGGAGGGGCTGAAAGGAAGAAAAGAAGAGTGACGAGAGGGTCCATTCACGACGTTGTCCATAAACTCTTCTACGAACGAAAGAAAAAAGCAGAGGCGAGTTGACGGGTAGTTCGAGAGGGTGCTAGTCCCCCCACACCCCCATTCTGAGTTTTCAGTCGTCTTCTAGATTGTTTCGACTGACTCCAAGTTCGGAAAAAGAGGCTATGAAGATTTTTATATTTTTCTTCAGAATATTCCTTCGTTCTCCCGGTTTTGGGAAAGCTTTAACATGGCGTAGCTTTACGTCAATTTTATTGTGACTGAAAATGACAATTATACAGACATTGGCAAAATGTATCTCCACTGCGCTTGCCTCCACTTACCCGCAGATTCTTGGCATGGAAATTTCATAGTGAGAAAATGTTATTTTGAATACACTTGCGATGAAATCACAGATTTATTTTACACAGCGACATGTGTAAGTGCTGGATGTGACGTTGGGTGTTCCAGTGTTTGATAAAGCATAAATTCATTTTAAAAATAAACAAATCAATGAAAGGGAATATACCACTTTTTTCATTAATTTAGGCAACAAGTGAAAGTGATTGTTTTAAAGCATGAATTAATGCTCAGACTTTATCAATGAACTTTCCCCTTAATACGAAACAGGGAGTAGTCGACTCGAACTACATTTTACTACTATTTATACTATTTATACTATTATTATACTATTTATACTACTATTTTACACCTTACGTCAGCGCCAAATTAACAATTGTGACGAATATCAGAATATATTTATGGGAGCGTTCTTACGTAAGCAATATTTTGGCCATTTTATACCCCCCCCCCTCCCATGGTAAGCAAAAATTAATAATTTTTAAATTAAACAATAATTAATTTGGCTGACATAGGAAAATAAACACAACAGCAACCATCCACAAAGGTGCTTACGTAATACTTGAACCCTCCTATGCAAGAAAGTGCTAGCATTTATTTTACAAAAAACTATGTTAATAAATACGAGAGCACTCAAAGGAAGCGTTCAAGTATTACGTAAGCACCTTTGGGTGGTTGCTGTTGTGCTTATTTTCCTATGTTAGCCAATGTTAATTTTTGCTTACCAGGAGGAGGAGGTTTAAAATGGCCAAAATATTGCTTACGTAATACTTGAACACTCTCATTTATGCATGAAGAGGTCAATTACAAAACGGAATGATAGCATTGTTTTTAAATGCGGTTTTAAAAATAATTGGACTTCGTAACTTACAGTTCGTTTTCTCCAAATTCGGAAAATTGATCAGATTTTGCGAGTTGCTAAAAAATTTCAGTTTGGCCAATTTCGAAATCGACAGACAAATAAGCAAACGCAACCTTCAAAGGGAGCTGCAAATATTAATTTGCAAAGGGTGGTGGCACTCAAGACTGAAATAAATGGCAAATATTCCTTTTAAGTAAAAAAGGGATTTATAAAGAATTAGAGGAGGGAAATTAAGAAAAAATTCCCCACTCCCTCATCCTATCAAGTTGGGTATTAAAAGATATCTCCAAAACTCGGGTATCTCTTTTTTTTCCCCATCCTTCCCTCTTTTTATTTCATTAGGGGGGACGGCGTCTTTTTTTTTAATGTTTGACGTTCTGACTTTGAAGTTTGAGACGGGCATATCTTCATGGATGAAAGAGCCATTGGTCGCTTCGTTAGCCTTTTAAAAATCAGTATTTAAGTGATAAAGAAACTCACTTCTTTTTCGGGAAAATTAATATTTTATCCCTTTTCTTTAGCTCTAGCCCTCCTTCCAGCTCAGAGATAAGCTCTCTCTCTCCTTCCTTTCATTTTTTGGAAACACAAACAACTTTTTGTGTTTAAGTTTTTACAAAAAAAAAACAAAAAAAAAGCGCAGAAAAAAGAAGAATTGTGTGCTTTCCCGCCCCAGCATTATTTTTCCCGAAATTATTTTTTCATAAACGTATATCTCTTATCAGTTTCTCCTTGCTAGTGGACGCCCTGTTTTTTTTTTTTTGTTTTTTTTTTCTTGGTTATCATTTTTTAGGATGGAAAAAATATCCCTCGCTGAAGGGATTTTTGTAAAAAGAGGGAATTAAAAAACATTAAGGGAAGAACTGGCGGAAAATTAAGGGATTTACAAAGGAGGAGGCGACGGAAGTGTGGGAGGCAGTGGGAAGAGCGCTTTTTTCAGAGCCTTTTTTGTAACACTTCAAAACAAGTTTCAGTTAAAAAAAATCCCTTTTCCCCCCCTCCCTCTCTAAAGAAAGGCCTCCAGTTTAAAAAAAAAAAGGGGATGAGGGGAAGTTTTTTTTTGTGTGTGTGTATGTGAAAAAATTCCCTTATCTGGTAGTTGCATGAACGGGTTGTTTGGAGTTACTCTAAATGGCAACTAATCTGTCTCAAAAAGTGCGCTGAAAGCAGGGCAGATAAAGCCCGCGAAATTGCTGGAGCCGGGAACGAAGTTTAGCGCCAAATTTTAGCGAAGATGCATACCACGACATTAAGGAGGGAAATAAGAGATAGTTTCGTCTCCGCTTCGTTTGTTTTAAATAGCGAAAAGACGGGGAACAAACCTTTATTTTTTTTCCTAAAAAAAATTTCGGACGACATAATGGCAGAGGGGACACGGGGTTTTTAATTCGGGGTTTCTAAACTTTGCTTTAATTGTGTGTCTTTTATATGAATTCGGTTTTGTCCAGGCACTCTTTGCTCTTATCTGTTTGCATTGAGATTTTTTAGACGCTTCGCGCAGTTTTAATTACAACGTTTTTTCTTCAAGGAAAGCTGGAGTAGCATTCTCAAAGACTTTCTTTTCAGATAAGAAAGTTTTTTAAATTTAAATTGTGAAGCACTTTCTAAAAAAGATAATTGCTGTGCCCATCTTTCTAGTTTGGGATCCTCGGTTTTGGTTTTCCACTCTGTTCATTACGCGTACTTCCCCCTACCCTAAAAAATTACAAAGGGAAAAAAAATCCGTAATTTTTCAGATTCGTCATATTTCCAACGTGGACGTTAGTACCAGGCTTGTATCCAAGCCGCAGCCAGAAGGGGCGTGGCCCCAGTTGTCCCATCGAGCTATTTATATATATAGAACAATCCCCGGGCGACCTGTGCCCCATATGACCTTTGCCTTGCTCCAGATGCCCCTTCATCCCGGCTACAGGTTTGGTTAGTACGTATATTAGTAATACTGTCGCCATAAGTGTGCAGGCCTGTAGCCAAGCCGGGGCCAGAAGGGGCGTGGCCCCAATTGCCCCATCGAGCTATTTATATATATATAACAATATTAGGGTGCCCTGTGCCCCATATGCACTTTACCTTGCCCCAGTTGCCCCTTCATCCTGGCTACAGGCCTGGTTAGTAAGTATATATTAGTAACACTGTCGCCTAAGTGTGCAGGCCTGTAGCCAAGACGGGGTCAGAAGGGGCATGACCCCAGTTGCCCCATCGAGCTATTTATATATATAGAAAAATCCCCAGGTGCCCTGTGCCCCGTATGTCCTTTGCCTTGCTCCAGCTGCCCCTTCACCCTGGCTACAAGCCAGTAAGTGTGGCACTCAACAATCAACAAATCATTCTAACAGTCCAGACTAAAAGGTAATTTACAACAGCAAACATCATTCACTTACTTTCAAACCTATTCGCTAACTCTTTTGTGGGAAAGGCAATATGAAAGCGAATTGCTTGGAATAAGCACGTGTAGAAGGCGTTTGGGGGCAAAGCCGCAAATGGACAATGCTTGTATGCGTGGATGATTTTTTAGATGATGAAATTTGTTTCATTATATCATTGCAAAGCCATTATCATCATCATATATTTAGTTTCATATCGACACTCTTCATCATCAAGAAAATTATAAAAGGTGCTCACCCACATTTTAAAAAATATCCCCTAACTTTTCCAGGTTTTCCCGACAAAATTCCCCGACCAATCGCAAACAAAACATTGAACTGAACTTCGGTTTCAAAGAAAATAGCTTCACGTTCGCATGAAATTTAGCTACTCAGAACAAAGGGTTTCCCCCGACTTGTCCAGGTTTGACCAAAAATTCCGTTTTCCCTCTGACCTTTAATGACGATTTAAAATTCCTGGACAATTCTAGGTTCTCCGGGTTTTCCAGGCGCGTGAGAACCTTGTAATCGGTCTGGATTATCAGTGACATAAAATGAGATAGAGTAGATCCGCGCTATAGCGATCCATTACGATACAATGGACACTTGAGAAGTTGGCCTACAAGTTAAATTTACGTTTCACGGCGCAAGGACATTAAAGATCATGTTGCGCCGGGACCTACAGTTGTCCGAGGAATAAGAGCTTCTGAAGAGCCAGGGAACCAACCCCTGGACTGAAGCACTGAGTCGTCAGTCAGTGAGATATCTCTTTTTTGGGAAGAGGGACACGCTGTTAGCAGTTGAATCTGGACTACACTAAGAGAGTCCGTTACCTCTGTAACATTGCAGAGCTATTCCATAGGCACAATGTTACTTTACCATAAATTTAATATAAAACCACGATATAACGTCCGCGTCATGATATACAACATGATATAACGTCGACTCAGGAATGCTATAACGCAAGTCTACTGTACAATTATTGACATTAGAGAGCGTGAAAGCATTATTGAACGTCGTGACAGTTTTTACATCATTTGGCGACAACGCACCTTTCCAAAACGCGCCACGAAGCGTAGCTCATCAGTATATCCTTTCAATCCTTTGACGATAACAAGCCCTCCAAACTGAACTCAGTTCCACTTAAGGGTCACGATAGAAAAGAGTTGTTTCTATCTGGAAAGGAACGAAAAGAAAAAGAACGAAAGGAATGAAAGGAACGAAAAGAAAAAGAACGTTCAGTGTCAGAGAAACGGAGTTCTTCGATTAACCTCATAAGAAGAGCAAGAGCTGTTCAGCACAGGAGTAACCAAGATAAAAATGAGGACTATCCTGAGCGAGCCCAACTTATTAATAAAGCTAAAAGGTGGGGAGTAAGTTGGGGGGGACAACGTAATGCTCCCTTGGCGTCGGATTGCGGTGTACCTCCAATCGGTGGAGTCACGCAAGGCTCCGCTTAGGGCACGGATTTTCGTGCTCCGAGGCATCTTAGGACCATCCCACTTCACACGCGAATCATCTTAATTATGTTTTCGAAGCAAAACTACCCTAAGCTTCGAAACTGATGAGGGGAAACAGCTTCCTTCCGATAGTGACGCCATTGTCGAAAGTACATCTCCACTCCGTGGTACACGCGGAACAACATTGCAAGGAAAGCCCTCAAAGCGACAATGGAAGTGACAGAAGTGATAAAAATGAGCATGTCCTCCATTTCTTACATATTAAGGATATTGGATGGATGTTCGCGTCTATTACGGGGTGGAAACTGATCAGTTTGCATAGATATTCCATTAATTATAATGAATGGGGGAGCTGATTATTTAAGATGCAATTGACCAGTGGTCAGTTAACCAAGGTTCATTAAGTACATTATAAGTGTGAGTAAGAACTGGAAAATCAATCAATCAATCAATCTCTCTCTCTCTCTCTTTCTTTATATACATATTATATATATATAGCCTGCAAAAGGGTTGCTGGTATCTAACTGGAAGGAGACCCACACTATGAACGTCTGTGACGATGTGTGGAATAGGCCGGGCTAATAACCTAGTGTCCTACTCCGCCTTCAAGTGGTGCGGGCCGGGCTTTCTATCTATGAAGCAAATTATTATTTGCTGCACGGATAGAAAGGGGGAAGGTGAAGGCTAATTCACCAATCCGTCTAACCAGCGTGGTGAAATGATGGCTAATTCCTCCACTATGCTAATATACAAAAAACCATGGCCACTAGTCTCAAGGTGCTAGAGTGCTCCTGATCACGACAGCGGTCAGCGTGGCATGAAAGCAGGGGGCTGCTAAGAATCACTGGAATGGCCCAGGCTACCATTTGTTATTGACCTTGGCTACGTATAATGGACGATCCCTTGTTTCTGAAGTAAGACTTCAGGAATTTAAAGAACTTGAAAAGATCAAATGGGACATTATGGGACTCACAGTGAAGCCAGAAGAAAAGGTGAAGAGTTGGTGGAATTTAAAAGCGGACATTTGTTTTATTATAAAGGAACGTAAACTGGAAGAACAAGTGGTATTGGCTTCTTAATCAACAAAAGAATTAAAG
>QLNU02015270.1:121650241-121706803 GCA_006491805.2 Dysdera silvatica
CTTAACTACAACAGTTAAAATGGCTTTCGCGGCCAGATATGCATATATCTCTGTTTCCCTATCTCGCGAAATGCACGCATTAAAGCAAAGCAGGCGAATAGGCGCGCTTGAATTATAAAAGTTAAAGACCATGAATAACCTGGGATAAAAGCAGGATGCTGGCCTTTATTAGGGCCTGTCTGTGGTTTGATGACCGACGTTTTGGTGTTCTGTTTGACGGGGAAAATAAGTTTCGTCCATATAATGAGATCGTGTGCAGCTTAATCGACTCAGCGAATGCGGATTACGAAATGTATGTTCGACGAAGAGGACAATCGGGAATGCTTTCCGTCGGAAGCTGTCACATCCTGACAGGCATAAACTGCACATAACTATCAACTCGGGCCTTTTGTAATTAAACTTGATGCCCGGTTTAATAATGCGTATATCTATGACATTTTATAAACGGCGGATTCATATCTCCTCCCATATTTGGAGACTTGATCTCTCATCTACTCCTATTCATGTTGAACAGATGCATTTAAATTTCAACATTTCGGCAAGTAAATTGCCAATTCATTTTAGATGGCAAAAGTCATTGAATCAGTCAGAGTATCAATACTAATGTTAATGACTATTTACCCGAGATTATATATATACAGACACACACACACACACACACACACACACACACACATGTAACATAGTGCAAAGAAACAATTTGTTTATTTTGAATATACGGATTTATTTAAACTTAAACTTATATATTTTTACTAGTTAATAATTAAGTGTTTATCTTGAGTGTGACATATTCATGTAAAACTTTTTACAATTTTTGGTATAATTAATGAATTTTCTCACCCCATCATCTTCTCTATTCATGTTAATTGAACCTTTACACTTTAATCACTTTCAATACCTCTATCTACTTGTTGTAAGTTTGCTTTTGGGCCACTTACAACAATTGAGATTTTTCTTAGTATTAATAAAGAGACCCTTCTAAATTACTAAAATATTGTTAAACTAATTATATTCTGGGTTTATACTGTTTTTAGCTAAGTTTTGGTCAATGCTGGTTTATTCAGTATTAATCACTAATCTTAATTGTTGTAGTCAGAAAAAGCAAACCAATAACAGGGATTTTGTGCGGTCCCTGATGAAGAACAAAATTCTTGGTATTGTTTAATCTTTTACTCCTCTTCACCTTTTACTACTACATGTCAATTTTTATTCTGAGATGTTTCTACTACTTAAATTTACTTGGGTTTACTACCTTGTGTGATATTAAATTAAATATATCGTCATAATTCGAATTGGGATTGAAGCAAAATGTATTTTGAAGTTTAGAATGCCAGCGGGAAAATGAATATGGCACAGTTTTCCTCGCCCATTCTTGGCGGAAACAGGCTTTGGGACGGGCAGAGCGCCATGTTCCCAAGCCTCTTTTTACATCACTTCTTAATGTGCCATGTCTAGAAACTTCCTGACAATGTGACACGTGTTTAGGATTGTGGCTTTTTGTATTTCAATGTAGGTGTTTGGGTCAATGTTGAGTATCTCCAAATTCGTCGCAAGCGTTTTTGGTACTATCCCTGTTGCTGAGATGACTAACGGGATGATGAGGATCTTTTCCATACCCCATATATCTCGTACTTCATGTCTGAGATCTTGGTACTTGGTGATTTTCGTTGTGTAGGTTGTCTGTATGTTATTGGTGTTGGGTACTGCTATGTCGATTAAGTACGTGGTCTTATTCGATTTATCGACGAGGGTTATGTCAGGACGGTTATGTGGGACTGTCTTGTCTGTTATGATTGCTCTATCCCAGTAAAGCTTGTGTGTTTCGTTCATATATATATATATATATATAAAATTACAGATGTTGCAAATACTATGCTTTATTGAGGTGCACATATGTTGATGTCACTTTCAAAATACGTGCACGCATTTGGTTGTCGTTTTCGAGGTACGTGCATATTTCGTTCTTGCTTGCATTTTCAATATGTACGCACATATCTTGGCGCTTACAAAACCCCCCACTTCGTTCATAAAATGTCTTTTTAATTGAAAATGAAAGAAGTTTTAAATTAAACAGAAAAACAACCAATTTAAATAAACCCGTGTTCAGAATTAAGGTTACATTCAATGTTATTTCAATGGGAGGGGTACATATTTTGCTCTGTAACTTTCGATATGCTTTATTTATAAAAAATCATTTTACAGAAAATTAAAGAGCTATAAACACTTTACACACAGAGTTCTGCAAAAAAAAAAAAAAGAAAAAAACACACCGAGAGTTAAATAGCAAAATAGGTATCTTTCCCATTGAAATAGCACTGAGTGTAACTTTAATTTTAGACAAGAGTTTATTTCAAGAAATTTCCTAAAGGGAGAGTTCAAGTATTATGTAAGCAATATTTTGGCCATTTCAACCTCCTCACAGTAAGCAGTGCTGCATCTCCCAATAGGCTATACATATGACTATAGACAATATGCTATAGCCCAATAGGCTATAGACTATAGACAAGAGTGACGAAATTTTGTGTATTGAGTCTGATATAACAAAATCAATACCATACGATGATATAATCAGATGTTTTGCCGAGAAGAAAGCTAGACGTCATGCTTTCCATTTAAATACTAGTGCTCAATAGACATTTATTTTTTGCTAAAATTAAAATTTATTTCAATAAAATTGAATTTGATTTATTATATACCAAGAAGAGATAATACTTCAATATAAGTTAATATTGTTTAATATTTATGTTTCAATTTATGAGTTTGTTTTTCAACATACTTATTGTCAATACAAAATTTTTTGGCGTATATTGAATGTAACAATTTTTATGTTCCTACCACTGATTGAAGGGCGGACACGTGGGAAGGAGCGGGAGGAAAAAAAGTAGCATTGGGGCGGCAACATGGTAAATCCGCCCATGCCAATGAGCAAAAATTAATATTGGCTAACATAGGAAAATAAAACCAATCCCTTCCGTTCAAGGTGCTTACGCAATACTTGAGCAGTCCCAAAATACTCTCCCTGTACTCCAAAAATAAGTGAAATCTTAAACACTCCACCCGTACATAGGGAGAGTTCAAGTATTACATAAGCACTTTGGTGGGAGTGGGCCAAAACATTACCTGTAGTGGGCCAAAACCTGGCCAAAATATTACTTAAGCAATACTTGAACGCCCCTTTACCTTGCATGCAAGTATTGATTTACTTTCCGTATTTTGGCAACCGTAGCCATCAATTTTTTCAAGGGTGGGTTGCTGAGTTCATGCCCAAAGGACCTACATTTTATTTAGGAATAAGGACTTCCGACAACTTACTTCATCATGAGAGCTAAACCTGGAGCTACGGAGCAGTATAAAAGTGTTCAATGTCCTATAGCACATCGAAAACTCAACCTGAGTTTTCTGCATAGCGTACGGACGCTTCTGAATCACCGCAGTAGTTGTAACGAATAACATGCGGACTTCCCAACAAGTTCCAAGAAAGCACCCTCCCGGCTGACGATTCAAATCGATGCTGCTTAAATTCGGTGTGTCGAGAGGAAGCGGTGTTCTCAGCATGGAAGACCGTTGGCCAATCACAAGACTACAATCTAACTTGCTTCCTTCGACGAATCACTTTGACGTTATAACCTAGACATAATTACATCCTGGTAATTCGTACAGGGACCTCAGAATTTCCCGATAATTCGTATCAGTTCGTAACAGTTCGAATATACATTAAAACCCGAAACTCATCGCATGGATCTTTTCCATCTCGAGAAGAAGATGAACCAGATGAGCAAGCGATTGTTTGTTAGAGTTTTACGGCGCAAGAACAGCAAACGCCATGCTGCGTCGGGAGCTACAGTTTTCCGAGGAGTCCGAATCACTTACAAGACTAGGAAACCAACTCTCGGACTTCGGTGGATATTGGGCAAAAGAAATTGATTGGAAGGTCACATAATTCGAAAAGAAACGATCACATTTGACGTCGATAAATATTCGTCTTCGTGTTTTTGATATTACACGCAACAGCAAACTGAATTTTATTTTTTTTTTAAATGTAAATAACTGCCTCAGTACAATATCGAACGTACATTGGAAAAATAATAAAAAAGTGAACTTTAAAATATTTCTGGCCAAAATCTGACAAAAAAAACCCATGTAGACATTACATTTGGAAGACACCGACCGACGTTTGTAGATAACCCCCTAGATTGGAACCCTCAAGAAAAGCAAAAGAGGGAGGTAGACCAAGGATGCTGTGGAGATGGACGGTAGCTCATGAAATTAAAGCGGGTGAAGCATGGAGCAAACCGGTGCGAATGACAATCTCATGTGAAGTCCTTCACTACCCCCTCCCCATAGGAATTCAAGAAAAAATATACAATTTTTGCATTAGCTTAAGACATTGGCGTACGCAGGGGCGTATTGACGGGAGATGTAACCCCCCCCTTATGAACCTTCTGCGTACGCCCACGGCTTAAAATATTATTTGAGATTAATGAAAGTTGCATTGAGTTGTTGGCTACATTTAAGAACTCGAGGTAAGTGAAAAGGTGCAAAGATTTAAAACAAAAACTTGGGCATTTTACTTACATGATCCGCTAAAAGCAAACCAATTCTAAATGCGTCTAGGAATGAGCATATGTTCATAAACTGATATTCGTGGGAGGGCTGAAAATTTGTGGGGGATCAAAAGTTTACTTCTGATCCCCACATGGGGCGGGGGGTGCAATATGTCACTTCGTTCAAAATAGGACCTAGCAAATGAAACAGAGTTCCACGTTAAATGGGAAAGGAAAAAAGAAAAAGGAAGCATTAGGTCTAATTTAGAACTTCCAACAGGGGCCCCATTTCTTTGTCACTTCTGCTGACGAGTAGTTCCACGAAGTTTGCCTACTAAGTTGTCGCAAATTTGGCATCTTTAGTACACATAGTATTTACACAGTGAGTGTTTTTACTTTTGTACTCTTGGCAAGAAGAGACGAGGAACGGAAAGCCCTGGCAGAAGGAAGACCGGTAAGAAAATATTTCTTCTTTGGTTTTCGACGTTTCGGAGGTTAAAAATGTGTTTTTCTTCCTAGTGTTTACCCACTATGATCTTTATCTCATTTCTGCTACACATCCATTTCTTCTTTTCTCTCTCCCTCTCTCTTCTTTCTTTTTTTTTTTTTAAATAGAAAACTAGATGAAGTGGCGCCATCTCAAAGTTGTTATCTTTATTAAAATTAATGACTGCTCCTTCACGGATTAAAGGCACAGTTGCCAGTCCATCTGTTTTCGCACTACATTTAGGGATTTTAGTGAGGTCTACTCGAGTTTATAGTCCGCGTTTAGGACTAAAAGAACTGCATTAGCTATCCGGCGTCATTAAACGTTAACACGTATTTTAAAATCCCTATCCAGTAAATCATTACCACAAATAAATTCTTTTATTTTATGGCGCCAGAACAGGAAAGGTTTGTTCTGCGCCGAGAGCCTACCGACCCCTTTCTGGGCCGGGTCCTACTGTTTCTCGAGGAATATGAACCCCTCAGGCATTAACACTACACTGCCCGGGCCCTGATTTTATTGTGCCCAGCCTATATATCAAACTCAATACAAATTTTCAATTCACTGCGGGATGGAAGTCTCACTGTTATCACATATACACGTAGTGCAGTGAAAGAAATACAGAGAAATTTGTGTTAAGCTTACCACGTGGGCCTGACGTGTTGACAAGCTGGACCTACAGTGTCCAAGAGGTTCCGAATCTCCATCAGCAGAACCGATGTCTTACGCAATAAGGAGGAACTTGTTCTGTCACCCTCCTATAGAGTGACAGCTATCGAGGCTGCTTCAACGCGGCGCTTTGTTGAGAGCCGGAATTTTTGGCATATTTGGTATACCGCGGTATTGTTGACGACTGTGATATATATATATATATAAAGAAATCTTTTTACTAAGTACATTTGGAGCGAAAATTGGATGCGAATCTTTAAAGAAAAACGCTTCACTCGGAAAGCAGGTTTAACCCACGTGGAATGCACAATGCGTCGTATTTTATTAAAGAATCAAAACTTGCAAAATACTGTTTGCGCAGTGTGCGAAATCGTAATTAAATTGCTCAGCCAAGACCCAAAAATAAATTTTTCGCCGGCGTGGAGATAAAAATGTCTCGCATGGCGGGAAACGCAATCCAGAGTTTACAATTAAGATAAAGCGAAGAGGCAACGAAATGAGAAAATCGCAAGCGCTCATTAATTGCGATAATTAACGAAAGACAATTAAAAACCTTCGCCAAAAGAAAAAAACAGGAGCCATTATCTCGCCAACTGTAACCCAACCGCCGAGGACAATAGCACTCGGTAAAAAATAAATACCACGCTGATAAATAAAGTGAACGGCGAGGGTGATGAGCCCAAACCTACTTAATGAAATAACCCTTTAACTGAACTTAACAATAACTACTGAAATTTCTGGAAAGTGGGGGTACGGAGGTTAAGGGCAGGGGGTGGGGCCCTAACTCTCCGAATTATTAATTAGGTTTTAATTCTGGTTCTCGGCGTGCCAACCACTTACCCGCAAACCCCAGCAACAATCAATTAAGAGACTTATCTTAGTCTCTCCCGGGAAGACGACGTGGGAGAAGGGGTCCGCCACAAATTGACAAACCGAATAAAGAGTGTCAATTTCAATGTCCAATACATTGACGACAATGAGAAAGATTTTTTAGTGATTTTAAGGTGCTTTTATGTTCGGATTGCGCACTTTCTCGCTTTCCATTTTAAAGTTCTTAGAACAAAGGTAATATTTATAGTGTTCCCACCCACATACTAGGGGAAAAATTTCCCTGACTTTCCCAGATTTTTCTTGACTTTCCTGGAAAAATTCTCTGGTCGGTCACAAGCAATTTTCAACTGAACTTCATTTGTGGGAAAAATGACTATGTTCGTAGGAGATTTAGCTTTACAAAACCGAAGGAGAGATTTTCTAGGACTTCTCCAGGTTTGATCAAAAAAGCTAGTTTTTTCTGAGTCTTCCCTTACCTTTAGGAAACTTTCCTGAACTTCAGGGATCTTCCCTGCCCTTTAAGGATCTTCCCTAACCTTTATGGACCTTCCCTGATCTTTGGGGATATTTCCTGACCTTTATGGACCTTCCCTGATCTTTAGGGATCTTTCCTGACTTCTATGGATCTTCAGGCCTTTAGGGCTCTTCCCTAACCATTAGGGATCTTCCCTAACCTTTAGGGGATGGTTTCAAATTCCGTGTCATTTCTAGATTTTCCAGGTGCACGAGAACTATGCATCTAAATATATAAATATCTTGAAGGGTGGGAGGGAGGCTATGCACAAATCCCTGCCTTCTACAAACCTTAATGCTCGGGTAAAATTAACAATGTTCAAGATATCGAATAGACATGAGAGCTGATGTCGGTGCTTCGCCCATTACCCGCAAATTTCAATCCGAAAAACCCTTTCATTAAAGTGGAAATTAATAATAATAAAGTAGCTTCGTAAAACTGAATTAAAAAGAAACGGCACGAAACTCGATAAAGTTCATTAACTGCTGTAATTATTTCCAATTAAAATGCAAGAATAATGTGAGAAGAAAATTAATCGCTATCAGGGGCGTCTTAACACATTTGAGAGCCAGCCCTGAGTTCTATTTTTGCGTGGAGGGGGGTATATTTTAACATCAACTTCCTAATTTACAAATTTTTGAAATAAAAAATAATATATAATAAATTTTAAAAATTTGAGGCCCCCTATTTCGGGTAGGGGTCTTGGTACAGGGCCCATTGTTAAGGCACTCACAAGCACTGTAATTGACGAGGATTGCCCAGAAATGAAGAAACGAAAATACTAGAGTAGATGTGACGAAAGCCCCTTCCCAAGTTTAGGAGCAGTTCCCGTTTGCAACATGGGTTATTAATTCCAGGACACACGGGCCGGAGGGGCACCGGGGTCCTGGATCGCTCCGGTTTCTGCTCCCGATAATTAAAACGGATCGCAGGCTATTATCTATTCATTATTAAGGGGGGGGGAAGGAGGAAGCGCTCACAATTAAGGGACCCGGGCCTTCACTACTTCAGCCTGCTCCCACCAACCGAAGTGTCAAGTCGATGTTCTATGCTAAATTAGCCGGACAGATTCGTTCCACCACGCGGCCGGGAAGCCGGAAAATTTTCCGGATATGTAACTGAATTCATATCGGAGGAGAAATTTTCTTCGTGGGTTGAACATGGAAAAAGATATCCTTTTCGTCTATTTCTTTCGTCCTGGAAGTGGTTCGATTGCCCAATAGAGTGTCTTCAAATCGTCAGTCTCCAACGGTCTTTAAGGCAAATTTCGTACTTTACTTTATTTGCTCATTTTAGGCAATTCAGTTTAGTAATTGACGACATGTCATTGGCTACCACCTGTGTTGAATATTCGTATTGTTACAGGAAGATCGTCCTGTAACGAAGTTTTGCTGTAATTTGTATATTTTCCCCCTTAAATTTGTATGTTAAGCCATAAAAGAAAGCACTCACTTTCTCTTACAATGCAACGGCGGCAAGAAGATGTTCTCATGCACAGTACCCTTCGTGCAATAGCTCTCATCCTTTTGTACAACCTAAAAATCTCTAGAATAGTCCAAGATTTTATGGCGTAAGTAAAGAACAGACGCATAAAGACTGCCCTGGTTTTGATCACCGCGCCTGGACATGCCGTCTCTTTAGGGTTGCGTCTGCACAATACAAACCCTGCTAATTTGGAATCTTCAAAGGTCCGTACATAGAATCTCTATCCGTAAAAGTCGTTTACATCCAATTGAAGAAACTTCGTAAATGTCAGCAGAAATTCTTGCCTTTCTTCGGAAGCGACCGCCGCAGAAAAAATCTGGACCTCCCTGCACCAAAACCGCAAGACACGGACACCTCACTGATAGGTTAAGCCAATAACTAATCACAGGTCCAAACGCCATTCTTACTTTGAAGTTTTAAAAAGTTTAATCATTTTCAGGGCAGAAGAGCATGAGATTAGAGTCAGTATAAGACGAGAATAATCAGATCAGTATGAGATCAGTACCAGATGGGACCCAAAGATGGTAAAGCAATATTTTAAAAGTGAGGTGAATAGCTCCCTTGAACTACGTACGACCTCTGCCAGTGATGTCGACCAAATTCGTATGCCTCTCGTGCAACTCGGAAGAAAACTTCTGAGATGTCGAGGCGAATTCTCCGCGAGAGCCGGGTAAGAGAATAATTTTTTTTTGATCATGTCTCGTCAATTCCGGCAATCTTCCCCTAAGAGTCAGATTAGACATATAGAGTTAGATACGTAATCTAATTAATGATAGTCACATGACAGTTTAATTATTGGATATTATTGCTGTTGATAATGTATTTCGTAATGATTGCTATGGATTGCAATATGTGTTCCAAAACTAAAATGAACTCCAATAATGCAGTTATAATTGATCGTTTTATGATATGTGTGTAATACCCAAGATAGGCTACGTCCATAGTCAAATTGTTAGAATAAAAAAAAGTGTCGAAAGGTCAGCAATTTAGAGAGGAAACTAATGTAAGCACACTTCAGATGAGCTATTTAATAGATGTCGGCATGTTTAGCCGCGCCATAGTTAAGCCTCAGACGAAGTTATCACAATTATCATTTTTCATGCTTTCTACTAGTCTCATGTTATGTTTAGCTATTAATAAATATTTTACGTGTGTTACCTACCTCCTAGTACTTATTTGCAGTCCCGTGACATTTGTTAAGATAGTTAAGTTATGTCAGTAAATGAGGTAGAACTTCGCATTATAGTATTTCCCTTTAGATCACCTGTCTTCGCCGACAGAGATAGCCGTTTCAAGTAAGCTTCGTTCGCCGGGAATTCACCCCCCCCCCCATTCAAAGGGAGACGTAGTGGTCTATTTAGTAGATCCTAAGCTTGCAGTATGTTTCGGGTCGCGGCACTTCCCATTGATTCATCTTAACAATAGTTTCCTTGTTTTATACTTTGAATACACATACGCCACTCATTGTTCGTTAACATTAAGTAATGAAGCACTCATTACTTAATGAGTACTTCATTACTTAATGTTAAGTAAGTAATGAAGTACTCATTTTAAAATAGCGATGATGGACCGCAAATTTCGCTTGAAGACTCATATTCAGGAGACTATCAAAAAAGCAAACGTAACAGCTGCATTCATCAATTCGTTAATTCACGAAAAAGGCAAATTTTCCTTTGACAACAAATTACTTCTTTATAAAACCACAATCAGACCTTTACTTATATTTTTACTCAGGAAAACGCTGCTCTCATTTTCTCTCATTGTAATGCATTGGTCAATACATATGTTAGCATTAGATAATTCACATTAGCCGAAATGGGCATACCTATTTCCCTATCAAAATATGGGGCGCCGAGACTACCAACGCGGGCACCCAGACTTACTTCGACGGGTGCCTGTGATCCGTAAATTCACAAAAAGTATAAAATAATAAAGCTTTTTATTTTTTACTTACTCATTGCTTAATTATTTTACAAGATCACTGCTGAAAAAAGAAACTAACGTAAGCTACTTTTATTTTCAATAATCGGCACAGACTAATGAAGAATAATTACAAAGTTCAACCATGCTTACGTAAGACACAGAAAATAATAAAATCGAGCATATTGTCAGGAGTAACAGCCGCCCCTGACAGAACTACAATACTCGGGATGTACGACACGAGTAACAGATATAAAATAATAGCAGTTAAACTGGGTAATAGCAGTTAAACTGCAATAGTTAAAGTTAAATATTTAATTATTTAAACCAGTGGCTGGCTGTCAACCATTCTTCTCTCGGGGGGCCACCTTCTAGTCTCCCCGTGGGCCCCCTGATATTTTTAAGTTATAGTGAATGCATTATTTTTAATAAATGCATTTTATCAAATCCACTTCTTATTTATCCACTATTTGCTTACAATATATGAAATATTAATATATGTAATAAAAATGTGACAAAACGCTTTATAATAAAATATTGTTTTATTATATATAGATATTATACTGTTGTCCTTTATAGTTTAATATGCATAATATATATATAGTTTAATAATAATAGTAACCAAAAATTTAGAGAACCAAAATCTTACGTACGCCTGAAGGGGGTTGGTCAGGCATTTGCTTATGTTTTCTTACAAGGGGGAGGGGGAGTGTAAAACGGCCAGAAATGTGCTTACCTAATACTTGAATAGCCCCAGACTTCATCTAGGCCCCTGAGCTGCAACTCCTACTGTCCCCCCCCACTCGCATCGGCTCCGATAGAAATATAATATTTTAATGTGTAAAAAGCAAAAGCTACACAGTTTTGCTACGGTACTCAGGTACTGCAATCACACCGTGCAGATCATTTTAAAGTTGTACACATGTACACTCGTCCTTTTCATTTCAGTATGCAATCAATGGCAACAATCAGCATGGGCATACGTATGCGGGGGGGGCGTGATAGGGTTTATATAATTAAGTATATATAGCTCGATCAATCGAGGAAAAGCGTACTCGACCGACTCATAAAGTAAACCTAATGGAAAAAAAAAACTTCCATCTCGCAACTACAAAAGTCTGGTCGCAAAAGGTTTCCGAATTTATCCTTACAGATTGAAACCCTACAGACGTATACATAAAATTGTAGTGTTGTACCCCCCCCTTTATAAATTTTGTTGCGTACACCGTTGTAAATAAGGTTCAACTATTTTCCGATTGCGTCCACTATTGTACACAGGGATGTAGCGTGCCTTGATAAGTGGGTAGTCTCCAAATGTTCATCATCGCCCCCCACTTCCTTGAATAAAAAAGTTTCAATTGCAAAGGGGCCTACTTTTGAAATCCCGCTGCGCCACTGATTAAAGCCAATATAATAATTATTGAATGGGCCAAAATTTTCTTTCGGTTTTTTGCCGCAGGATGGCTCTGGTAGCAATTAGTTGCCCTTAATGTCATTCGAAACCACTTTGTTGGCATATATTGTAAAAAGTGGTCGCATAATGCATTCAAACCAAAACTTATCACAAACCGATATTATTACATTAATTGATACTTATATGTCATACTTATTTATTTCCTCTGGGCCTTCTATATCACATTAATTAGATATATAATTAATCCATCAACAACATTAAAGTAACATGTACACTTAAATTATTGAATTTTTTTATATATCTATGCAACCAAGTACTTGTGACTACGGATTAGTGCACATAGTGAATGATAATGCACATGATACAAAATTTTATTAATTATTAAATTAATTAATTAATTGCTTAAATCCTGTACTAACTGTAAATTCTTCTTCATGTGCTTGTTGTTCTTGATTCTTGGACAGGATTCAACGATCCAAATACTTATACTAATCTTTCCAAAAATTGTATGAGACTACAAATTCCACCCAAAACTACACATCTTATTCAGCCACTGGATGTGTATGTTTTAGACAGATTAAAATTCTTTTAAAAAAAAATCACAAACAGAATAGGCATTGACCAATTACCAGTTAATTTATCAAACAGAAACAAGATAATTAAATTAATTTCTTTGGTGTACAATCAACTGCAATCAAAAGAGTTTAATCCAGTGATTCAAGATGCTTGGTATAAATGCAATTTTTCCGATTACAATCCTGGAAATTTCAAAATGTTCATGATATTTCAATTACGTTTTCCGAAGAAACATGTGGAGAAAATTGTCAAGAATTTAGTTTTTTAAAGTGCAATCATTGTTACAAAATTCTGTGTTTCAATCATTTTTACTATCAGTATCATTTTCATGATATTCAATGTTAAAATAAAACATTGAAGATAAACATTTGATCTCTTTTCATAATCAAGCAGAAGAGGGATAAGAATAAATATGCTTATATACAAGTAATAAATTGATGAATAATGAAATCGAATTGAAAGATAAATTTTTGGAGTTTGATTCCAGTACCGTAGTTCTATTTGAATAAATAAAAATGAAAAACTAAATAGAGGGGCAGAGAAAACAAGCAAGTTATTGAGTGACGACATAGCATTTCGTCGGTCAAACGGAATTAAAATTTTAACTCTGCTCTTATCTACTGGCGATGATTCGGCGAGCTTCTATATATCGAAGCAGCTATAATGTATTTTCTATGTAACGAATGGGTACCATGATACAGATTTGGCGATAAATCCAATTTTTCATATTTAATAACTCAACAAAATCTGTGTTTTACAAAAAACTGATTACATATTCATAATAAGGAAGACGGATTCTATAAAACCCAATATATCTTAATCCTGAATTCAACCGGCAGCCAAGACAGTTCCCTTGTAAGAAACAGTGGTATGTGTGAATTGTAGATACAATAAACTTAATGAAGGGGTTCCTTACACTTGAAAATCATTATAGGGTTTCCTGAAAAGAAAAAGTAGGGTTCCTACTCATCTTAAGGGAAAAGACATGCCTGGCTTTTACGAGAAATTCCCTGACTTGTCGCAAACATAACTTTAAGTTAAACTTCCGTTTGGGGAAAATGGCCAGCTACACGTTCTCATGAAATTTGCTTATTCGGAAAAGAAATTTCCCTAATTTCAGGGATTTTTTCCCTGATTTTTAGGGACGATATCAAATTCCTTCACAATTTCCGGTTCTCATTGAGCGTGGTAAGGCTGAAAAAGCCGAAACGGAATACGTTCCAGAAGTCTATAGAAAAGGCAAGTAGATGTTTCAGTATAGAATAGAGGAGATTCGATTCTACAGAGCGTAAATCGCAGATGGCGGATACCTTACCGAAGTTCATAATACGGAAAAGGCTGTGGGATTCGATTATGCGTATAGGCGCACGTATGAATGTATTTTCAAATTGATGATCCAGCTTTGATGATGGAGCTTTGTAATGCAGCACAGTGAAATTGATTGCAATTAATCGGACTGGCAATGAGCAGGAGGAAGATTTGCGAAAGTTCATCGCATGTGAAAGGGACGAGCTGTTAGTTGCCCCCGTCTCCCAAAAATCACCAATCCCATTACTCACGGAAGTCAAAGAGGTGTGAAACTCCAAGGGTCGAGGAGGAGAAGTTGATGAAACAGGGAGGAGGTGGAGAATTGTGTCATCTTATTAGGAAAAGATGAGTCCCTGTCACGTCTCCTTCCGCCATCAATTACGACCAACCACGCGTCCTTCATCGCCCTCCTCCTCCTCCTCTTCCCCCCCCCTATTCCTTCCGAATGACCGCACCCCAGGCCGTCTTTTTTTCATGGCCCACTAGTCCACCGCTGTCCATGGAGAAACAACTTTTTCCTCTTCTGGTTCTTCTCTTCTTCGTAACGATGACTCCCCGTTCCACGCCTCACTCATCATCCGTAACTGATGCGGCTCGCCTCCTCTTCCACCTCCGTGGATCCATTCCCACGGGAATTGGGCGGGAAAACATCATATGGTCATCTAAGATCATTCGTTACACGAAATTTGCTCGCAGTTTGATTTGAAAAGGACTCTCCTTTTTCTGAGGCGCAGAAAAGAAATTATCGACTCTTTAAACGCGTCTATTTAAATCTATATGCTTTTTTCTTCAGTACTAGCTGAGTCCTCTTGCAATCGACTGAAACAGACCTTTCCCAAGGAAAAATTTCTTACAATTTTATTTATAAGACAAATATACGCACTAAGACTACAGTGGTATTTAATATCAAGGCCGTAGCCAAAATTTAATTTCGGGGGGGCTCAAAAACTTCTACAAAATAACGTTTAATAATGATGCGTCACCTTTATCTTAAAGAAGAAGAAATATAAATACATCGTACAAAAATAAATGAGGAAATCCCAATTTTGCCTTCAGACATAATTGTAAATTTTTGCTTGTAGTTTTGCCATCAAAATTTAATTTTTATAAGGACCCCCCTTTGTTTTGAAGAAAATGATTTCTATATTTTTTTTTTCTTTGAAGTATTCTCAAATTAGTGGTCTACGTAACGAGATCTTGTGGTCAGAATTTTCATAATTATTCAAGGTTTGAGTTTTTCTCCCCTTTTTTACAAATTTAATAAGTAAATACATATAAGTATTTTTGCGTCTTATTACAAACTTTGTTTTGGGGGACCTTTCCCTAAGCTTCCCCCGGATATGGGCATACTTAATACTAGGACGGATAACCTTCCTCCCGGAAATGGAACGCTGTGCGAATCAGGGTTTATAAAAGCCAATCAGTTTCATCAATTCCTTTTCCTTAAAATGTATTATCTTTTCTTTTCCTTTTGTTTGTTTCTTTTTTCTTTTTTTTTTAAAAGGATCACGAACACCACTGAAATTGAGCTCTAAGTTTGTCCAACGTTTTATGCAATGGATTAGAAGACAAAGTAGGGTTGGGCAAAATCACTCACTCGAATGAACCTGCATATCAGTGATGAAAAAAGTCGGCTAATAACTCCTTTAGCAGGGGCGGACTGGGCCGCCGGTACACCCTCGTGGGAGACAGAACTCGCACATTCCGAAATTCCAAGGTATGCACCCTTTGAGAGGACCCAGCCGTCCTTGTCCTTTAGTGTGAGGTTTGGCTATTCTTTAAGTCTAACTGGTCCCAAATGAAATCAGGACCTCGTAAAGAACTAGGCTCAAGGGCAGACTGGTCCGCTGGCTCATCGGCCCACGGGCAGGTGCGCCCTCATGGACGATAGGACTCACGCCTCCGAATGGGCAAAGACCCGCTCCCTCCGAAAATCCAAGGTATATGCCCTTTGGAAGGACCTAGCCCCCCCCTCCCCTTGACGCAGCTGCGGAAAACTTGCCATTTAGGAAGTGCATTGCCGGTCAAAAATTTCAGGGATAACCTATAATGCTAGGCATGCTTAGAGCTATGTAAGATATTATTACCCTTCTCAGGGATAACACAATTGCCAAATAATGGTCAACATATAAGGTCAACGGGGTTATCTGTTTCTTCTATGCTTTGAAAGCCCTAGTTTTGAGGTCAAGTGTGGGTGACGAAAATTATACCTATATTTGGAAATATATTGAAGGTACTGCAATTAAACTTAGTTGATATGAAACTAGCTCCTAACTTCCTTGAGAACTAAGTAAGAAACATCACCAGGGGTCGTTGTGAAAGCTATATTGCGGCGTATATTTAAGTTTTAGGAACTCTACATGGAACCAGGGTCGGACTGGGTCTTCTCAAAGGGTGCATACATTGAATTATCGGACGGCGCAAATCCTGTCGTCCATGAGGGCACATGGGTTGGTGGTCAAGTCCGCCCCTGCATGGAATGTTTTACTGTGCGCCTCACATGATTCACACAAGCTTCATAATCGCCTTCCGCTTGGACCTTCCGAAGTAATGGAAAAAATGAATTATGTTGGCGCCCCGACATATTCTTGGCGAGCGTTTGGCTGTCATTCGAACTTGCCATTCGATCTACTTCGCTTGCCTCAGCTTTCAAGTTTTTACAATCGAGTCATAAGGTCAAGGTCAAATGACAAACCGTCCCTGTAATTGACTGCTGAGCGACCAGTAACTGACTGCATGCAAGGAACTGATGCGACGTCAGTTATTTGTGCAAGAATTGAAATTTGCAACAAACATGGAATTTAAGATACAGTCCGTTGCCAGTGATGTTTGAACTAGCAATTAAAAACAAATCAGTTGCGTGACGTCACATTAGCTGTGTTTTTATGACGCAAGGCCAACAAAGGACACGCTGCGCCAAAATCTACAGTTTTACAAGGAATGCGACCTTCTCAAGGTGCAGAGAACCAACCTTCAGACTATAGTGAGCAGTTAATCAGTAAATGTTTTCTTTTAGGAGGAAGAGGAGGGCACCGTTGGGGGTCGAACCCGGGTAATCGCTAAGCGAGTGTATTACCACTGCACTGTCACAGGGTCTGCGATGTAACAAATTGCTGGTTTTCTTAACAGTCCTCGAAACAAGCGTTTGCTTTCTGCTCTCCTTCATTTCTAACCTAACCATATCAATAATATCTGAATCTCCAAAATTTCACTTAAAACATTAGAATCATTTTTTGAAACAGATGTATCAATAACAAGTGTGTACAGGTTGAATAAATTTATTTCTTATTCTTGTGAATTACGTTCGCTTTTGTAAATAGAGCTTTAATTTTGGGCATCGGTTTAGAGAGATTCTCTAAACAGTAGATAAATTCTCCGGACGATAGATAAGTTCTCTAATCGGTAGAGAAATTCTCCGAACGATATATCAATTTCCTGAAGAACATATGAATTTTCTAAACGGTAAAGAAATTCTCTGAATGGCAGAAAAATTAGTTAAACGGCAGAGCAATTGTCTAATCGGTAGAATAATTGTCTAATCGGTAGAACAATTGTCTAACCAGTAGAACAATTGTCTAACCAGTAGAACAATTGTCTAACCAGTAGAACAATTGTCTAACCGGTGGAGCAATCGTCTAAATGGTAGAAAAATTATTTAAACGGTAGGGAAATTCTGCAAACGGTAGAGAAATTCTACAAACGATAGAGAAACTCTTTAATCGGAAATTCGAGAAACTAAACGCCGATGACAGGCTTTAACGATGGGTTTTAAAAGGAAATCCAAATCGTGTCACTTTCAAGTATATGGGGGAAGAAATGTGAACCCCGCTCGTGACTTCTTCTCTTAAAGTAAATGTTTACGTACTTCTTGAAGGTCATCCGACAAAAGGACTTAAAGACAAATGAAATATATCTCATAATTTTACAGCCCATTATTCGTCGGTTTCTTTCTGCGCATTGCTCTGCGTAATAAATAGGCTACAACCGGCGTTCTGTCATTTCTGCATCATGAAATATGACGTCAGAAATAAGAAACGGTGGCTTCTTCATAAAATAGGGTTTCTCTCGGGGAAAGCAAGGGAAGCATGATCAGAAAAATCCCGAAATTCGAGATCATGCATTATTGATCAATTCCTCTTGTGTATATATATATATATATATATGGAGGTGGGGGAGGCAATTCTGCCCGGGTGGAGATATCATGGCGCGGACTCCTCCCCAGATAAAAACCTGCCTTTTACATCACAGAATGCGATATATTTCGCGGGAATGGGCCGTAGTACAATTAATGATTCATGCCCCTAGCGATCGTGACACCCTATGCTGACTCGCTGAGTTAGAAATGGTTGATTTCCCGGCGCTAGGCGTAGCAAAACTATAATTAGAGAACCAAAGAAAGGAAAAGGCGTTAGTTCTGGAGTTATTTAAGGGTTTAAGAAATTAAAGTGGCAATGTTTCCTAGTTGCTTTTTAGTTTTAGGCGCAATTTGTTATGCCATCCGTTACTTTGGAAGTTTGGAGGAAAATTTTAACGTCAGGAGCGAAATAATTAATAGCGGAAGAAGTTTTTGACTTGACGCGCATTTTTCTGAGCTGGCTCTGAAATCGCTGGAAAGGAAATTATTCCGTTTGTAACTGGAGTTCGCCGGAGGTTAACCAGCGCCGAAACAGCGAATTAGTGGCGTTTGGTAACATTTGATTACGCCGCTCAAATGCAAGCAATAGTCGAACTGCTGCTGAAACCTGAGGAAAAATTTATGTATTGGTACTGAGCCATTGGAAACACTGTATTTTGTAATAACAGTAATATTCCCTAATGTTCAAATTAAACCAAAATAAACTATGTTGACATATAAGATCAGCATATCATTTATATATATATATAAGCTTATTCATATAGGTTTATCAGAACATCATCAGTTATATTATACAATAATAAACTTGAGAAAAAAAATAGACCATCAGTACTTATCTCTAGATCTGTGGTTAGAATTAAGTAATACGGAAATCACATACAACTCAGACAAATGTTAACAACACGGTATACAGGCGTGGAGAAATAGGGGAAATCAGTGGCTGGATACGGCCGACTAAGACGTAAACATGGTTTAAGCTGGAACAAAACATGCTGTCGCAAAAATGCTAAAATGGGAAAAAAGTTGTAGCAAAATGCTAAAAAATATTAGTTGCTTTCGTTGCTCGAAAAATCGTATCAATGAAATTATTTATATCAACGATGCTTAACAGGTGCTGTTAAGAATTTTGAAGAGGAAACAAAAAGGAACAAGAAAAGATCGCTGAAGTGCAAAACGGATATTCTGGAATCGAGGAATCCTGTTTTCAGAGAATAAACTGTGGTTAAAAATGCCTGTCGCATTTTCGCGATGGGCAATAATTTTTTCTTCGCATTTTCGAGCAACTCGTCGCATTTTGCGAAAAATGCGACTGCAGCTTAAACCCTAGACGTAAAGGCCTTTTTAATTACCGTTCCACAATAAACCATCTGCATCAAGACAATTGAAAGATTCCATCCTTACTTTGCATATTGTAAAATTAATATTTAGATTTAAAATTTAAATTTGGGGCCCATCTTCCAAACTTGGGACCTTTATTTAAGCGCCCATTATACTTAAACACGTCGATTCTGATATGTATTGAAGAATAATCAGACGGATAGAAAAGAAAACGTGTGGCAAGTGACAAGAGCGGGTAAAAAGAAATGCGATGCATGAAACCGATCAGAAAGTCGAAGTACGATACGAGGAAAACGGACCAAAGATGGACAACTGAAATACTCGAGAAGATTGACGGCAACAAAGAAATAAATTTCAAGCGAGACAAGAACATGAAATGAGAAAATAGGATAAAGTAACTGAAGAGGAAATCTGAAGACAGATATGCATACGGAAAAGTTCAGGAAATTTCGGTCCAGTAAATTGAAAATGACGATAATATTTTTCATTTTGCGATGCTGAAATTTCATAGTCAAATTCCATTCTGTTCTAAATCAATTTCAGGAACGCCAATTTGTTCCGGGCTTCTGAAAAGCGGATTATTTTCCGTGCTCCAGAATTTACCGGAATCCGATATCAAAGCGGGAAAAGCACAATTAAACATCATCAATAGAACACCGATACTCAATAGGCGCTCCGGTATTCAATAGGCACCCGTTCCCGCTCGCTCCGGGAACAAAAGTTTTCCGGATCGCAAAGTCCGGATCCGTAGATGAAATGCCCGACATAATCCGGAAAATCGTTTTCCTGGACAAGTAGCAAATCCGGGTCTTGTCCAAATAGACGGCGAAACCTACACCAATCGCAATCCGGAAACATTGATTCCGGAATCATTCCATCTGTTGCAATTCGCGTTTAATTCTGTAGTCACCAGGCAAATCACTTGGTGACCGTAGGCATTAGAGGTGTCCGGTATACACAGGGGAGGCGGAGGAACATACGGAGGAGTATGAGGAAGAGAATACGAGGAGGAAGGAGAAGGGAGATTTAACATCCCTAACTATTAGAGCGCACCGCTCATGGCAGGAAATCCTATGTTAATCCTGCATGAGGCTCGAAAGCCATATAGGCTGACAGGCGCACGTTTGGGCTTTGCCTTTATGGTCAGAAACTTTAAAGGAAGAGCCCGTACACAAGCCGCAGGCGACGGAGAAGGGGTCGTCCGCAAATTGAGTTCATCTAGTACAGCATTGATATATCTTCATATATCAATATATATGAATATATCAATATATAATATGATAATACATATTGAGCATCTGGGCTATACTGCGCCTCTCTTGGCGCAGTATAGCCCAGATGCTCTTGCGCCATAAAAATCCAAACAAACTTTCTAACAAAGTTGAAAATGGAAACCCCTCAAGCCAAGGGCGGATCAAGGATGTTATTACGGGGGTTGGGGGGCGGTTTCGGGGGCGCTCTCCACGAAAAATTTTTAGTTTTGGACTGTTAAATAGTTTAGGTAAATGTTATATTACTAGCCTTCCTTTATCTTCACCAAAATATTTAATTTATGACAATGAAGTAGAGTTGGGCTTTTCTTTAATTAAACTATATGGTTTAGGGTAGATTATAGTTAAGTATGACAGAAGGATAACCTAGTAAAGGAGACATATACAAAAACCAAAACTATAATTTACAATGTAATTAATAGAACAAGTTAAAATTTAAACTAAAAAATCGTTTTTTTTTATACGAGCAACTTTAAAAATAAATAAATAAAGAGTTTATAGTGCAAAGTCGAGCCATCTTGGTTTCTTTGAAAATTTGTCAATCACTTTATTTACATCAATATGAATGTCTCTGTGGGTGTGCATTAAAAGTCTCTTCTGTCATCCGCGTTCGAAGCCAAGTTTAACGGCGCTTCAAGGATAAAAAACTACGTTATGCTGAAGTAACCCTTACTGAAAACGTAGTTTGAAAGACGAGTAGCTTGAAGATTCGTGGAAAAACGTCTGGATCGCATTTCTCCAAGGCTTAGATACTTTGGACACCAGTATAAGACTTTTATTTATTACAGTTGTAACAAACAACATATAAAATATTCTTCATCGTCTTTAATTTTTTTTCTTATTTAAGCCTGACGGGGGGGGGGGGGCGATCGCCCCCACCTCGTTTGATCCGCCATTGCTTCAAGCCAAGGCATACTGTCGCCCACAGTCTACATTTCTAAAGTTTTAATGAACAACAACATGACGCCATTTTACTTATATTCATTCCATTTCCCGGAGTTTAATTTTCTTGCCTTTTGTGACTAATATTTTTAATTTATACTTTCTAATGTTAATTCAATAGTAATAATGATTGATTCTAGTAATTTGTAGAATAATGTTGCAGTACCACAGGCGTACGCAGAACGTTCATAAGGCCGCCTTACAGAGCTATACTTCCCTATATTCCTATGGGTATATACAAAATTGCATCTTAATGGGGGGTTAATGGCTACCCCAGCAGCCTCCCTGCGTACGCCAGTAAAAAATATGTTTTTAATCCGTTTCCTATCTCCGAAATCTTTAAGAATATAAAGGCGCTAATGGTTTAAAAAAAATTTGTTTTTCCACCTTAGAATTTTACATGAAATGGGTGAACATTCTAACATCCTGTTTTTGAAAATATGGACTGAAGTTTATAGTTTCATTTTCTATTTTCATTACCGATGTGATAAACGTTATATAACAATTGACTTTACATCCATCTACATGTATCCTTTTTGTCAATATTGTGTCATCAGTGTATTATGCCATTCATATGTCCATGTGTATGTACCTGTTCATTATTATCATATCTATCCGTATGTACTGTTTCGTCATAATTGATGATGGAAATTTAGTCAGTCACATGTGTGTCTTTATTCGCATCACCACCTTGGCATAGTCTTCACTATGGTATTATCCGTATTGGTTTTTTCTTTTTTTTTGAACGCTGCCCAGGAAATAAACTGAATTGAAATCAATAATTTAGTTCTGATATTTGTATATTTGTCTCAAATTTTAACGATATGTGCATGATATTCCATCTTTAATGATGGCAGCATGTTTTAATAATAATAATAATAATAATGTTCATAGGATGTTATTTCTGAGTATCTTGTGAGTGAAATCTTGTAAAGTGACCACCTGAACGAAGTGACCACTTTTTATAAAAGAGAGAGGTAAAGATTTAGTCATGCCTATGCCGAAGTTTCTCGTATATAGCGACCACCTGTCTATGGTGACCGACGCGGTCCAGTTCCAAGGGTGATCACTTTAGACAGATTCAACTGCATTTATATTTGACAATAGCGACAATTTTCAGTAGAGAAATAGAAGGAGTGGCGGCAGCAAAACTGACAAGTGATTCTTTTAAATAAAACAGTTGGAGCTAATTGATTTCATCAGAAATAAATACGTGACACCATCAGTTTTTCTGAATACACACGGTGTGGTCAATCCCCACTCGTAAATTTCAGGCAAACCTTATTGCATCAACGTAGAGTTTGAAAAATTATTGAAGGGGGGCGAATACATATTATGTATATTTATTTATACATTACAGTATATGTAAAATTGCAATTTATTTCAAATTATTGGGGGTGGCTAGGGACCATATAACTCTACGCCTATGCTTATAGGTCAATATTTTTCGTTCTTAACAAGAATTTAACGATATTTTTCATAAAATCAAATGTTTCCTTTGAAAATGACAATTTTGCTAAAATGCTGACAGGTTAATCTGGGTTTTAGATTAGGATAAAGCCCCCCCCACCCTCGCATCAAGCCCCGCGGGAGTACGGGCCACCGAAATCCGAGGGAGAGGAAAGCGAGGCTTTCGACTTCCCCCTCCCGCATCCTCATTCCCAACGACATCACTTAATTACTCGCCGAGTCGGCAATTAATATGCGGAGACGCCGGAGCGTGCTAATTATTCCTGGATGGCCGTAGCCAGGGGTAAACCGAGGGGGGGGGGAGAAGAAATGTGAGGCCGGGCAAAGGCCTGATTCTCCATCCTTTTAAACCCCCAACCCGGTGTTTACACGCTCCTGGAGCTCTCTGCTACTAGGCCTTTTCCTCCGCCTCTCCGATCCGATCAGTTCCCATGTGTTTACGGGTGGATGATCACCTCACGCGGATAGATCGTGCTCCCTCCCCAATCTCCAAGAGGTCACGTGCTCCTTGTCCTTTACCTCCCGCCTACCCCGCTTATCAGTTGAATCGTTGGCGATATTTTGGCGATCGCCAAACCTACTGTTTACAGAGCCACATAAAAATACTTTCATTTTGAGATGGACACTACCATTCAGTTCGGAGAATGGACGTTCTTTTTTAAAGAATGCATTCTTCGAAATCATTCACATTCGATTGGATCGCTTACATTCATTCACCGACCCAGAATGGAAATGCGCGTTTTCATATTCACTGTACACATAAATAAAGACGCGGATCCATATCTTAACTACGTATTTCGATATTAACTATCCATATTAAAAAAATTAATCATTTATTAAATTTAGTAATCAAAACTTATTACACGAAAAATAATTTTCATAAATAATAATAGTTTATTATTTAAAGAGAGATATAAAAACTTTTTTTTATGCCATGTTACTTCCACAAGCGTTACTTATCTTCGGCTAGTATGTATTTGCGCCAAGTCAGTGACTCACTAATTTACAAAATTTGAGTGCAATGAATATGTAAATATTTGATGTTTTATGTAAATACGAGTATATAAAATAGTAAATATTTGAGTGCAATAATATATAAAAGAGCGCTTAATATATGGCATTATACGTCGATTATAAATACTATTAAAATATAGAAAAATAGAAATAACTGTAGTATAAAGAAACTTACATAAAGCCTATCTATTTCAGATTTTAAACATCGTCTAGTACATAATAACGTAATTATATGTCACTAGAATCAGCTGCCGCAGAACAGTTATTCAGAAAAAATAAAAAAATAAAAATTAAATATACATTTTTGTTTGTGCCTGGGATTACATTTTGGTATAAATATAACGATCCTATATGCGATATCTAAAAAAAAAATCGTAATATATATTTTTTCCTTATGACGTCATAGGGATAGTCAGGGCTCGACGAATCGCGGCGAACTGTATTCACCCGCTGAAAGAAAAAGTAACAACGAAGTAAGGGTAAAAAATGGTTTTCTACTCGGCGACTGCAAAAATGTAGTCGCCATTTGCGATCCGATTTTTCAACCCGCAAGTTCAGTTAAATTTCTGGTTCTACCCGGAGATCGCTTAATTAATCAATTAATTAATCGCTTAATTAATCGTAATTACGCGGTTTGCTACCATGCGAATAACCCGGGTTTACTTCCCACGTTACTGGCAGTTCTTACCCTTTTGCATGAATACTCAGGTAAATTCAGGGGAGTACATAGAAGGTCCTTAAAGGGGAGAGGTCGGCCTACAGGCTTATAAGTGGGGAGGCTACAACTCCAGCTACAGTTTTACCTCCCGTAAGGGGCACCTCTATTTCAGGGACGGTTCCTCCTGTCCCCAGTATATGTATATATCAACACATGTACCTCCGAAGAAGGAAAAATACTATTTAAGGGACAAAATGTCCCGTCCAGTGGGTGTCCCTTATTGGGAGGTAATACTGCATATACAAAATTCCACCGGAATGGGGTTATGACTTCATCAACCCCTTGCATACGACAGCGAGCATACTAATAGTACGTGGTCGTTGCAAATATGACATGTAAGGCGCTATAATCAGCATGTTTCCGAATACAGTCAAACCTCGTTAAGACGAACACGCTTAAGACGAATTACTTTTAATACGAACCGTTTTCTGAAGTCCCATCAGATTGTATAACATACTACCCTTTCCGGATAAGACGAATTACTGTTAATAGGAACAGATTTTTTGTTCCCCTTGGTGTTCGTCTTAACGAGGTTCGACTGTACCATATTTTTTGCTATACGACCTTTGCGCTGCCACATTTGATTATTAGCAAGCAAGAGCCGTGTATAAGGGGGGGTATTTGGGGGTTCAACTCCCCCATTTAAACAATATAATTAAATATTCCGTTTAAGAGAAAAAAATTTACCCACATTTTCAGCAAATCCTTCTATTTTAAAACCTGCACGCAGTCATGATAGTAGGCGTATGTTGTGCTAAGTGCCCTGACTGTCGTTCATATATTTCAGGTCATGGCCATGCATATTGCAACAGGGTCGTTGGCGTACGCAGGGGGTGTTGATAGGGGTTGTAACTCCCCCACCGAACCTATAAGTCCCCTTACGAACTTTCTGCGTACGTCTATGCACAGGGTGCATTCCAGTACAAATGAAACTGATTAGTTTGACGATCTTGGGACCGCCCCAAGAAATTACTATTTACGAGTGGTCAAAATTTTTACCAAAACGTCTTAGCGAAAGTGCGATTCTTCTTTTTTCAACGTTACGTCTTAAGACTGTTCATAGGTGCACACAGAAAGTTTGTAAGGGGGTTATAGGCTCAATGGGGGGTTACAGAGCTACAACTCACATATTCCTATGTTAAATATACAAAATTTCATTGCAATGGGGGGTTACAACCCCCATCAACACCCCCTGCGTACGCCAATGAGACCGTTCGACGATTCGGCTGAGAGGATGACTTAATTATAAACAAACAAGCAAGGTATATTTCTGGCGACATATTATGCCGGACAGCACAGCGCAAGGGCGCTGAATCGCCAAGTCCGGGAATCTTTGAAACAAACATGGATGGGGGGGGTGCTCTAACAGGAATGAGTCGCCTATGCTGATATTTCATTTGGTACCGGCGTCTTTTCTCTCGTTTTAACCCACTGCCTGCCTTAATCCGATTTGCACTTGATTTACTCTAACAACCTGGATATATCCTTCCGGCGATGGCTATATATATATATGACGATATATATATACACATGGGGAGGGAGACGCGATGTCCAATCAAACGTTTATGCGCTTGCTATCGCTATCTGGAAGTACACCGACTATCTATCTACAGTACACAGACACAACATTAACACAGTGAAACCCTCTCTTAATGGACACCCTTCAGATACGGCCATCCCTATCAGATAAAAATGCTCTTGCAGAGACTCCTTTACAATATTATCCCTCCCCTTCATTTACGGAAAAATTCTTCTGTCCGGAGACTATACGTAAATGAGAGGTTTTACTGAATCACATACAATCTGCTACGAAATTATGACATAGATCTAATTAAAAGATTATTAATTATATTAATTAATAACTAGAGATAACCATGGAAAATTGAAATTGATTGAAGTACGGGTCGTGATGGAAATTTACATCATCTTGACGCTTTTCTTTTGTGTGTTTACGCTGACAGAGATGAAAACATAGACGGAAAAATATGTAAATTCCGTGTAAATTGATAGTAACGGATAAAAATTTTAAAAATACGAGATGACTGAAAAGTATTGGTACTTTCGGACAGACCGATTAAATCGCTGTACGATGAGTTCGTTTCTAGGGATTGTAAATTGCTGTCTTAAGTACACAGTTATCTCTGAATAGCGTCGCTCTAATTAACGATGGTACATTTCGGTCCCCACAAATGCATCGCAGAATTGCGCACGTTCCAATTAACGTCATTTCAAGTTTAAGGACGTTTTTCCGTCCTTTGAAAGACACTAATGGGAGAGTTCGCCGCAATGTATTTTTGTCATAGCAGGAGTTTCGAACACTTTGTCAACCTTTCGCGCCCTCTTTCGGACAACGAAAAGATGTGGAGATGTCCCCAACAACTTTCGTTGTTTTAATTAAAAAATACACGATGTTTAAAAAATACTTTAAATTGCCTGTATGTTAAAATTACAGTACTTTCGTTTGTGTTGTGTGGCGTAAGGATAGCAAAGGTCATATGGCACAAGGATCTCTTAGGGCATAGGGAACCAATCCCCAAACTATAGTGAGCAGTTAGTCGGTCAACGTTCTTTCTGAGTACCGTTAGGAATAGAATCCAGGTTAACGGCGCCCTAGGAAGACACGTTATCACCGTGCTCGACACTGCAGAGTCAAAATTAATGCACTAAAAATTTATTTAAAAATTGATAGTTGATAAAATAGTTGAAAAATTAGTTAAAAAATTGATAGGTAAAAATTTGTTAAAATTTATAATTAAAAAATAGTTCAAAAATTATTGTTAAAAAAATTATAATTTGAAAATTTAGAGTGAAAAAAATGATCAAAATTATATTACTAAAGTTATGTTAAAAAAATTTAAACCGAAACGTGAAAAGATTAAAAAGATTATTAACATCGGTGTGCATCCTTGGCACAGCGTTATCCTTGCTGTCCTTGCGTCATAAAAGGAAGTGTTCAAGTATTACGTAAGCAACATTTTGGCCATTTCAATCCCCCCCCCACCCGGGTAAGCAAAAATTAACATTGACCAACATAGGAAAATATGCACAAAACGTAATGCTTTAACTTCGATATGCCCATACCGACAGACGAATATCATCAAGTTCAAGGTACATGAAAAAAATCGTTATAAGCATCAACACAGAGTTTGCAAAATTATTGGGGTGGGGGGGCGGCAAGCACATATTTTGTACATTTACACATTATAGTATATGTAAAATTGTAACATTAAAAATTACTGGGGGTGCGCGTGCCCCACGGCATGGGCGTCGAAGGCATAAAAATATTGGGGGCGGGGGGACAATATACCAGTAGAAGGCATTTTGTTTGAAATTGGAGGGGGACATGGAACCCTAATACCAACATTGGGGGACGGGTCCCCCCTGTCCCCCCCGCTAACGGCGCCCGTGCCCCACAGGCCCATATAATTCTACGCATATGGTTATGTGAAATTTCGATACATCCGTGCCCGTTATAAGGCGAGGTCAAACGGTAATCTATTTAAGCTGAAATATAGGACGCATGGTTTGAAAAATGGATTTAAGGGCGAAAGGTTTTTTCCTACAAAATTGACGAACTCTGTTTAAAAATGCCTCAGAGCAGCCCTGGTTCAAAGTTATAACTTAATGCCCCGAGCAGTTCTAAAATTTTATGCCCCATAACGCCGACCCTTTACACCTGTAAGCGGCCATCCCAACTCCCGACACCCGCTCGATGCAGAATGTAAACGAAATATTGTATATTTAGTGCACGTATTTTTGTATAAGCCTTACGTATTTCGCACACTCCTGAATGCACAGTGGAACCTGATAAAACGACCAACTTGCTAAATTGACCACTTGAAAAAAATGACCATTTTTGTAAGAGAGAACTGGTAGGGACCGAGTTATGCGTATACAACATTTCTCATGTATAGCGACCACCTGTCTATGGTGATTATGGCAGTCCAGTCACAAAGGTGGACACTTTAAGCAAGTTCCACTGCATATGCCTAGATGCATTTTGCATATGCCTATTTTTATATTTTATTTATAAGTAAATAAAGAATATAGAACTCAAATTACAAAAAACAGCCTCACTTAAAAAAATTCAATGTTAAATTCAAACGGAAATAATATTGGTTCTTAAAAACATCATTCGTGATTAATTGGTTGATTGTATTTTTATGGCACAAAACACATTAATCATGTTTCAATTCCAGTTATAAATAATGATTGCATGGCCGAAAAATGTCCGGAGCCCTCCCTAGGTATCGCGACCCATAGTTGAAGAACCTAGTTATATAGGCCGACGATATACAATAAAAAAGGAAATAGAGGTTTGCTAATCAAAATTTTCACGTTAATTCTAATGTGCACATTATATGAGTAACTGTGTAATGTGTTCACATCCGCAACCACATTATTAATCTCGACATGCGCTCTTTGTTAGCCCTATATGAGAATATACCATAAAACAAGAGACGCTGAAATCGACAAGTGAATCTGTGCTAAAAAAATGTCACTTGTCAAATTAAACCCTTCAGAGCCCGCCAAACCAAAAGCAAAACGGCGGGAAACGTTCGTAGATAGCTTGAACGTTTTAATATCGGAAAAATGAGAGGGTTTGGGAAAGAGAGAGAGAGAGAGGGTGAAAAAAAAAAAAAAGCAAGGATACAAAATTCGATTTTTTTTTTTTGTGGTTACACTGTTAAACTGGAAAGTAGCCAACCTATTTTTTGGCTGTTAGGAAGAGGTAGGAAAAGAAACAAATATAGAAAAGTAGGAGGGAGAAGGAGGGAGCCTTCAAAAAATCACACTTTGAACAGCAGCCACCGCAGTTGTTGAACATCGACTTATAACCAATATAAGATCTTTTTCCACTTAAACTTTTTTTCTTTTCTTTTTTAAATGCACGGACGAAGATCAAATCCTTAAACGATCCACTGAATATGGCAGAACGCTGACAAAAAAAGAATAAAAGTTTAAATTTTGAACGAAAAAAAAAACCGCACTCGTTCGAAAAAACGTTTCTCATAATGGGACGGGACACAATATAATTGTTTGGCGCTCATCAACAACCGCTAGTTAGATTCCGTTAAATATCATCCCGAATTAAACGAAACGGCAAAATCACAAATTTAACCACAACCGTGAAAATACTAAATTTAATGGAAAGGGGAAAAAAAAAGTAAAATTGCGCGTTTAAGGCAGGCAGCAAGAAACGTTTTAACCGAATGAAATTGTGCCTTCGGCTACGGGGAAAAAGATTCCCCATATCCCGGACGGAAAACATGAGAGGAATACGAAAAAGGGATAAAAAAAAATAAAGCTACCTCCGCTACTCAGAGCTTATTTGCATATATCCAGGACAAACACCGATCCGGCGCAATCTACATGCACCTCTCCTCCTCTTTTTTGAAACATACATAAAAATCGACGAGTTTTAAACTAGATGCCGTACTTCGTTATTCTAAGTCTAGAAATCTGAGGTGAGTGAGGGGGGGGGGGATACACCCCCCTTCGCCTGCCTCCATCCCTGCTGAGGGAAGGAAGGGAAGGAAAAAAAATTCCAAACCTTCGCCCAGGGGTGAAGCCGGATTCAAATCACTGAAGTTTCTTAAAAAAAAAAAAAAAAATCACGGTTTTTCCTCTTTTTCTTCTCCCGTTTGGAATTCCGTTTCATTCCTCTTTTTTTTTTTTGCCTTTTTTTATTTACATTTGGATCCCGAATTTGCGTTAGAGGAGTCGTGAACGAAGTCATTATTGCTTGGAGCGACTTAACAGAGTTGAGTTGCTGAATGGTCATGTTTAGGTTTCCAGTTTCGTGCAAGACGGGATTTGCTGAGTAGTGCGGAAAGAATAGCGCACGACGTCCGCTCCAACCTGATTTAGTCCGGACGTCTCCACATTACGGATATTTAAAATATTCCGTACAAGACAGGCCTGGAAAAAAATACCAATATGCCGCGTACAAGTTCTACGAGATTTCATCAAAACTGTGCGGAAAAACTAGTTCTGCCTGAAAAATTAATTAACGAGTTGCTAGGCAACAGTGTTAAAATGGAAAGTTACATAAGCACCACCGCTACAATAGAAAGTTACATAAGCATTATATAATCCAACTCCTTTTTCACGGCTCATAGTACCATTGACAACCAACGAGTGAAAAGAAAAAGAGTGACAACAAAAACATCAATTTCAAAGGTTCGTCAATTTAATCTTTAAGAATCAATTCCCAAGAAAGGTCTCAAATTATGCCATTTCCATTAAAGTGTTTAAGTTACAATAAACGAAAAATATATTGAAAGCTGTACCTGGGGACACCCCAATCCGAATCTCTTTGAATGCTAACATATCATAAGCAGGGGCGTATTAAAAAAAAATTATGGGGCTCAAGAAGTTAAAAAGAAACAAGTAATTAGTTGTTATTGTTAATGAAACCAATGCACTTTGTGATTAAATGGGGCCTGGTTTCCATGAGGCCTTCCTCCTTTCCCAAGCCACTCAGTCAAAGTGAAACTCCCCCACTTTTAATCCCTCAGGTCACGGTTTGCAATCAAACCGATGGAAGTGAAAGAAATACCCCCCACCCCCCCCAGCCCTAAACACATTGTTTCACAGTATTAATTACATTTTGTACTGTTTTTATAAAATAAACGATTATTGCTTACGGATGGTTCAACATATATACGAACTTTGTTTCACGCTCAAAATTATTAAAAGTATTGTGGAACACTATTTGCAGTGTGCATATGTGTACAATGTGTATAAGAAAAATAAATGAATTTTGTCTTTAGACTTTCAGCGTCAGTTAAACTAATTCGCTTTATTCTCCTAACAGCATTAGCTTAATTAATTATTGGAAGATCTCGGATTAGTTATCCATTCCTTAGAAAAAAAATTCATTACTATAAATCAAATTACAAATGAGCGATTATGCACCGAGAGATGGAGTGAGAGCTATAGTACTCCCTAAAACTTTAGAGGCCTCCTAACCTTTCAGACTAGTCACGCCATTTAAAAGAAGACTTGTTCTTTATGATAAGACTTTGTTTGTGAGGAACGGGGAAAACATTAACATTTTTTTAGAAATATAATTGAAGTTCTTTGTTTTTCTGTAATTAGACTCTCAAATGAACGCGTTTTTAAGTGTACAACGGACTATAAATTCGAGAAAACACGTGTTGAGATATCGACAATCAAATTTCGTTCGGAATTTCAATGCTAGACTATTTTAAAATAGTTTTTATATGGGAAAACAATCTAGGATGACATATAGGAGAACCCTTCCCTCGACCGCGTTATTTTTTAAATAATTTTATTATTTATACACAGACCTCTATTAGACCGCGGTCTGTAAATCGGGAAAAGGGGGGCAAATCGTCCCAGAGCCATATATATAGGAAGAGTTCGGTTATATAGTGTTGTCGAGCTCAGGCTGCTTGATTGGTTAACTGATGGGCAAGTGACAGACGGCGGCCATTATGGCTCAATCATCGCGCGCTCTCAGTACTGTGTTAGCATACTCTTGGCTGGTAAAGGTAAGTGTTTTAATATTCAATGTAATCGGAGGCTATTCATTGTGAAAAATGGTTATTTGTTGCACTGTAAATTGTAAGAATCGAAGTGGTCAAGGAGTAAAATTATTTCACATTCCAAATGGAAAAAATGATCAAGAACGGCGCAAAATTTGGCTAGCCAAAATAAAACAAAAAGATTTTAACTTCGTGAAAAGTACCTGTTTGTGTGAAGTAAATATTTTTTTTTTTAAGTAAAAAATGTACCAAACGCTTTATAATGTTTTCTCCACATCTGAGAGTATTGCGATATAAGATAATATCGGGAATAAGTTTGACCCGTAATTTAACAATATAAAATAAAAGTATCAATGACTATCATTAAGGTTTTAAATAACTTTTTAGTTTCACATTGATGTTTTTAAAATCGTGGCAGCTTTAAATTGCGTGGATTATCCGTATTTTATCAATAATAAAAAAAAATGTTTATCTACGCATTTACAATTTTAAATACAAATTTAAAAGCTTTTATATCAGTTATTAATTTTTAAATATTAATGTTTTTTCATAAAATAACTGCAAACTTGAAATTGCATGCATCGTCAATTTATTTTATCTGTAATAATAAAAAAAAATATTTATCCATGCATTTAATAATTTTATTATTATTATTAATTTGTCACATACATTATTTCTGTTTTATTACATGGTGATTTTTATATCCTTGTTTTTAATAACTAATGAAAAATATATTTTACGACGAAATAAAAAGCGAACCACGTATTTTCAATCATAAAACTAGTGGTTTCCTAAACTTTTTACAACATTGGAAGGGATCTTATGGAATTTGTATTACTTTATATGAAAATAAATGGTTCGTTATACAGCACTGTGCTTTACTTTTCGAACTTTTCAGGAATATGTCTTGGTCGTATAGCAAGGTATGGGTCTATAATATACTTTATATTGTTGTTCAAATTTTGTTATGCTTTTCTGTATGACGTTGAATAATAGTAAATAATATAATAATGAGTAATTAAAGAAAATAAAGTAAATAATAAGTAATTAAATAAAGTAGATACGTTTTAAAAAAGTAAAAATATAATAAATATAATAAGTAAATTTAAAGTGAAGTAAACTATAAATAAATTAGTAGTACAATAGTTAAAAATATTTATAAAGCAATAATAAATAGTTAAACAATTTAAAACAAAAGTTACAATAATACTTTCTTTTAACTACCAGCCTTTGAGGAAATTGACAGTTATCCACCTGAAGGTAAGTGCTTTTTAAGAAACCTCAAAATTATCACTTCTAAACGCAATTTGAAAAATACTGAGAGATTATTTACATGTTTATAAATGCCCTTGTGGAGAAAAAAAAATTCGCAACCCTATATAAAAGCTTTTACGTGCTAATTTAAAGTTCTTTTAGTCTTATTTTAAAGGTCAAATACAACATTTGCTCGAAAAATGTAATATTACTCTTCATTCCGTTTGGAGACTAAAAAATACGCCGATTATAGCAAATGCAACGTTGTTCTGAACGAGGAGTAGGATTGAGCGAAAATGGCGCCATGCACTTTCTGTGACCGAACTTTCTATATGGTTCTGGATTTTCCTTCACTTTTCCCCTGTAGGGAAAACGAGCTTTAGAAAATGGGGGAAAAATCGGTGGCAAAAAATCCGGTAGCGCCTATAAAAGAGGCATTATAGAGAAAAACTCTTTCCCAGAACATAACAAAAGGAAGGGTTGAGGAACTTGTTTTGGGGATTTTTTTTTGTCGACGCATATTTCCAAACAGCATCCCAACCCACTGTGCGCATCTTATCCCTAATGCGCTTTTAATAGCGCACCGTGCGAAATTCGTTTTTGAAAATGTTCGCTTACCTGCTTGTGCATTTCGACGTTCAAGCCGTACGACATCTCGTAATACTGTAAGAAAGAAGAAAGAGGGAAAACTTATTTAAAAATAACAGCAAAGTACATCAAAATACTAAGGAAAATCAGTTCTAAAACAGAGGGACAAAACAGTACTGTCTTTTACATTTATAAGTACAGTTCTTTCGACTAGTTACGTATAATTTGATCCTATCATCTTTGAGTATAATAGGCATCTAGAAATCGTGTTTCGAAATTCTAAATATTAAGACAGTTGAATTTCAAAAACAGGTTTTCCCAAAGCGTATTTTATTTTCATACAGTAACAACAACACTACGAAACACATCGTGATGCCAATCTAACAGGATTAAACTTTTTTTTAGGAAAAAAGAAAGTTTTTGTATTAACTAAGTTAAAAGAAGACACAGCAAACCGTTACAGATGAGACAGACGGTTTAACGTAGTACTTAAATTAGGATATATTTTCATTTTCTCAATCTTAACATAGGAACTGAAACCAAGTGAGCGCCAAACGAACTTAAGGTAACATCGCTTACATTTATGGGCTTTCACAATAGAAATACCACTTGTTCATTTTATGAGCTTCCTTTGTTGTTGCCACTTGGGGCACCAAGGAACGCAACTTGTATAATTACAGTTCCTAAAATTGGCAACGTTCCAAATTGTTTTCTTTCATTTAACGTTGTGCAATATTGTATAATTATAATTTCACTTTCAGTACTTGGCAACACGTATTGTATAATATTTAGCTATGTGTAATTGGCAACAATATGTTACTGCGCTCCGAATTCTCAAATTATGTTCAGTGTTTCATTTACTATCGACGTGTGCACACGTATCACGGGAGGCTCCGCTAAAATGAGTATAAATTTCTTTTAATATTGTATTATGATATTTCATCGTTTGGCATCATAAGCAACTATACACATTTTCTAAATAAAATACATCTAAACATTTAATTGTTTCAATAAATTTTATTTCCAACTTGACGTGCCCTGCTCGAATTAATTATCAACCTTCGTTTCAAGCCAACAACAATCAATTTATTAATTACCACTGGAGACCTATGGACGTTTACTTGTTCAACGTAGTCACCTAACCTCCCATTAATATTGCATAATACAGTCTGGTTTAAAAGACATGAAATTTCAAATTAAGGCTCCCGTCAGGTGAACGGTAACGTATCTGTTAAGCGGACTGTATATTTAGGCGTGTATATATATATCTTGCACAGGTGTATATCACTATGTGTATATACATCTGTGCAGGTGATACCTGGTTCTTAACGTCTGGTGTTGCACGTACGAGCGTTGCAGACACATTTTCCAGAATAGCATTGCGTGCGTAGAGTACATATCGTGTAATAGCTTTCTTACTTGTTTTAAAGCTGTTACATATCGTGTAACAGTTTTAAAACAAATAAGAAAGGGCGCTGCAGCTTGCGCAAAAAATGTTCAACCAGTTTGATTATTGGGTAAAGCTCGTGGACATTTACCGTTTCGCGCATGCGCCTCACGTCAGCCGCGTGTTCGTTTAGTCTTCTCACAGCAGTGTCGTGGATTGTGGGCAAACTCATGCATCTTATAATACCCACTAGCGAACGCAGGGAGGTTCATGGGGTGTCATAACCATCGTTACGATAGAATTTTGTATGTGTATATAGATGTATATGCGAAGTTGTAGCTCTGTAACCCCCCTCTCACTTATAATTCTGTGGCTTACCCCCTTCTGAACTTTCTGCTTACCCCAATACTGATACCTCCCTTTCTGCTTACCCCAATAATGATACCTCCCTTTCTGCACATGATACGTTATACGCACAATACAACATAAGACAGATCGTACATATAACATCCCCCATAGGAGATTGGTTACGGCCATATGTGATTGTATCTAAGATTGCTTCAAATAAACGTTGTTGGACACAATCACTACCCTTGACACAAATGGCCCTAAATCATTTGTGTGCGTCTTTATAATGTTCCTGTTCGTCTGAAAACTCTAGTCTTGGTGAGGAATGAATGACATGATCAAAACTGGCATTCTTTTATACGTTCTAGATTATCCTATAGGCGCAGAAATTCACTGCAGTTCGAGTTTTTAACGTTCTAGCGGTTAGGACCGACCTTCGGATCCGTTCAGCTGGGTTTGACCATGTAAGATTGTTTTTATAAATGCACTGTGGTTAGGAGGTCGCGACCCAACGCACAGCGTCTTTCCTCGTAAAATACACAAGCAACTTGTTGAGTTTGTTTTCGTTCACACACATCGTTGAGGAAAATTTTCAGCTCTTTGGATTCTTCCCTAAAAACGTGTGTGTGCAGGCATTTTTCGTGTTCCTTCAATTTTGAAAGGATTTTTTCTTTTATTTGCTAGTAAATTTTCCCCCTTTATATGGGCTATTTGTCTGTTATTGTTTTTAATTTGGAGATTATGAGAAAAACTTCTTTAGCTTTGCTATGACTTTAAAGATACTTTTACTGTCATTGTTGCTTTCAAAAAAAAAAAAAAGGCCAAAATTTGTTATCCTTTTCCAGAAAATATCATAGATATTTTACTCCGTTTAACATATTCGACCCCAGCCCCTGAAACCCGTTTTCTGACGACACCAGAGCCACCACTGACCAGTACAAATGCAGTGGGAGTGTCAGTCGGATCGAAAGTGTTAGGGAAGTTTCTCTGTGGGAAAGTATGGAAATTAGAATAACAATACTAGTATAAAATGTAATGCAATAGTAGAGTCATTTGGAGATACCGGAGACAGTAAAAAGCAATCCACTCAGAGTATAATAACAATAATACAAAGAAAGGGTAATACAATTAATTAGTGCAAATACAGGAAACAACCTCACTCAGTCTTTCAACATAAATGTAATCGATTAACAATTAAGAAAATTACATAATTATTAAAGATGATTCCTGATAAATTTAGGCAAACGACGACTGTCTACAGACGATAGCAATTGCTGTCACTTTCAGAATCGTTGGATCGTGCGCAAGTACTCGTTCACCGGATTAGACCGAGTTTCAAGTGATATAGGAAAAATGAACATGCGAAAGTGAGCGTAATCGATTACGGGGAAAGAGACAGAAAAGCTTGTCGTACGAAATCCCAGATTTCCTGATGGAAAGATGGATCAGATCTTTCCTTTTTCGAGAAATGCAGAGTAGCTAAAGCTGAAAAAGGCACCACGCTGGTAATAGACGTAACTTCTGTACAAATGTCAAGAGGCTTTTTTCATCGAAGATATAAAAGACAGAAACCGTGAAAGAAAACGCTTTTAAAGGCTTAAACGCAAATGGATGACAGTTTCAACACACTGCACTTTTAAAAAGTTTTCCAAAATACCAATAGTCGGGTGACTCTCGCCGGATTTGAAAGTATTTGAGCAAAGAATTAGTCTCTGTTTATATATGGGAATAAATTTCTGCAGCTGCAAATGAAACTGCATCTCTCCGTAGGTGTATAAGATATTATTAATTAGTTTTCAAAACATGCTGTTAGTTTAATTAAACACGAGGAAGTATTAACATGTGCGAAAATATTCCCTAATAATATTCCTTGACAATATTTCTTAATTATATATTCCAAACAAAATTCTATTAGTATGTGTATGTGGAGGATTATAAAGTTGGTCGAAAGCTGCATTTTCACTATCAATATCATAAAAGTACTTAATAACATGGAATAACATACATCATTTTAAAAAATTCATTCGTTGTAAACTGCAAAAGCAGTCACACAACACTATACAATACTGTAACGACAACCAATAGAATACTATAAAGGCAGAAAGTACTATGCAATGGTGTAAAAGTGGGCAATACTATATAACAATAAAATACCAATACCACGTAATACTATAAAATAGACAATGCAACACTGTATAGTACTATAAAAGTAGGCAATACTACATAATACTATAAAAGTAGGCAATACTGTATAATACTATAAAAGTAAGCAATACTGTATAATATTATGAAAGTAGACAATACCATAAAAATAGACACTGCCATTTAAGGGATGTATTAAGGGATGATTGATCCCACTGGTCCCTAATTCCCTTGAATAGGGACCTTAAGGTTTTTACCTCCGAAGAAGAGACACCTCTATTTAAGGGACAAAATGTCTGGTCCTGTGGTTATTCCTTACTGAGAGGAAACACTGTACATGTCAATTTCGTTGTTGTTTTTATTTTTTTTTCCAAGCATGGGAGAAAGTGATTTAATTTTTATGAAAATGACAAAAAAATAAAATAAATAAATAAAACATTCACTTACCATGACGTAATGCCTCTGCATCTCTGTTTTCTCACTGGCCAATTTTTCGCATTCCAACTTTAAACTGAAAAAAGGGGAAAATATGACAGTCAATATCATTATAGGAAATTATTCCAATTACAGTAATGTTAACTTAATTAAAAGTTAATTGGTAGATTTGTGACTAGCATGGTTCCCACTCATTTGTCCTGGTGAAATTCACCTTTGAAAATTCACCTGGGAAAGGACCTTTTAAGGACTTTTTAAGGACTTTCAAGGATTAAATAATTTGTTCAAGAACCACACATTAGAAATAATGGAAATATCTGGGTTTTTTTTCTTTTGCCAAAACTTGAAAAAAGGTTTTGGGAAAAATTCAAGGACCAACCACATTTTTGGCAGTTTTAAAGTACTTTTCAAGGGTCCCGTCTTGGCAAAAAAAATTCAAGGACTTTCAAGGACCATGGGAACCATGACTAGTTTGCATAATCTGCGAATCCACCGAAATGGGCTTGTAGATACAGTGCAAACTCCTTAACGGACACTCCCGTATAGCGGAGACCTCTGTTAAACGGACACTTAATTTCGAATTCCGATGCTTGTTATCTCCTAACAGCGGATAGATATAGACGTCCCGCAGTTCACGAGTTTTACTGTGTATATATTTTTTCATTATTCATTAAATTTTGAAAATATAACCATTAAAAGAAACTACAATCTATGGTTCCTACAGCTAGATACCTACTGCTCTTCACTTCTTTCTGACGACGCGGAGATATAGTCCGTAAATGGTGTAGTAATTCGGTGTCCAGGATTTTAAAGAAAGGAAACAGGAAAATTTTTGTATTTTTAATATTTGCCACAAGTATTACAACCAGGCTATTTGCCTATCCATAACAACAATGTCGAATACAACGAAACCTCTAAATATCGGACACCTCGACACTTCAGCATCTCTCCGCTATTCGGGAGGGTTAAGGTATAAGCAGCACTGGAACTGGAAATCGTAAAAAACAATCCGTTTCATAAAAGTGTCAGCTATTCAATAGTATTAGTTAAAAAAGTTTCACTGTAATAAGTCAACACATAAACACTGCTTGAAATACACGTTGTCGGTTGACACCCAGCGATGCCCTAGAGAGGAAATAGTGGAAGCGCCGATGACATGTCGCTAACCAAGTAGAAGAAATAACGAGGAAGGAGAGGCGTTATTAGGAAGAATGGGGGAGAGGAATGAGAAACTACGAATTAAAGACAAAAAACAACAAACTCTGAATAGCGGACACCTCAAAACTTAAGTAGCTCTTCGCTATTCGGAGCTATTCACGGTTCAGGAGGGTTAGGGGATACCAAGCATTGAGGCTGGAAATTAAGAAGTGTCCGTTAAATAGAAGTGAGCTGTAAGGAGATTATATTGTAATTAGTTAATAATATTCAGAATTAATGCTCCATCTATCGTAGCAAAATTGCGCATGATCTCTAAAGTCACATTTTCATAAAACACGAATAAAAATTGGTAAAGTTTTTATAAAAAAAATTCATCGATATATACAATCCCTCCAGAAACCTGGGCCATCCTTTTCAGATATTCGTTACAGTAGACGTCGATTTTATTTGTTCATTTGTTTGTGGTTTTACGGCTCAAAGACTACAGTGGTCATGCTGCGCCGGGACCTACTGTTTTCCGAGGAAACCTCTGGACCTACTGTTTTCCGAGGAATCCGAACCTCTTAAGGCCTAGGGAACCAAACCCCGGACTACAGTGAGCAGTGCGATCTTTATGAGATCTCTGAGTAAGCGTTCTTTTTGCACTGCTGGGAGTCGAACCCGGATTAGCCGCGCAATAGGAGAACGCGTTACCACACTGCGCCACCACCGTAGGGCCAAGTCGATTTTACCTTGGGTGGCTAGGCTAATAGCTCAACGCCTAGAAGACCCCCAATTTAGCCAGGGATTCAAACCCAAGACTACGGTACGTCTTACAAAACATTGGGCATTAAAATGAAATTTAACGTGTTACAGAAAATCGCCTATTGTTACGACGATACAGAAGCGGCTGTTACAAACAGCAACGGATCAGTGCTCATAGATCAGTAGCGTACACAAGGGGGGGTTGACAGGGATCATAAATCCCCATTGCGGTGAATTTTATATATATCAGGGGTGAATATTCCGGGTGTGCTAGGTGTGCAGCGCACGCCCACAGAAACAAGCAACATCGCAGATATTATAATATTTGTGAATTTATTTCTCTTAAAAACTCCCACAATTTAATTCAAAATTATACAATTTTGACTTGAATTGGTAATAAAATTCTACGTTCCGATGAGAAAAATAAACAAGACGTTTCTATGCGAAAATATCATATTTAGTTACATCAGGTGGGTAAACGAGGTCCATCTTGTGCACTGCATTCCTAGATGACAGCCACATGCAAGTGCATGGCATTGTCAGCAAAAATAGCTTAATGATACGAAACAGTTCATCACATGCCGATGTACAAATAGTAGTTAATATAAAGAATGGCGAAACTTGCAAGCCATAAACGAAGTGCGTATGTAGCTACTTAAGTATTACGAAAGCCCACCTCTGGCCATTTCATATCCATCCCCTTTATAAGGGAGATTTCAAGTATTACGTAAGCAATATTTTGGCCATTTTATACCCCTCCCCCCAAATAAGCAAAAATTAACATTGGCTAACATAGGAAAATAAGTACAACAGCACCCCCCCCCCCACACACACACACACACAGAAAAGGTGCTTAAGTAATACTTGAACTCTTCCTAGAAAAAATAAGCAAACGCCTGCCCCACCCCTTTATGCTTAATTTCGGCGCTCTAACGTTTTGGTACAGGTTTTTAAAATAAAAATTCAATGTGTGATGCAAATTATAATACTCACTGTAATATCAATATTACAATAAAAAGTATTAATATGTTTCTATTGCAATGTTGAAAATTTTTATTGTAATATTGATATTTTTATTGCAATATTCATGAGTTTATATTGCAGTATTGAGCACTTATTAGTAAGTTTGTTATAATATTAAACGCTTATTTATAAATAGAGAGTTATCATCACAAATTATCTCATTTAAAAAAAAAGTTTTAACACGCTCTTAATTGCTATTTTGGTAGCATGATAAAGTATTTTGTTATATTTTTATTGTTAATATTTCTTACGTTGTAAGCAAATAGTGTAATAAATAAGAAATGGATTTGATAAAATACATTTATTAAAAATAATATATATATATAATTTAAAAATGTCCGGGAGTCCAGATGGAGGGTCCTGGAGCGAAAACAAGATTTAGAGTCATTTGTTCAAGTAATTAAATATTTATATGTGATTACGTGTATTTTATATTTTTTACTAGCAGTATCGTACATCTAAGTATTGTAGTTCTGTCAGGGCTGTTATCACTGTGACTATGTACTAGTTTTATTATTTTTTTGTGTCTTACGTACGCATGGTTCGGACCCCTCTCCCCATTATCTGTAAAAGGTAAGCACATCTTAACCCTCCTCCTCCAAAGATGCTTACGTAACACTTGAACGGTCCTTATACATCAATGCAACATATTAAGCATTGGCATCCTGCATTCGAATAATGTAAAATCAAAAATTCTCGCTGTTCTCTACGAATCATCCAAATTACTTGTCTACGTCAAGTGATCATTGATTTGAGAAACACCAGGGATTGGGAAGGGTGGCCGTAGAAGGCAGCACCGTAATCTCAGACGGGGCGCACAGTCTGCGCAACCAACCACCTTAAGCAAATGGGGAAGAAGAGGGTTGGAAGTCAATGACATGACATAGCACAAGAGGTGGTCACATGCCATGAATTTCGTCATCGAACCATGTGATGCAGTGGGCGACATAACCGTCCTACTAATGCCGGATTAGGATTTTTAGGAGTCCTGAGCCTAAAGGTCAAAATGGGTCCCTAAAGCAGATAGTCCATCAAGCCGAGAGCTTTCCCGCCTGCCGAATTTCCCCTGCAGACCCTATGGACCACACTTTGAAAAAAGTTGACTCAGCAGCGTAGCCAGACTAAGATTGTGGGGAGGACACAAGTGGAATTAGTGGGGGTGGGGGGGCTCGAGTGCCTTTAAAAACGATTATGTGATGGAATGTGAGAAAATATGTTTTGATACCCAATGGGGAGGGCTTGAGCCCCCAAGCCCCCCCTCTTTCCTGCGCCACTGCATTGATCTGGAGTCTTTCGAGGGATGCGAACCTTCGTCGCTTCGGGAACCAACCCCCGATTTACGGTAGCATTGATATCGAATCCGATTAATTCAAGACAAACGAAGGCCATGCCTCAACACCATCGAAAGTTGCGCCGATCGCTTAAAGGTTAACGGTGAAGGCGTTACTGTAACTAAGTATGCTTTAAGCCTGGTAGCTCTCATGGCTCCAATGTAAAATTTAACGGCGCATCATCACAACGAAGAAAAATCAAGCATCTAGATATATTAAAATCCCATTGGATTCGACAACACGAGAATAGAACGACACAGTGCCAGAGAAACACCAAGAATGGCTGAAGAAACATACTTATTCCCATGTTTAGTCAGTATGCAAAGTGGGGAAAATCAAGACAGAGTGAGAAATGGTGGGAGGCCTAACGCCCAACGACTCTGCTCCCAATCGATTTATAAGGTGGAGAGAAAAAAGACATTTTTAAACCCCTAAAAAGCGTCGGCTGAAACCATGGGTCGGGCCAAATTCCTCTTTTTAACATTTTCTCCTCATTTCCCGTTCAGGCCATAAATAATGTAACAGCGGAGCATATAACTGTATTCTATGCAGATACGGGGTGGGACGCAAGGGGAGGAGCAGTAAATAAAAGAAGATGGTTAAAAAGCTTTTATTTCGCATATCTCGCTCGTTTCTGCTTTTTTTTTTTTTTAAATATGCAGGGGTCCCTTCTCTCGGAGCTTTGCTCATCAAACGCATTTTTTTAATATCCAACAGTTAGAACGTTCATTAAAATATATTGCGAAAAAGGCACCCTCGAGCAATGAATATCACCCTCTCCCCCGCGCCCCACGGATGCTGCCTCATCCCAGGGCACAGAGGGAAAAAAACGAGGATCACTAAAAAAAAAGGGGGAAAAAAACAGCGGAAAAAAAAAAAAACCCGCCCGTGCATTTGCAAGTTGGTAAGGGGCATGATGCAAAGAAAAACGTACTAATTTTTTTCCCTTCATCACTGGCGGCCATACGTACTCTGGCGCGTCTCGTTTTTTTCATCCCCTCTTAAAATCTTAAAAAACCATGTTTGTATTTTAAAAACCATTAATGAGGGAGCTTATTTTTTCCTCTCTTTTCTTCTAATGAAAGTCTAGAACAAAAAAAATCAGCAGAGGAGAGCGGAGCAGGGAAAAAAAGATACAACAGTAATGAAAATACGCGAAGAATAAAGAAAAAGCGAGCCCAGATGAGACGGGGGGAAAAAAAATTCTACGAGGCTCTCCCAACAACGTTTTTAATAAGAACATTCGTTAAAAAAACTCAAATACGAGGGTTTTATGAGAGAACTGAAAAAACAGCGCGGGCGAAAAAAAAAAAACGAAAATTAATGGACACGATAGGAGCAAAAAAAACTCGTTACGACACGGAGTATAGGGAGCAGGCAGTACGGGGGGGCCGGGGGGTAGCGGGAGCAAACGGAAGGGAAAAAAAAAGCAAGTGGAAAACTTGTTAAGACATGCAAATGCATTTCGATTAGAAAAACTCATTAACGAATAGAGAAGAAAAAAGAAGGGAGGAGGAGCTTCAAGATGCATAGCAACGCTCGCCCTCCCCACGGGGGGAAAAAAAATATATGCATGGGGAAAACCCGGAGAAGAAAAGGGAAAAATGGGGGGAAAGGCTGGAGGGGGGAGTCAGACATGTTCACCCAGCTCTATACACATGTTTGTTTAAACACGACGACAACGATTTGGGTGAAAATTTGGACGTTTCAATCTTATTAAAGTGTGAAGAAATTTCAAAGAAATCTACAGTCAAATAACCGTGGAGGGAGAACGACATTTTGTTCCCTCGTTTACCCCCAGCCCCAAATTCCCTCTCATACTCATTTTCATAAAAATTTCCCTTTCGCTAATCTGACATTATGTTTATATTTCACCCATTTCCATTAACATCGTTTCCCCTCCCCCTGCCACTCCTTTTCTCTTTACATTACGAAACGGCGAGAAGTCGTTTTTTTCTCATAATTTTTTTCGCTAAGTGGATAAGGATGAGAGAAACGTGTTTACACTCCATTTTTAACCCATTCGATTTGAATTTATTATTGACAAAAAGGAATAAATTGACTTATTCCGTCTTCCGCTGCGTACGCGACTAATAGGTTTATCGCAGAATAGTGATTTTCCCCAAAGGGGAAAATTATTATTCAACGATGAAAATACGTATAATAACGTACATTAATTAACGTTGGGTGTGTATGTGTGTGTATAAAGTTACAATATACACATTAACATTCAGCAATTATTGATTAATCTATATTTGATAATTAACGTAAATTATTGCATCCAAATATATATACTTCGCAATACACAATTATAAAAAGTAGAGAGGTGATAGTTAAAACACCAAAGGGGTGGTAAAATCCATCTAATAGAAATATAACCATTAGGGCTTCCAATTTTAAAAGCGTTGATTTATATAAAATGCCTTTATTATATGCACTCTTATAAGCAGCGTTCTGTTCGTTTCCCTAAAAATAAAAGAAAAAAATCTACATATTAGATGATTCGGTTTAGCAACGATATCTAATTTGACGAAGTTCTACAACACCCTATTTGATCTTCCTTACTCTCTGAAGCGGGGGCGGACTGGGTCCTCTCAAAGAGCGCATACCTTGGATTTTCGGAGGGCGCGAGTCCTATCGCCCATGAGGGCGGCCAAGTCCGCCCCTGCTCTAAACTCTTGTTTTAGAAGCGAGGGAGTGTCCATCACACGTAGCAATGGTCTATAACAAATGATAGCGCGAGCCATTCCAGTGAGTCTTAGTCAGCGCCGTAGCTAGGGAAGGCGAAGAAGACCCACGAAAGGGGCGCAGGCAAGGGGGGGGGCGTAAAACCGGCTGAAATAACTCCCAGGGGAAAATATACCCGTGACTAGAGGACATAGGCTGGACGGTTCTGCCAGGGCGCAAGATCATCTAACTACGATCCTGTTCTTAATACCTCCTGCTTTCATGCTATGCTAACCACCGCCTTGATCAGGAGCAATCTAACAACCGGAGACTGGGGTGGTTGTTGTTGATTGTGCAACAATCACTGGAAAAAGTGGCCACAGACTGTGACGTCATGCTAGTGTTTTCAGTAATATTTACAGCAGTAGGTTTTGTAGCATTTACAGCAGTAGTTTTAGTAGTATTTACAGTAGCATTTTTAATAGAATTTGTAGTAGTAATACTAGAAGAGAGCTGTCACTGAAGTAGAGGCAAGTTCAACGTTCGATTCCAAGCGTACAAAGTATGATGAATTAAACCAAAAGAAGTGCAAGACCTGGGGAAAAGGTAAGTCAACATTTACGATGGGGTGAAGACTAGAGGCCCGTTTCATGTAGAAGATGTTCACGAGTTTTACGGCGAAAAGACAGCAAGGGTCATGCTGCACCGGGACATACAGTTTTCCGAGGATTCCAAACCTGCTACGACCTAGGAACCAACACCCTGACTACGATAAACAGTTTGTCGGAAAACGTTCCTTTTTGGCACCGGTGGGAGTCGAACCCGGATAACGGCGCGCTAGGCGAACGCGTTACCACTGCACTACCGCAGGCCCATTGTCGAGACGTATTGGTGATATTTTTTTAGTCTCCCCTTCCGTCTTCCTTATTCATAAAATTCAAATAATTTTTTCTTCATAGATAGGAAGCCCGGCCTGAAATCACTTGGAGGCTGGGTAGGATATCAGGCTGCTGGCTCGGCCGGTTCCATGCATTGTTACTGAAGATTTGTTTACACATGTTCTTGGTCGAGAATGTACTCAGCAAAAACCCATATTTTGGTAAAAATATACAACTGAACCCGGTTATCGTGCTTTCCAGAGAACGGCGTAATCTGGAAAATTTAACCAAGTGACGATATAATAGACAAACAAATTTAAAATGTTGAAGTGCATATTAAAAGTATATTAACTACATAAATTATATTAAATTTAGTAACTGTCATTATTAATGCATGTAATATGTAGTTTTATTTGAAATCAAATGTCTAAATATAAAATATAAAACTGCACTGTTTATTATTGCAACTTTCCACTGGGAAAGGCTTCCCATTTCGTAGTCATATTTTAAGAATTAAAAAAGAAAAGAAAAGAAAAAAAACGCATGCACAAAATCTGGACAGTGTAAAAGTTGTTCGCCGTAGGTTCAACAGGAATGGGAGAGTTCATTTGGTTTTCATTTAAAAACAGAATGGTCAGCTTTTTAGTGCGAGGGGAAAACAGAGGAAAAGGGGGTAAAATTATTCCAAGAATATCCAAACTAACTAGAACAAGTTATCGATCGTTTTTCAATAAATGCGATAAGATCGTTAAAATCATTACAAGAAGAAAGAGCTGCAAGACAGAAGAAAAAAATTCTACCACACATGTTTAGGAATTATATAATGGATCCGTCAGAATGCACATTGGTGATTTATATCAACGTTGTACCCATTTTTTTTAGATATTTATGACGTTATAAATCGGGGTTATTTATCGGGCGATAATTATAATGGAGTTATAAATCGTTATAACGATTTCCTGTGGTGTTTATATAGAGAATTTCTAAATTTCGACGTGATGGCCGAATTGACTTTATACACGGGTTCTATTATAAAAATAGGCGTTCACACTAGTGGAACAATCGGCAGATATAAAACCGCGCATTGCTTTCAAAGTGTGGACGTACGGTCGAACAGAATTAAAAAGGATACCCCCTCCTCCCAATGTCCACCAAAATTAGGTGAGTCACGAACATTTGGCGTTCTAATATGACGCTTCTGAATCACTGTACCAGTCCATGAGAAAAAAAAAATCAGTCCTGGCACAACTGATTGGAAGCTTATTTCTGGTAATGGCGCTAAGCCGAGAATGGAAAAATGTCAATACAGCTGAGATATTTCATAATTCTGAAATACCATTCGAAGTTTTTAATCCTGCGTCTATTGACTTTAAATCACTTTCATGGTGTCGTTTGAAATAAGTATCACAAATTTACTTCCTCTTAGACTGAAATTAGTCTTTGGTAGAATGGCAACACCTGGCTATAAATAAACTTTAGAGACTCCAGAATGAAAGTGATACAAGTCAGTCTCCAATAGCGTGCCTGCGCGTGAATGAAATTTAATATTTGATGCGATCTGGCATTTCTTTGGTTCAAATAGCTTACGGCTGTCCTGCAATTTTAAGATATGCTTTCGCTGTTTGTGAAGCTCTGAAAGGCAGCTTCTAGTATGTTGTCGGGAGGAGTTTGTTGTCAACCGTGAATTTGTCATGGCTCATCAATTTCATTCGCGTGTATCATGATTTAAAACAGAAGGCTTGCATAACCGATGTTCCTTGCAAATAAAAAAAAAATTACGATATTCATTTCGGACATGGATGGCAGAAATTAAAGACATGGCTTATAATTCCCTGTCTTCGTTTTTAAGCTATTTATATCTGATACAGTAAAACCTTTGAATAGCGGACACCTCAGAGGGGATTCGAGAATCTCTCCGCTATTCGGACGTGTTAGGGCACATGGGCGTAGAGTTACATGGGTCCGTGAGGCCCAAGCCCCCCCCCCAATAATTTTGCAAACTCTACGCAGATGTTAGGGTATAACAAGCACTAAGACTGATAATTGGAAAAGTATCCTAATAAATAAGGTATCTGTTATTCAGAAGTGTCCGTTATGAAGATTTTATTTTTAAAAGTTTCTACAACAGTGCTGCCCAAGCTATGGGGTATGCTTGACGGGAAGGACGATAAACGTTTTTGAAGTATGCATATTTTCAGGAACATTTTAAAATTGAAAATAGACTTTAAAAAAAAATTACGGTTTTCGTGGAAGCGAAATACGTACCCAGTATTTTCCTTTTGGGGTAGAGGGGGAAGGTGCCCCCCCCCAGGACCGTGCCCTGGATACGTCCCTGACTAGAGTTAGGTGGGCGCGAAAGACCAACTTTCTAAAAGATAGGTTGCGGATTCAAAATTTGAGAACCATTTCTCTAAAAGCTTCATATATAGAGGGGAACCTGGTAAAGCGACCACCTTGATAAATTGACCACCTGGGCAAAGTGACCACTTTCTACAAGAGAGAACTGGTATGCACTTGGTCATACCTGTACCAATGACTGTATTGTATAGTGACCACCTGTCGATGGTGATCATTGCAGTCCAGTCCTAAAGGTGACCGTTTTAGGCAGGTTCTAACGTAGATGTACATATGTTAAGAATTACATTTAATGATTTTGTGATCCTGCGACGTTGCAGTGGTCGCCTAGCGTACAGTTATCCCGGGTTCGACTGTGCCAAAAAACGGGTTTTTACCGACTAACTGCTACCGTAGTCCGGAGATTGGTTCCTTAGACCTTACAAGACGTAAACAAACAGAAGAGTGTCTGTTGTTAACCAATTAAAATTTTCCATAAAAGTAGGTGAAATCTTCCATAAAGGAAGGTGAAATCTTCCATAAAGGAAGGTGAAATCTTCCATAAAGAAGGGTGAAATTTTCCATAAGGTAAGATGAAATTTTTCATAAGGTAAGATGAAATTTTCCATAAAGGAAGGCGAAATTTTCCATAAAGGAAGGTGAAATTTTCCATAAAGTAAGGCGAAATTTTCTGTTGTCTGTTACGCGTGCACACTAAAACACACACATATCAAACGACTATAACTTACAGTAAATTCTATAGCAAAGATTTCTGTTAATCCCAACAGGTCTGTGTCCCAATTAATTCCTATTAACGAGGCTCTACTTTATTTGGAACATACATACCCATCCCTTTCGTTTAAGGGCTACGTCCGAAGCTCAACACAGTAATTTTCCCATTAACGTTTTTCAAAGGCGGAAAAGTCGCTAATCAGAAAGTACACAAATCGAAATCTGAGCAATTTTAAGGCCGTTAGCGGGACCACAAAATAGCGTACTTAAACAGAAGTGATTGTTATTTGAAACGACGTTGTAGAATTAATTACTCACTGTAATTAAAGGTTTAAAAGTAAATTCAGGATTAAATACGTGGTTGACAAAAGAGATGGAAAAACGATTATTTAAGGTACGCATATTATCATATGGAGATGGTCTAAAAATAAAAAAAAAATGAAGATGGTCGATGCTTCCCAACTGGTGGATACCAGTGGGGGCAGATAAACGTTTTCAAAAATGAATATGATTAAAATAAACTATCACTCAAAATTAATAAACTCTCATTTAAATGTTTGCAAAACCCAAAAGTATAGAAAATTACAAGCGGCAGGAAACTTCACAAAAATCGGATGGAAATTTTAGTAATTTCATTCTCGTCGTGAGTCACAAATGCGTGCTCAGGGAATGCTATAATGGCAATTAACCGTATGTAATTAAAGATAATAGTGTTTTAATATTTAAGACTGCTATTGGCCTAAGCAGCCAGGTAAAAGTGGCATGCAGACGGCACAAGCGACTAGAAGTGGCACGTGATAAGAAATGGTTGTCCACCATTGACCTAATGTTTGCTCAGCTAATGCTCTTCTGTTACGCAGAATAGACTCGTTGCGAAGTAATTATTTTTCTTAAAGATATTGCTGTATTATTGGGAGGAAAATCGATGAGTTTGGAACATTTGACATCGATGTCTTCCTAACGACAGGAAATAATTATAGGCAAAGTAATTATGAAGTCATCAGTTTCTCTCGTCTCTTACCTTGACACGTGACCTATGGAGGGCTGCTTTAACGACATTGAGGAAATAAAAAGACAAAATGACATGTATTTTTTCACTATATTCGTTTACGAGTATTTCCTGTCTTCCGGACTTGGGCCGTCACGCGCGGAAGTCCGGAATGAAGGCTAAGTCCATGTATGCAGACTAAATCCATGTTTGCAGACTTAAAATCAGACATGACGTTTAAAATAGCTGCATGTCAATTTCAACCGATTTATTTTGGCCAAATTCTAGAAATGCCTGATGCTCAATTGCTACATTTAATTTCTAATAGGTACATATATATAACAACCAATATGTATATATATATATATATATATTATAAATCAATAAGCATATAATTAGGGCGAGGCAGACTTTCATTTGGGGGGTTAAGGACAGAATTTGCCATGGTCTTGGAATAACACCCTTCATTTATCATGAAAGTTGGAATTTTTTACAGTGAAAAAATATATTTGGGGGATCATGGAACATGGGGGGATCACCCCTGTGACTCCTTGTGTCCGCCCTTGCATATCATATCTAATAAGTATATGATATCTAATACATTTAATCGTTAAAAAGCAAAGTAGCTAGTTAGCCTAGTTGTCCCCTCCAAGATCTCGTTGTAAAACCTAGCCCACTTTCAGTAAGGGGATGCTGGAAGAAATGCATTCATGTAGCCCAAATCCCTATTGAACGATTAATTGGTTGGTTGAGCTTTTAATAGTAGAAGGACAGTAAAGGTCATTCTGCGCCAAAAATGTCTTATATCGATTGATAATGGTTGGTTGATTGTATTTCTATGGCGCAAGGACAACGATGGTCACTCTGTGCCAATCAAGGTGAGACTGTGCATACGGTTTTATGCATTGATAATGATTTATTAGGTCCTACCAGAAGCCCTATGACGAGTTCTCGTCGCAAACTAAATGTACACAAGACAGAGGGAGGGGGGGAGGGACGGGCTCTAACTAGTTCATACAACAGTTCTCCCATACCGTACGAAAGGAAGGGCTCAAGGGCCCCAAGTTCCCATAGTCTTTGAATTGCTACATTCCAGTTACCACTGGATTTCGCGACGTGAATTTCATCAATGGCCCCTTCCTCCATTTGTATTTTAAAGATGCACCGCGCAATTCCTCCCAAATTTCATGTTCCCACCTAAACAGGGCACTAACTTGTAGAAGACATTGGAGACCCTGAAGGGAAGGACCCCCCACGTGCAATGAACTGAGTCAACCTGAGACAGGAAAAGTGTAAACAATGACAAGTAATATAAGTTGTGGCTTCTCTCTTCAACGATATTTTGCATTTCTTTGTTGTCCATCAATTATAGGAGCCCCCGAAGTATATTTCGGGGGAACGAAAGCAGGGGCGGACTGGGTCCTCTCAAAGGGCGCATACCCTGGATTTTCTGAGGGCGCGAGTCTTATAGCCGCCCATGAGGGCGCACCGGCCTGGGGGCTAATGGCCCAACCCGCCCCTGAGCGAAAGGGCCTGGGCCCCTTGGATTTAGCGCACAAGCATCAAAATGAGTTAAAGTAGCACGAATGCGTTCTGGTAACATAATATTTAATTAAATTAATAATAAAGTTATTTAATAAAAAGTTAATATTTTCATAAGTATTTTATATGAATTAAAGTTAATGTTTAATTAAATTAATAATAAGTAATTATAATATTAAAAATTAATTATGTTATTCCAGAGAGAGCGAATTATTTGCTTTTCACCATAAAAATATAATATTTTTGTATTCTCATCAATTACACGTCTGAGAGATACATTGTCCGTACTCGTGTTACACCCCTTTCAGGATAAAGAACTATTCAACATATTTTTCCGCGCTAAAAATAATAAAACGCGCGTTAAAAGCTACCATGATACAGTCAAACCTCGCTAATGCGAACGCTTATGGTGGAAAAATGTTTGTTCGCATTAAAAGTAGTTGGGCTTATCCGGAAAGGAAGGTCGTATTAACGGGATCATATTGGCGGGAATTCAGGAAACACTTCGTGTTAAGGTTAATTCGCGCTAACGAGGTTCAACTGCATTGAGCATCGGCGTAACTAAGGGTGGGAAATATGGGCCTAACCCCCCCCCACGAGAAAAATTAGCCCCCCCCTTAGAAAAAACGGAAATGCTCTGCATGGAATAGCCAAGGCTATCTACGCCACTGAATATAAAACTCTCACACTTTTAACGTATGATAAAATAATACATAGTAGGCTATCTAAATAACGTCGTTCTCATTAGCGACGAATTCTGTTTAATAACAGTATTTCGCTATCCAGGCAAATGCCTTACAAAATTAAATATACATTCCGATTAATGCCGTTTCGTGTTTAAGGACGTTTCTTCACCGTTAATGTAAGGTAATATGTTGTTTTTTGTTATAGCGATGTTGGGAGCCGAACCCGTGCTACACGCAGGGGCTGCGAACGCCCCACCACTGAGCCACCACAGGTCCCCACGAAGGAAATAGCTAGGTTCAGCTAGAGTGCGCGGTCAATGTTCTCTCTTCCTCTGGTGGTTGGTTGTAATTTTAGGACGCAAGAACACAAAGGGTCATTCTGCTCCATCCTCGTATGGGCGAAACCATAGGTCTTAGTTATAAGCCCGGTGTTAAACTTGTTTGATTGCGTTTTAGGACGCAAGATCAAGCTGCGCTGAGATCTACGGTTTCCGAGGAATCCGCTCCCCTCAAGACCTAGGGAATAAACCCTCGGACTACCGTGAGAGGCCAATCGGTATGCGTCCTTTCCTTGGCAGCTTTGGGAGTCGAACTTGAGTTAACGTCACACCAGGCGAAGGCGTTACCACATGACCACCACAACGTCAAACTTAATAATTCCTCCATAAACCTCTTTAAGCAATTATGGAGACTTCCTTTGATAAATATGAATGCGAGAAGACTATGCTTGGCTGCACCCATTGACTTATAAGCCAAAGCTTCGGAATGTTAATCCAACTATCGCTGATTTGAATCCAGCCCGAGTCACTGGTATTTTTTCGGTCTTCTATAAATGCTATGAGCCAACAAATGGTTCTAATTTGGGCCTAAATTGTGAAGGATCAGACTTAATCCTAGAGAGTCATTTGCTACTTGCAAAAAGGATTTTGTTCATTGAGATCTTCTAACTCGTATATTTTTCTTAGATTTTGTGCGCAAATATAGCTAGCTTCCGCCGATCAGAGAGAGAGGTGGTTCCCTAAGAGAGGTGATACGTACAGTAGCGACGCCTCTCTTGGAAATTGCGACGTTTTGGCCAGAAAATGGGAGACCCAAAAGGCGACGTCTGCAATGGAGGCTCAATTTCGACTACGGAAAGAAAGTCTGACCGATTCGAAGAGTGGCCGGGAGAAAAGGTGTTCAAGACAGGTTTCGCTGTACATGCATGCCATAAAAATCTCATTTAATTTCGAAAAACATCGTAAGTCAACCATTTAATTGAGATTTTTAAACTTTGTGAGATATACACAACTATGGCAGTGAAATCTACAGAGATAAATTTCAGCTATCGATTTGATAATAATAATGTTTATTACAGTAGAACAATTCTCGACTTGCCTATATTAGCGCCTTATGTACTCTCGCAAGGGAAAGATTGTCTGACGCCTGTAGCTTAATTTTAAAGCACTTGACCTGAAATTAAGGGATCATGGGTTCGTGTCTTACCAGGATTCGATAAATCAATTTTCTTTGCAAATAAATTCGTCACCTCATAACAATGTTTTTTCGACTCTTTTGAGTAGGTCAGCCATTGGTAATAAGCACTATTACGGTTAAAAGTAACATATACATATTCGAGAAAAGTATACATTTATAACAAATAAATAAACAGAAAACCTAACCATTCTGTTTAGCAACTGGCTGAAATATCAGCACGTTCATTTTATCATGTCTGTTTCTGTATGCCTGTACAATTCTTCAACTTACATGATTTTGCGGAGAAATCGTTTTTCAGTGACCGATTACACACACACACACACACACACACACACACACACACATAGGATCCGAACATAAGGATTAGCTCGGGACCAATAAATATACTCACTATAGCCAGCCCAGTCAAAATTCGTTTTGAAATTTATAATTCCAACCTAGTATATGCATAAGTGGCCTGCAAAAGGGTTGCTGGTATCTAACTGGAAGGAGACCCACACGCTGAACGTATGTGACGATGTGTGGAACCGGCCAGGCCAGTAACCTAGTGTCCTACCCCGCCTTCAAGTGGTGCAGGCTGAGCTTTCTATTTATGTGGCAAATTAATATTTGCTACACGGATAGAAAGGCGGAAGGGGAGGGCTAATTCACCAACCCGTCTAGCCAGCGTGGTGAAATTATGGCTAATTCCTCCATTATGTTGACACACCAGAAACCATGGCCCCTAGTCTCCAGGTGCTGGAGTGCTCCTGATCAAGGCAGCGGTCAGTGTGGCATGAAAGCAGGGGGTGCTAAGAATCACTGGAATGGCCCAGGCTGCCGTTTGTTATTGACCTTGGCTACGTTTAATGGACGATCCCTTGCTTCTGAAGCAAAACTTCAGGAATTGGAAGAAGAACTTGACAAGATCAAATGGGACATTGTAGGACTCAGTGAAGTTAGAAGAAAAGGTGAAGAGTTGGTGGAACTTAAAAGTGGACATTTGTTTTATTATAGAGGAACGGAAACTGGAAGAACAAGTGGTGTTGGCTTCTTAATCAACAAAAGAATTAAAGACTACCTTCTTGAAGTCGAAAGCACGTCAGATCGAGCAGCGAGGCTCGTTGTTCAACTAACCCAGCGATACCAACTTCAGATAGTACAGGCATATGCACCAACATCAAGCCATACCGACGAGGAGGTTGAGGAATTCTATGAAGAAATCAAACAGCTACATACCAAGGGGAAACAACACATCAAGCTCATCATGGGAGATTTTAATGCAAGAATTGGACAACAGGAACAAGGAGAGACATCGGTTGGTAAATACGGATACGGGGAAAGGAATGAACGTGGCGATCAACTCATAGAATTTGCAGAAGCTGAAAATCTTAGCATCATGAATTCATTTTTTAAGAAGAAACCGCAAAGAAAATGGACATGGAAACACCCCAATGGAGGAACCAGCGAAATTGACTATATACTGGCAAACAAGAAATCAATTATTGAAGATTGCAGCGTACTGAACAGATTTAATACTGGAAGTGATCATCGAATGGTGAGATGTAAAGTGCACTTAAATACTAAATTAGAACGACAGAAGCTCATTAGGAAACAAGTAAGTAAGAGGGTGGATTTAAAGAAATTAAAAGAAAATACCGAGGCATTCAAGTTGGAATTAAAAAATCGCTTTTCTGCACTGGAAGGACTTATTGATGAAAGTGATATCTCAGAAGCAAATGAAAACATTGTTAAGACAATAGTTGAAACTGCTGGGGAAATTGGTGGTGTAACCTGTAAAAAGCAGAATAGCAAATTATCTGAGAAGACGAAACAACTCATGAAAAGGCGAAGACTTATGAAGGTGGACAATCAAAATACCAGTCGCAAGATCGAGTATGTAGAACTTTGCAAAACTTTGCGCAAAAACATGAAAGAAGATATAAGAAAATTCAATTGTGAGTTAGTAAGGAAGGCCATTGAAAGCAACAAGAGCCTTAGGGTTGTTAAAGGGAGTTTGTCTATTGGGAAGAAACACATCATTGCATTAAAAGGAGAGGATGGCACTGTAACAAGAAATAGGGAAGAAATACTTAGAAGAGTTGAAGAATTCTACAAAAAACTATATGAAAGTAACAGTGGATTAAACGAAGACATTGAAATAGTCGAAGGAACAGCTCCTAAAATCTTAAAAGAAGAAGTTTCATTTGCAATAAAAAATATGAAGAAAGGAAGAGCCCCTGGTGATGATGGTATTACATTAGATATCCTAAAAGAAGCTGGAGAATATGTAGAAGACATACTTGCAAAATTCTTTACCAAATGTCTTAACAGCGGTAACATACCAAACCAATGGGATTCTGCAACAGTAATTCTTTTGCATAAAAAAGGTGATAAAGAGGATTTAAAAAATTACCGACCAATTAGCTTGTTACCTGCTATTTATAAAATCTTCACAAAAGTGCTAACACATCGCCTGCAGAAAAAATTAGATGCAGCTCAACCAAGAGAACAAGCTGGATTTCGAAGTGGATTCAGTACAGTGGACCATATTCAAGTATTAAGAGAATTAATTGAAAGAACACATGAATATGAACTTCCATTGTGTGTTGCATTTATTGACTATGAGAAGGCCTTTGACTCTATTAAAACATCAGCAGTCATCAACTCTTTAAGATCAACAGACATTGAGGATGTGTACATTGACATGGTGAAATGTG
>QLNU02015270.1:121706903-121736144 GCA_006491805.2 Dysdera silvatica
CTTTTCATCCCAGACATCTATGAGTCAAGAAAATTTGAGTTTGAAATCTAAAATATTTAGGGTGTCAAAAAAAATTGGTGTGCACCTAATTTCACCACAACCTTCATTCTTTAAGGTATATATGTACACACTTGAAAATTCAAAGATTGTTGAAATTTAAAAAAAAATTAAATTAACTTCAATAAGATGTATATATTATCAATAGATATATCTGGTGAAACTGCGCAATCCATCATCTACTGAATTTTTTTCAAAGTTGCCAAAAATGGTTGGCAACAGGTGTTAAAACCTTCTACTATGTTGGATTAGTAGTTTTCAAAAAAATTTTGGGCACTTTAATTTTCCTGAATTAGTGGGTATCTTCTGAGGGGTCCCCCCCCCCCCCCCCCTGCCAAAAAAATATTAGATAAGCCTGCAGTCCGAAACTGTTGAGCCAGTAAAGAGGGCAACAGTGTGGAAAAACAATAGTGAGTACTCTCCTACTTCTTGGGATACACCAATGTTTGATGGCAAAGAGAGTATGATGTCACAAGCCTACTTAGTGCAAGTTTAGAGTGATTTGAAGAGGAGAGAGAACGGCTGTAACAAACTGTGCAGTAACACCATATATCCTTTCCTTCAATATGTAAATTAGGTATGTAAGCTTTAAATGCTTTTTCTAGAAAGCAGATTTTTTGTACTATACCATTTTGCAGCAAATATCATATCTTTGCTTTTTTCTTAACTACATTTATAAACATTTAAAAGTAAATTATAATTCAGAAATGTGTGCCCAGAATAGATTGGAGTGGTAAATAATAGTTTAAAAATAGTTTATTGAATTTGATTGCATAAAGTCATACACTTCTCCAAATAAATGTCTTTTTACGTTACACGCACAATAGGGTATTTCATTTTTCCGAAGTTGCTATTTTCATGTCAATTTGTTCATCCCCTTGGTTCTATCCCTCTAAATAATCTGTATGCCAAATTTCATACAAATTAAATAATATATAAGGGTTGCACACTTTTATCACTTTTGTAGGATTCAGCTGTTTTTGCCAAGGTGATGTAGCATGTCTGCACTCCACTTCTTTTGGAAATTATGGTGTACTAATTCTTTTCTCTTTTTCAAGTTGAGAAAATGAATACTAGAAAGGAAATTTGGCTACTTGAAAAGATGCCAAATGGTGAATTTCTGGGGTTTGGCTCCCCTCTAGAGAACAAGTGCTAGTTAGTAGTAGTCTTCTTCTACCATTACGAAGAGATAAAGGAAACGCCCTCTGATGCTGCAAAGTTCACAAGCCTCAAACTTCAGGATGTGTATATGAAAACAATGATTCCTGTAACGATGGAAGAGAATATTAGAGCTTATGTTCAGAACTTATACAAGGAATACTAAAATCTGGGTAAAGGGAAATCAAGAAACACGGAAACAGCGAATATGAAGTGGCAGATTTTGAAAGGTGATCTTGTGGAAATATTTGATATTGCTTGGCAAGATGTGATGACACAGAAAAGTGTATTGCAAGTAAATAAGACATTCCTTATATTCAAAAAAACGGAATGAAGCGATTCAATGTGAAACACCTAGCTTTTCAAGGGAAAGACTTGAGCGATTTTGTTATCAACCATTCAAACTAATTTTTTGGATTATTTGGAGTCAACGAAATGGAGGAATGTTGAGTGATGGGTTAAGATGCTTCATCAGTGCTCCTAATGTTGTAAGTGACATTGTAGAAAGGGGTAGTGTCTAATAAAGAAACTCAACTGGTCAGTCAAGGATGAACAACAGAAACAATTCCTGTTGAAGGTTGTTGGGCACCACGGAAATGTCGTCACTAAGCTAACCAAAGCAGAAGTTGCATCCTACAAATTTAACTAATATAAATAACATGAATGTTATTAAGTTGTTCCATAAAAGTCTTGTTTGCAGTTCAGTTTTGTTGAATGGATTTGAAAATAAGAAAATAAAAATAATAATCGTTGGAAATCTTGTTCCTTTAGCTTATATATATATATGTGTGTGTATATATATCATATATAATCAACAAAAGAATTAAAGACTGTCTTCTGGAAGTTGAAAGTACATCAGATCGAGCAGCGAGGCTTGTTGTTCAACTAACCCAGCGATACCAACTTCAAATAGTACAGGTATATGCACCAACATCAAGCCATACCGACGAAGAGGTTGAAGAATTTTATGAAGAAATCAAAGAGTTACACACCAAAGGGAAACAACATATCAAGCTCATCATGGGGGATTTCAATGCAAGAATTGGACAACAGGAACAAGGAGAGACATCGGTTGGTAAATACGGATATGGGGAAAGGAATGAACGTGGCGATCAACTCATCGAATTTGCAGAAGCTGAAAACCTTAGCATCATGAATTCATTTTTTAAGAAGAAACCGCAAAGAAAATGGACATGGAAACACCCAAATGGGGGAACTAGTGAAATTGACTATATCCTGGCAAACAAGAAATCAATTATTGAAGATTGCAGTGTACTGAACAGATTTAATACTGGAAGTGATCATCGAATGGTGAGATGTAAAGTGCACTTAAATACTAAATTAGAAAGACAGAAGCTCATAGGAAAAACAAGTAAGGAAGGGGTAGATTTAAGGAGGAAACTAAACGCAAATACCGAGCATCCAAGTTGGAATTAAAAAATCACTTTTCTGCACTGGAAAAACTTATTGAAGAAGTTTGCATCTCAGAAGCAAATGAAAACATTGTTAAGACAATAGTTGAAACTGCTGGGGAAATTGGTGGTGTAACCTGTAAAAAGCACAATAGCAAATTATCTGAGAAGACGAAACAGCTCATGAAAAGGCGAAGAGATATGAAGGTGGACAATCGAAATACCAGTTCCAGGATTGAGTACATAGAACTTTGTAAAACTCTGCGCAAAAGCATGAAAGAAGACATAAGAAAATTCAACTGTGAGCTAGTAAGGAAAGCCATTGAAAATAACAAGAGCCTTAGGGTTGTTAAAGGAAGTTTATCTGTTGGGAAGAAACACATCATTGCATTAAAAGGAGAGGATGGCACCGTAACAAGAAATAGGGAAGAAATACTTAGAAGAGTTGAAGAATTCTACAAAAAACTATATGAAGGAAACAGTGGATTAAACGAAGACTCTGAGATAGTCGAAGGAACAGCTCCTAAAATCTTAAAAGAAGAAGTAGCATTTGCAATAAAAAGTATGAATCAAGGAAGAGCCTCTGGCAATGATGGCATTACATTAGATATCTTAAAAGAAGCTGGAGAACATGTAGAAGACATACTTGCAAAATTCTTTACCAAATGTCTTAACAGCGGTAACATACCAAACCAATGGGATTCTGCAACAGTAATTCTTTTGCATAAAAAAGGTGATAAAGAGGATTTGAAAAATTACCGACCAATTAGCTTGTTACCTGCTATTTATAAAATCTTCACAAAAGTGCTAACACATCGCCTGCAGAAAAAATTAGATGCAGCTCAACCAAGAGAACAAGCTGGATTTCGAAGTGGATTCAGTACAGTGGACCATATTCAAGTATTAAGAGAATTAATTGAAAGAACACATGAATATGAACTTCCATTGTGTGTTGCATTTATTGACTATGAGAAGGCCTTTGACTCTATTAAAACATCAGCAGTCATCAACTCTTTAAGATCAACAGACATTGAGGATGTGTACATTGACATGGTGAAACGTGTGTATAAAAATGCAAGTGCAAAATTTCGGTTACATAAAGATACCAAAACTATCAAAATTGGTAAAGGTGTGAGGCAGGGAGATACCATTTCTCCAAAACTTTTTACTTCAGCTTTACAGATGATTTTTCAGCAGATAAATTGGAATAACAAGGGAATAAAAATAAATGGTGAATATTTAAATCATTTGCGGTTTGCTGATGACATTGTTATTTTTTCAACGAACCCATTAGAACTCCAAGACATGGTACAGGAGCTCTCAACTAGAAGTAAAGAAGTTGGACTCAAGATGAACCTACAAAAAACTAAGATCATGTTCAATAATTTCGTAGAGGAAACAAAAATACAAGTTGACAACATTGAGCTAGAAATTGCTGATTCATATATTTACCTTGGCCAGCTGATTTCAATGGATGGCAACATTATGAAAGAACTCAACAGACGTATTAAACTTGGCTGGAGTGCATTTGGAAGAAACAGTTTTATCCTGAAGGGGAAATTGCCTTTGTGTCTAAAAAGAAAGGTCTTCAACCAGTGTGTATTGCCAGTCCTCTCTTATGGATCAGAGACATGGAGTCTAACAGTTGGAGCAATACGAAAGTTACAGACAACGCAAAGGAGCATGGAGAGGTGCATGCTTGGAATAACTAGGAGAGATCGAAAAAGAAACACTTGGGTGAGAGAGCAAACTAGAGTAGAGGACATCATTGTTAAAGTAAAAGGGCTGAAATGGCGATGGGCTGGGCATATTGCAAGAAGAACTGATCAACGATGGACAACAGAAATTCTGAACTGGATTCCAAGAGACCACCGAAGACCTAGAAAACGTCCTCAAACTAGATGGGTGGATGAAATAAGAAAACAGGTTGGGGTGACGTGGAAGCGAATTGCTCAGGATAGACTTGTGTGGAAAGCATTTGGAGAGACCTTCATCCAGCAGTGGATAGATAATGGTTGAATATGATGATGATGATATGCATAAGTAGCACATGTAACCCTTCAAGTAGAGCCATGAACGGGACCACCCAAGATACGCCATGCTTCAGACCCTCAAGAAAAAACAGAGAACGAGTGTTTGGACAATCGTTTAAAGCAGCGGTTCTTCAACTGTGGGCCGCGGACCCCTGGGGGTCCACGGGACCATATCAGGAGGTTTGCGAGATACTTCCAATGTTCTACAAAAGGTTTTAAAAAAATACTAAGAAAAGAGCATTTGCTCTTTAATGCTAAGAATAAATTATGAGGGGACGAAAAATTCTTTCCTTAAATGGTGAAAATTAGTGATGAAACACTAGAAATAAATATGTATGATGCAAATTCCGGGCTTTAAACTTTGAGTTAATTCTTGGGGGTCTGCGAGGGTGAGTGAACTCTGAAGGGGGTCCGCGGTCTAGGGAAGTTAAAGAACCGCTGGTCTAAAACTTCGAACTTACTCCACATTGCTGCCCCAACTTCAAACAACATCCACAGAAATATCAACTCTCAAAACAAAAGCGCAATCACTGATATTCCTCAGAAATTCACGAAATGTAATATAGTAATTGTACACTGGCGTCTGGGTTTTTTCATTCATATTAAAATCTCAGGAAAAAGATCAACTCCAATTCACAAAGGAGCTTTCAAATATAATTTGTAAATATCTTTTTTTCAATGAAATCACAAGATGACGGTTCAGGTAACTCACATTTTCTTGTCTCACTCACTAACGACAAAAGAGGACATATCTGTATCTTATAAGAATCAACGCATCAAAAACATGCCAAAACCACTTCAAAAATTCATAAATAAAATCGAAAATAATTCTCGCCCTAAATTCCACCATAGTTCCTATTTGAATTAACATGCACGCATCAACACAGGCTACACCCTACCCGTTCATGGCAATAACGCAAATGAGGCCATGGGTTAACATAAAATTATAGTTTTATTTATCATTGAATTTGTCAAAATGCGTCAGAACTATCAAAGCAATAAGACTTAAAACGTATTGCATAAAAAAAGATTTATGTAAAACGTTACCCTTCTGGATGAGGGTTTAGTAACAAGCTACAGCTTTCTACTCTCTTCCATTTCTAACGTAATCGCTAGCCAACATTCCTAACCTCAAAACTGTCCATGTGAGGTCAAAACTATCGCCTAATGGAATATATCACCAAAACTGTAAATAGGTTGAATAAGTGTATTCCCATTACGATTCTACCAGCATATTATATTAAGAACACGCTGCGTATGTTCACATTCATAAAGTTAGTTAACTTCATTTCGTGTTTAAGAAAAACCAATTGTTCATACAGGTATTCCTCGACTTTAGCGATTAACTGGTTCAGAGTAAAGTGAATTCATTTTAACATGGGCGAGATAGGGATTAATTAGTTCCAAGGAGAAAAATTTATCTAAAATTTGTAAAAATACAATTCGTATTGATTTTTCATACATAATTTTGCTATTAATTTTTATGAATTAATAATTTCAAGTACAGTAGAGTGCGTCTAAAAATTACATACTGTACTATTTATCTTGCTCCCCAGAAGGGCAGGATTGGTGGCTTTCTTTAAGAAATTGTCAAGAGTAAGCTGACTCAAGAAATTGGCAAGAATAAGCTGACTCAAGAAATTGCCAAGAGTAAGCTGACTCGAGAAATTGTCAAGAGTAAGCTGACTTGAGAAATTGTCAAGAGTAAGCTGACTTGAGAAATTGTCAAGGGTAAGCTGACTTAAGAAATTGTCAAGATTAAGCTGACTCAAGAAATTGTCAAGAGTAAGTTGACTCAAGAATTGTCAAGAGTAAGCTGACTCAAGAAATTGTCAAGAGTAAGCTGACTCAAGAAATTGTCAAGAGTAAGCTGCCAGACTCAAGAAATTGTCAAGAGTAAGCTGACTCAAGAAATTGGCAAGAATAAGCTGACTCAAGAAATTGCCAAGAGTAAGCTGACTCGAGAAATTGTCAAGAGTAAGCTGACTTGAGAAATTGTCAAGAGTAAGCTGACTTGAGAAATTGTCAAGGGTAAGCTGACTTAAGAAATTGTCAAGATTAAGCTGACGGGCAGCATTTTTCTTCTTTCTGTAAAGTTCTTTATAGCGAATTAAAGAACTATGAATCTCTCTGGCAACTTTGAAGCTTCTCTCTATGTTAAAATCATTCTCTTCAACGATACTAATTGCGCTGTCGATGTGTTTAAACAATTCCAGCAACTGTCTTGTTGGAAGTTCCTTGACGGGTTCGTTAACACCGGGCTCTCTCCTTCATCTCCGTCGAAATGGAAATTTTTAGTATTTTTTAATTTTCTCTAACAATTTCAGAAAATTGTAATTGAAAAAATGATACTAATTTTAGCATTTTTAAAATTTTTTAAATCGCGTTATTGTGTAAAAGCCTAGATCGCGTAAATCGAGGGATGCCTATACACCGTAAAATTTGTTCTTTGTATAGGATAGTCTGTCTGTTCTTAACAACGCAAAAAAAATTCTCATCAAATTTTTGTGAGATGAGCAGACTCGTATTTTTTTTTTTTAGACTACAAGCAGATCCCTTGTTTTGCCTCGTTCAATCCGGGAAGCTCAAAATTCTTATTCGCTGAAAGCTGTTAAATTATATTGCTCTTTAACATTATATCAAACAAACTCAATCTTTTCCTCGTTAAATCCGGAAACTAGTGACATGGGGCATCGTTATAAGCAGATCCGACTGTATATTAAACAGCCGGTCCCGAGACTGACACATGCACAGCACAGAAAAGACAGGAAACATAAGCCCATTGCCTCACCAAAAGCTGATAACACACCTCAGCGAACGACGAGTAACGTTAATCAACCATTCTGCACATAGTACGACGTGACCATGGCCTTTTTCCAGTTGTCAGAACGCTTGTGTACATACAAATACACTCACGCGCAGAAATAAATGATGACGGAATCTCGGTAGCAGAACCAACCGTACAATTGCAAGACGTCACGATACCAGGGCAAAGGTAGTTTGGTTTGTTCTGCTGAGTAATCAGTGTTCCGAGAGCAGTCGTAGTGTCACAACATTTGAATATTGACTCATAGTGATATCCCATTCTAAGAAATAACGAGTTGTGTATAATGTCTCACAGCAGCACATAATTCATGTGATCGTAAAATATGGGAGTGACGTTGAATGGCAATTAACGCGTACTCAACATAAAAGCCATGCAAAAATATCTACCTATCTACAGGGGCGGACTGGGCCGCCGGCCCTCATGAGCGAGAGGATGAGGGCCCACCCTCATAGTCTATAGGACTCGTGCCCTTCGATAACCCAAGGTATGCCCATTTGACAGAACCCAGGCCGCCCCTGCCTGCCTGCTCTATCCGGGCATATACTAACTAAAATCCGGGTTTGAACCCTGATGGAACCCCCCCACGATTGCTATTTCTCAGTCGATCCGTGTTCTGGGGTTTTGTTCCTCATGTGGAATGAGTTCGGGCAGTCTGGAAAAACTAGAAATTTTGGCGCAGCATGACCCCTCAAAGTGGTTGGTTGAATTTCTATGGAGAAAAGTCAGCAAGGGTCAACCCGGGCTCTTGACCCCTAAAACGCAGACAAACATCAAGGCATCATCAATACGTATCCTTGAATGAATTACTTCTGTATCAATCCGCGTACATTCGCCTATTACGGAACAGTATCATTAAATAAAATAATAATAATTATTATTATTATAAAGTCTGGAAATACTTGAGTTCGTACCATTCGTACACTTACATTGAGTTACAAAGGGTCACGATTCTAAACACACGAACAGTCAGGAAGTTTCTGGACACAACACCTGAATAACCTACAGAAGGAAGTCTTAAATACTTGGCACTGCCCGTTTCAAGAATACACCGGAAAAAGTGCAGAACAACGTAGTAAACATTTCCAGGTCATTTTTTTTTTCGATTTTCACAAATTTTTAGTCGTTTGGTTGAATTTTAATGACACAGCGACAGAAAAAGTCATTCTACCACGAACGAGGAAAGGCGCTACGTACAATATATGTAACTTTTTAGAACTTTTAGTGCACAGATATCTTTTCAAGCTGCAGTTGTAGTTAAAATTGGTTATAAAATCATGACATTTACTATATTTCCATGAACAAATTACAGGCGCAATTGCACACAACTTGCACTTCCAGTAGCTGTTGGTCTTCGAGCCGTTTTTATAACTTTTAATACGTTTATTGCTTTGTTTATAACAGCAAAACCGATATTGTACAATCGCTATTATGCTGACGGTACAAAATAAATAAATAATGAAACGAAATATAAATTAAGTAGTCATATAACGAATTTTTAAAGGAGTTTTTGTAGCGAGAAGGAGCGTAGCAGAAAGAAAAATCAGGTTTTAGAAACAAACTAAAAATAGAAAAATTTAGAAAGTATAAGAAAGAAATAACTCACCTGACTGTGTCTCTGGATTCCAATGTAAGGATTCCGGAGCAGACAGGTCAGCAAAATGAAAAAGAAACAAGGAAAAATATATAATTAATAAGAATAATAAACAATCTTTCCAATAATATAAACAAATCAATAAACAAAATACGGTAACAGAATAATGGATTAAAAACACATACAGAACATAAAATATGAAATTTTATACGTTTTCTAAATACAGTCACGGAATAAAGGACGATATGAAATTTCAAAAATGTAGTTTGAAATTGCCTTTTTTTGAAATTTCCATCTTCTTATTTTTAAATTCATTATTAAATCTTTAAGTAGGTCTAAGAGACCACCAGATAGCTATTTTAAATGGGGGATAATTTGACGTGAATTTCATAAAATTGCGTTCCTAAAGCGAAAGGTCCCAATACGTTTTGTTAAAATATGTACGTCTGACAGAGGCGTTGTCCGATTTGCGTACGTGTGACTTGCGTACACCTGAAATTTTGAACTATTTCGTCGACTTCCGTACAAATAGGGTGAAAATTGGCAACTTGCGTGCAAGTCCATTTTCAGAAGGAATTTGGACCAATCTATTTCATTGTTCGTAATTCATGAATGAAATTTTATAATAAGTACACAGTAAAACTTCCCTAAACGACCACCCCCATAACAATCCTTTTTTTTCTGAAAACGGATTTCCTCCCTCCCACGTAGACCGAATGCTAAAATTACCTCCATTTAAAGACAACCTTTGTGAGTGACCGCTTTTTCACGAAAACGACGGTGGTCTTAAGGAGGTTTTACGGTATATGTAAACGAAAAAGTATTAATATATAGAGATTTTAATTAATTTACGTACATGCAGCGAAAAGTCTAAGCAAATCTAATTAGTACCGATATTTCACTGTTCCAATTATAAGAAATGGAACTGACGTATTTACATTATATAATTTAGTCCTGATGCAAGACTTTTCTGCAGAAATGTTTTGAAAATTTTTATAAATTATATTAATGAATAAAATTATTGTTACATATTTCGAGAAGTTCAACTTACAAATTTTAGTGCATTGTGTCAAAACTTTTCAAATTTAATAATGTGAATTCTGTGTTATATATTAAAAATAACATATATCATAAAATCGTTGATACAAAAGTCGTTAACATTGTTAATGTAAACAATGTAGGAGGAACTGGAGAAAATACATTCAATACAACTTGCTCTATACCTAATGTAATAAATGTAATAAATTATATAATGTAATTAATTCCCTGGTATAACTTATTCAACTAATTCTTTATTCTCTCCCTTCTTATTAACAAATATTTATTTAGTTTGGATTTAAATAATTTTATGTTATTTATCGTAAGTAATTCCTTTCTGAATAAAAATTCTACCAGCGGTTTGTTTGTTTTTTTAAACAATTTAACTGTGTTTTTGTACAATTTTTGGGGCAATTTAAATGTGTACATATATGCGCATAAATTAAATTAGGTTCATGATCTCCATTAAAATAATTAGTTTTTGTATGCAAGTCGTACTCCGTTGAAAGTTTTCACTCCATTTGTACGCAAATCGTACAAAATTGTTCAAAATTTCAGGTGTATGCAAGTTGCATATAACTCTTACAGGCATTCATTATGTGGATACTTTTACATGAATCAGATGGAATTCCGTTCCTAGATAAGCGTAAAAAAATTTATAACACACTTCAGCAAAAAAATCTTCCATTGAAACTGGAATTCTAAATATGGAGCTTTCAGAGTGGGGACGTATGTGGCGTAATGTTGCTGGAATAAATAAATCATGGTGCTTCTAAGATTGGTTGGCTCTACATCAATGGAGCAAAGACAGCAAGGGCCATTATGCACCGAAGTGAATGAAGGGGTTAAACCATATACGAAATGACACAGCACATTAAGGATATATCTTGTGTTACGTCACAGGCAGAGCTCCATAAATGACGACGAATACCCTCGTCCGTCTCACATTAGCAAACCTAGAAGGAAAAGGTAATTTCCTGCTCGTCGACTATAAAAATTTGTCGCCAACGGCGATCGGATTTGGGGAGCCCTGGTTATAGGTGGGCAAGACCGGTCACTGAATGATCATGCACATCATTCACTCAATGAATTTTTCAGTGTACAAATGCGCTTACTTGGTGTACGAACTCTCGTTTGTTTTGCGAGTCTGCTTATCTCTATTACAAATATAAGTATCTTTCAGTGTATTTGTATTTTTAATATGCTGTATTGGTATTAATTGTGTTTTTAATATGCTGTATTGGAAATAATTGTGTTTTTAATATGCTGTATTGGTATTAATTGTGTTTTTAATATGCTGTATTGGAAATAATTGTGTTTTTAATATGCTGTATTGGTATTAATTGTGTTTTAATATGCTGTATTGAGCAATTAATTGTGTTTAATATGCTGTGTATTGGTGATAATAAAGGTTAATTGTGTTTTTAATATGCTGTATTGGTATTAATAAAGGTTAATTGTATTTTTAATATGCTGTATTGGTATTAATTGTGTTTTTAATATGCTGTATTGGTATTAATAAAGGTTAATTGTATTTTTAATATTCTATATTGGTATAAATTGTATTTTAAATATTCTGTATTTGTATTAATTGTATTTTTATTACTTGTATAATGTTTTTAATATTTGCATTAATTGTATTTTTAATATTTGTAGTATGTTTTAATATTTGCATTAATTGCAGTTTGTGTTGTATTGTATTTTAATATTTGCATTAATTGTATTTTTAAAATTTGCATTAATTGTATTTTATTATTTGTATTATGTTTTAATATTTGCATTAATTTAGCCATTTTAAAATTTGCATTGTTGTATATTTAATATTTTAATATTTGTATTAATTATATTTTTAAAATTTCATATTTTCATGAGAATAGTTTAATTCATATTATATACAACATAGCTAATTTCTCTGTTTTATATACTTGTATTGAAATTGTGAGATTATTGTAGAAGATTAATTAAATACACTTCCGTGAACTTTACAAGGTAATTAAATGACTAAGAATAATTTAGATTATAATTAAGGAATTAGATGAACTATAATTCAAGCGATTAATTACTCATGATAGCAATTAGTTAATTTAGATTAATTGACCAGGATATCAATTAACAAATTAATCGCAATGGTGCTTTATATTGTAATCAAGTAATTAATTAGAATATCAATTAACCGCGATTAATTTATCATGATAGTAATTATTTAGATCGTAATTAAGTAATTAGCCATGGTAGAAATTAATTAATTTAGACTGCAATTAAGTAATTAACCAAGATAGCAATTAACCACGAAAGTAATTTAGATTATAGTTAACCAGAACAGCGATTAACCACGATAGTTGGAATTTAAAAAGAACATTAATAAGACCACTGATTAATCGATTAATGATGCCAGTAACTAATTAATACTTTCGGTTTTTTTTGGTGATTTTTGTTTACCACATCACTTGGTGTTTTAACAGCACATTAAATTTTACTTAAATAATGAATGCCAAATTATTTTAAATAATATGGCCATCGGACAACACAGATTTATTGGTTTCTAACGATTAAGAAATTCTTCGTCGGGACAGGAAAATTAAGAATAAAACGTCTTCGTTAATTTCTAAGCTAAAAGCTTGATCCTAAAATGGATTAAAATTAAGCCTTTTATTCTTGACAGGATTACAACGGGATTAGCGCGCAATGTACTCCCAGTAAGTTACGTTCTAAGACGATGGAATCCCATGTTTGTGATTATTTATGAACGTCAGAACAACGTACAACTTTAAGCGACTGCTATTTCCATTTTCTGCCTTCAAAGAAGAAATACAAGAAACTCTTGCTTTTAGCAAAAACGAACACTCGGCCTTGAATTCAAAATTCAATCAAACCACATGACAATATCCACCTCTAGAAATAAAAACCAGAAACTGATGGATCCACAGGTGGAAATCGACATGTGATGTGAGAGAAATAAGTCACTTCGAATTTATTAAAATAATTAAAAAAAGTTCAGAAATCTGCGAACTTCGGAATGTTCATGAAGCGCTCCTAATGAAATATCAATTGCATGGATACAGAATAAATAAAACCTTCGATATAGATTTACAAATTCTTGCAAATTACTGCAAAAATTATAAGTAATTAAATACTTAATTAAATACGCAAATTAATCTTTCTAAATATGCAACAGACATCAAAATTAATTCTATGCAGTGCTCGAGTTGTTAGCTCCGTTGGAAAATGTGTTGACGGATACAAAATTAAATATTCACCTTTAGAAGACTGACGGTATCTCAGAAAATTGAAATGTGAAAAAATGCTCAAATAAATAATTTTTTTCAAAAGATATTGTAAACAATATTGTTTATCGGCGTGCAGTGTCTACTTTCTGAATAAATTATCCGAACTGGTGTCATAAATTTTATATTTAATTATTTATGCAGTAATCTTTACCGATTCCGAAGCGATGTACTGAAACGCTCTTAAACAGAATACGACGTTGGTCAGAATGTGTATGTCACTGAAGTACTTGCCGGGACTGCAAAACACCGTCCCTAAACTAATATCGTCCTTAATTAGAACCATGTGGTTAGGGGAATTTTCTGTAGCACATACATAACGTATTTTAAGTCTTGTATTTCATTGGAGATTAAGCATTGCCGTGGTTACTATGTTTCGTAAAGGAGAAGAGAAAAATGACGATTTCACGAACAACATACCATAGAAACTGCCATTGCGAAATTCTCTTTTTCTAAAAGTTTCTTCGCATTTGGCCTGGTGTGTAAATTGTGTGTCCATAAAGAGTGTGTTTATTTTCGTATTCGTCTAATATAAATACAGGAGAACAAACGAATAACATGTTTTCATCTCAATATTCGCAAAATATTCATCCAATATTCATTCAATATAAGAAAAAGTGTATTAGTCGCAGACCTTTATAGGAGAAATGTTTACTGATAGTTCACAAAATCCTATTTTAGATAGTACACAATACAATAGATAGTATACAATTCTATTTTTGACGACTTCACTCTCACAGTAGGCAGGCCACGAATATGACTCATTTTTTTCTGAGGACAAATCATAAGCTACTTGGTAAATTTAAGCCATCTTTTAAATTTTATTCTTATTTTCCATTAAACCATTCAATCACCTTCTATTAGTAGTATAGTGAACCTCTCTGAAGGTGGCTTCGGTCAGCAGATCAGCGGACCATTACAGCACTTTCTGTTGGTAGATCAATGAAACACTAAACCACCTTATGTCAGTAGACAGTGAACCACTAAACAAGCTATGTCGATAAATCAGCGAACCACTAAACCAACTTCTGCCAATAGATCGATAAACCACTGAACCACCTCTTGTCGGTAGATCAGTGAACTACTAAAAACCTCTGTCAGTAGATTAGCGAACCACTAAACCACATTCTGTCAGTAGATTAGCCAACCATTAAACCACCTTCTGTTAGTAGATCAGTAAACCACTGAACCACCCCTTTTACCTTAGTACTGTAGGTAAGATTCTCTCGTGAAGTACTGAATTTGCAAGCTATACGTTAAAGGAGAGAAAAAAAAAAAAAGGAAAAAGACGCAACGATTTAATATATGGGTAAGATTTCAAGTGAAATTTTGAGTATTTGCACGCTCTATCACGTATTTTAAAATCCACAGAAATCCAAGGTTTCAAGTATTCGGATCAAGTATTCTCTAAAGCTTAAAGATAGCTTGAAAGGCCAAAGTAGTGGTTTTGAAGCTTTCTTTGCGATTTACGACTCAAGAGAGACTGAAGTCATGGTGCCAAAGTTCCAAGCTTTGGATCATGAAACGATTTGTATTTAGTCAACGTTAGAAATGAATGAATGCAAGCAATATTCATTGAACGCGCACTTTCCAAATACATAATGTAAGTGCGTCAACGCAATACTGTATTGTGTGGAAATACACGTATAATATATAATTTATTAATGCTTGTGTTGCGAGTAAAGAACATTAGGGACCACCGTGGTCTAAAAAATGCCACTCAGGTCCACACAGGTGCATCCGACTAAATATAGCAGCATATTATTAAGAATCTATGCTATAAAATAATATATATATGAGATAATTTGGTAGCAATACAATAATTTGGCAGCAATACGCCTAAGAATTTTGTGGAAATGGTCAAATAATTTGGCAGAAATACGTCTAATGATCTGGTAGTAATAGGTCTAATAATTTGATAGCAATAAATCTAGTAATTTGGTAGCAATAAATCTAGTAATTTGGTAGTAATAGGTCTAGTGATCTAGTAGCAATAAGTCTAGTAATTTGGTAGCATAGGTCTAGTAATCTGGTAGTAATAGATCTAGTAATCTGATAGAATGTAAGCTATAGTACAGCTGAATAATTTTACTACAATACCTTAAAACAAATCGCGATGGAAAATATAGGCACCTAGACAGAAACCAAGAAAGTGTAGATGTAGAAATTTGGCAGAAATACGTCTAATAATCTGGTAGCAATAGGTCTAATAATTTGGTAGCAATAAATCTAGTAATTTCGTAGCGATAGATTTAAATTACACCATAAATACAGTTGAACCCAAATATCTCGAGCTTGACTACAATAGAACCCAGGTCATGGCAGATTTTTCTCACAACAAAAGATTTTCATCCTGTACATATTTTGAATGCAACCAAACGTCTTATTTCTTCTCGTTATAACCGGGCTAACTCTATAACCCAGCTCGTTGTAACAGAACTCGTAATATCGGGGTTCTCTCGACTGTAATGACAGGACCTAAGAAGGAAATACCCGCCAAGTATGTGTGTGCGTTTGAAAATGAACAGGCAATTTACTTGAAGACGGATGGCATATTGTCTTCAAGAAACATCGATTTTTCCATTTGCGTACGAAAAATCGATATAAATGACAAATGTGATTTCGATAACAATTAAAACAGACATAATGGCGTGTCTAACCTGTCTTTAGAGAAAGAAGAAACGTCAACGAACAGCGTAGTGGTTTCCGGAAAACCAACGTGCAACTTGTCAATTGCAAAAGACGAAAACAAGAAGGCAGAAGAAAACGACTGACACAGCGAGAAAGTGACAACATGACCATGTAAAATAAGCGACAACAGTACTTAAGATAGATTATACGTCCTTCGTTCGGAGAGCAACTATGCTTAGTTCTTTAAAGAAGCTTGCGTTTTCAAAGTCACCAGGGAAAAAAAAAATCACAAAGCAAGTTAAAGTTCTTATAAATAACTTGCCCCCTCTACCAAAGGCGCCAAATTGAAGAAAATATTGGGCCCCTTGTAAGGAGGCGGGGCCCGTAGGTGCAATCAGATTAATCAGAGAGAGAGAGAGAGGAAAATTAATAACAATTATTATATTTTATAGTTATATCTTTCACCCCCACAACCACATTCCACGCTTCTATGTTTATTGTTCATCAATTTTGAACGGGCCCGGCCCACAAATATTTGGGGGGCGGGGCAGGGACAAAGGCAACCTTAGAAGAGTCGGCGCCCTTGTTTCATACGATACTGAGTATACACGGGAAAAGAAAAAGAGAAAAGAAAATTTAATAGAAATAAAATACAGGGTACCAGGGAGGAAATTTACATACAAAAGGTTAAACACTGGTAAAATAGCAATGAAAAAGATCACCCAAGCTTTCGGACGCATCAGCAGCAGTCCTTCATCAGGAGTCGTTACTCCTGATGAAGGACTGCTGCTGATGCGTCCGAAAGCTTGAGTGATCTTTTTCATTGCTATTTTACCAGTGTTTAACCTTTTTATCAAAAAATATAACTGGCACATGCTACTGAGAAAGAAACTAAACAACGTTTAAAGATAGGCCCCGGACCAGAATCCCCAAGGAAAGAAAGAGAGAGGTAAACCAATGAAGCTAAGGAGGTGAACTACAGGAGATAAAATTAAAAAATAATGGAAAACACGGGAAGAGATCAAACGACTCGCAGAAGAAAAAAAAAAGAGACAAAACTCTTTTGTGAGAGTCCTACAACTTAGAAATTAAAAGAGAGAAGAAGCATTAAAATAAGAAAACAAGCTGCAGAAAATCAGGTACAGCGGAACCTGGTAAAGTGACCGCCTTAGTAAATTGTCCACCTAAATAAAGTGACAACTTTTTATAAGAGGGAACTGGTAGAGTCTTAATAATGCCTATAGCAATGTCTGTCGCATATAGTGACCACTTGTCCATAGATATGACCATTGAAGTACAGTTCCAAAGGTGGTCGCTTTATGCAGATTCTACTGTACATCACAAACTACTACAGCAGAACCTGTCTAAAGTGACCACTTTTGGGACTGGACTGCAAATGGCCACCATACACGACAGACTTCAGTGTAGACATGACTCGGTCCATACCAGTTTTCTCTTATAAAAAGTGGTCACTGTAATCAGGTGGTCAATTTATCAAGGTGGTCTCTTTACCAGGTTTCACTGTATGTTGATAACGAAAACCGTTCCAGAATATACGTATGTGTCAATTAAGATATTAACGGCTTTGGAAAATAATCCGATAATTTTGTATGTATATTTGATATACAGGGTGTCCTGTAATGATCGCATAAACTTCGCATAGCGCGGTTCCTTGCAAAATTCTGAGCCAAAAATGTTCATGCAAAAATGCTGAGAAATTCATATTTCTTGAGTTATTAATCTTTAAAGTCCAGCCAATCAGAACAAAATTTGACCACCCTTTCCTTGGTGAGAACCACTTGCAAAACAAATCACTAAGTCCCGTCTATTATAGTAGAAAGCGAAAACTTTGCAGCGTTTCGAAATGATTTCCCTTTTTCAAGCCTAATCTACCTTTTCTGAGAAAACTGGAACTGTGACGTGAAACGTTACTTAACTTTACTTACAGTTACCAATAAGGCTCCTAGAAAAGAGAGCTGGCGCATATCAGTCTTGTTTGTTTGGATTTTTTATGGCGCAAGAGCATCTGGGCTATACTGCGCCAACATATCAGGTTTTTTTTTTTGCTATTGTATCACGTGATCCTATTCACTGCTTTGTTAAAGTTTAGTGATTTACAAGTGTGTAATTTTTAATAAAATAAGTAGAAATGGGCGATTGTTTCGCTGAAAATTGTTCTAATCATTCGAGGAATAAACATAGAATGTTTGCAGTGCAAGTTTGTTTTGATTATTTGCATTATAATTTTACATTAATCGGAAACTAAGCTAGGGTTGCAAATTGTATTTATTGGCGACATCTTAAAAGTTGCGCCAATGTTTACAATCGTCGGGTAATCGCGGATTGTTGATTATTTTTATGCCAAAATAGCGATCATCGTTCCAAAGTTAAAAACCTTTATCGCCAAGGTAAATGAAACCGGAAGTGTACAAGAAAATGGTGGCTTATGCGTCGGCCTATAATTCTAGGGGCTCTTGTTACCACAATGGCGCAGTATAGTTTAGATGCTCTTGCGTCATAAAAATCCAAACAAGGAAACTAGTTACAATAATCAATTTGGCAATTTTTCCGACTGCAACAATTGGCTTGTTTTAAAAAGCGTTTTATTTATTACACATAAATACTTCATACACCTTTTTCACTATATGCAACATTTAAAATGCAATTTTTGCCAATTAGCTAATGTTTGCCAATTAGCTAATTTTTGCCAATTAGCTAATGTTTGCTAATTAGCTTCAATACCACAGAATACTTCATGTTCATCATTCTCTATTTTATATAACAATTAAGAATGACAATTGTTGGTTATTGCAATATTATGGTTTAACAAATAACTGTTCAGTTATTATTAAAATAATTAATACTATATTATTTCAATAGATATACACCTTACTAGTATCACACGATTAGATGCTACGATACGTAAAACATGCCGTAAAAAAAATTCACATGATTTTAAAGTGTTTAAACAAGTTCGCATATTTTACGTCTGCAAACTGTTCTAAGCGTTTTCTGGGACAAAACCGACGGCTAAACGTGATTTCGGAACTACAATACATAGAGTGTTTATAATTAAACTTGGCCTGTTTACAGCACCCTGGAGCTCGAACCGTTCAACGGATTGACACCAAAATCGGTATATAGACTACTCAAAGGATGTGGAAAAAGAATCTGCCAAAAAATGTCTTACTCCAGAAACGTCCGCTAGGGGGCACTTTTTAGCACAACATTGCAAAAACAACCAACATGAAACGACCAACACACAACACAAATGACCTTGTGAACACTTAGTAACATTTATTGCATCGAAACATTTCAAATGAACGTTGTGCGAGCAATAACAGCACACCGGCATTGCAGGCGTACTATGGAAAAAAAAGATTTTTCACATGCAGATAGAGAGTAAAGAAATGCAGCAGGTCAGCAGCTATTAATCGTGTACAATGGAGGTTGCTCAATGTAGCCGCTATCGCTCACTTGTAAAAGTTTATGGCCCTGTCAAATGTTCTGTGACGGCCCTTCGGTGTTGTTAGTTGCTCCAGACATTTGTTTTGCTGCAACTACAGAAACGACAGTGCGTTACATCTACCATTTCAATGCAAGATGGTGCGCACCCATATGTTACATGGTCCGTCAAAGCTTTTCTGCTTCAACATTTCGCTGATGAGCGCGTTATCAGTCATTCGTTTAGTAGTCACTGGCAAACGTACACCGGATCACACTCCGTGCGACTTCTAGTTGTGGGATCATTTAAAGAATTTGGTTTATTGTGGAAGTGTTGCTATGTTAGCAGAATCCAAGAATTCCATAACGCTGCATATGTAAAGCCTCACGGAGGATTAGTTGCGATGCGCTGTTGAACACATTCTGCATTGGCTTGAATTGTTACAAATAAATGATGACGGCCACATCGAGGAACACCCATTACATCGTCCTGTACACGATTAACAGCTGCTTAAATGTCATATTTCTTTACGCACTATCTGCATGTGAAAAAAAACCAAAATCCATTGTACGCCTTCAGCGCTGTCGTACTGTTATTGCTCGCACAACGTTCATTTAAAATGTTTCGATGCAATAAGTGTTACTAAATGTTAAAAATGTCATTCCTGTTGCGTGTTGGTCATTTCAGAGCTCGCTTTTGCAGTATTGCGCTAAAAAGCGCCCCATAGCGAACGTTTTTGAAGTAACTTTTTTTGTAACAATTGAAAATGGAATGAGATTGGTCAAATTTCAAACTTTAATAACTCGAAAAATATGGATTTCTCAGCATTTTCGCAATAATATTTTTGGTTTAGAATTTTACAAGGAATCGCGCTGTGCAGAGTTTACGCTGTCTTGCCGGAATACCCTGTATATACATACGTGTTTTCATTCGACATGTATCATTTGTAATAGTTTCCCTCATAAGACCGGATTATACCGGAAAATAAATATGAACAATATCACCGAAAACACTGAACAAGCGTCTCCTTCAAATAATTATAACAAGTTCAGCAGGCCATTTTAATTAGTCCAGATTTCGACTCAGTGAAATCATAACATTAGAACAATTGGGGGATCTACCGTGATACATCAGAATGCAAAAATATATGCCACTTCCAACAATAAAAAAACACTATTACAACAGCATTTATGGCTCTAGATCCATATTAAAAGCTATGAAGGGCAAGATTAGCCTACAGTAGATCCCTGGACATATTGGTTTGGAGGGAAACAAAATGGCTGACCATCTGCAAAAGAAAGGCACACCTATCTTGCTGAGATTACAAGGGACTATGACATTGCACTCATTAAAACTAGTTATAAGTCACTATTTTAGTAAAACAACAATCTGGAGATGTCAAATAAGGCTTTATATAAAACCCGGGATGTGCTACTCCACTCTAAATTACTAATTCCGGATACTCCCAGGACTGCCGCCGTGGTAAAATTCCGCATGTTAACTGGACACGATTGTCTGCAGGCATACTTGTTCAGCTTTGATCAGACTGAAACACATGATTACAAGCTGGGCAACAGCAGCCAGCCAATGACATCGGATCATCTTAACGTGCGCAATGCACTAAAAACTTCTCAAAATATTGATAGAAAATATTAGAAAACTCGAAAGTTAATGACTAAATAATCAAACGCCTGGCATTCGCCATAAATAAAATACACCGTAAATTAAAAATCCTTAAAAAGCCTTTTAGGTATACATCACGCTGTTTTTCACTCCTTTTCAGCTTTAAAATAGCCAGATTTCGCTAGAATATACAAGAACCGGAAAACACACACACAAAAAAAGTATAATTTACATTAGCCTATTGGCTTTTCCCTTTCGTAAGCTGAAAATACAATGAGTCTGGTCCATGTTCGCTCTGTGCAAAAGCATTTTATAATAAGCGACTTCGTGAATAGTAGTTTAAAAAACGGTTAGCTTGTAGTAGAAGAGGGGTGTGGGGGGGTATACATGTGTGCGCCGCTCTGCAAGCGCAAATTATTTTGTAAAGTATTTGTTTGCTTTCTGAGGATAGTAATATTGTCAAGCAGTCAATAGTACAGTACTTTCCTAGCAATAAAGCGCTGTTCCAAAAGGCGTTTGTTTGTTAGTTCTAATAATAGGAAAAAGCCAACACTAAGAGCAAGTTTATGCAAGCGTAAACTCATTACTAAAACAAAAAGTACAGCGGCTTATAGAGGGCAGTTTACCGATGAAATTATGCTTTTTATATCTTCATTTGTGACTGCTTCTGAGAGTTTTGCATCTAATCTTGCCCGGGTTCAAGCAAGGAGGAGAGGGAGTGCAAATAGAGGGGAAGCGGTGGAGAACCTGATGTTTGTTCTCAGCGGTTGCTCATAATGATCTGAATTTCTTTCGCTGGGTAATTTCGCTGAACAGCCTTTGTTTGCATTTCTACAAGCTTTCAAATCATAATCCTGCGATGTAAAATAAATAAATAACACTTTTAAAAGTTTTTAAAATTTAGTTGAAGCGCCGAAGTGTTTGGTTTGTTTTCGGATAATTTTACAACGTAGATGGAATGCGTTTGGAGTTGAAATTACATTCCCTAGGCGTACTTTGTAATTAATCTTCGGAAGGGGAAAAAAACAATAACATGTGTAAAAAAATGTCTAGTAATTATGAAAATACACATTAGAAATTATATTTTCGTTAGTAAATCTTTATTCTTCAAAATTGTAAGAATTAGCTCTCTATCACTTGATTATCTAGTGCTAGCTTCTGTGTTTAGCGCATTTCACAAGTATTTGAAATATGCATGTTTTGAAATCTCAGAACGTTTCAATATCACTTTTATTTCGAATTATCATCACAAGCGATCACGCTCGTGACAGGCGAAACAGATTAGGTACAGAAATGAAAAGAACAGATCGAAGAATACGCGAACAAAGCATAAAATGGATTTTGATCTGTTTCAAAAAGCTATCAGTGACACAAAGATATTTTACGTGAGTATTTAGAACAGGGCTATGCAAGAAAATTACACAAGGGTGAGTTATTGAACACACTTACTAGTTAACGAAAATCTATTCTTTTAAATAGGAACTTATTATATATATATATTTTTATTTATTAATATATTTTTAAATATGTATTTTCTAAGGACACGCCTTGGGTTAACGAGTGGGTTGCTTTGCGAAGTATATAAATATAAGAAAAATATTGTAAATCCCATCTCATTACATACTGTTGAGGCGATCTATACACATTATATTGTAAGCCTGATTTATTATCGTTATTATTTTATACTTGTTCTCCCTCTCGGCGATATCAGAGTTGAGACGGGCGGTGCCAAGCCCTCAAGACTGCCTGCTGCTAAGTTATTTACCTTTTGTGACCAAGAACTTCCTGGCTATTCCTTATATGTTTAAAATTTTTATAATTATATGTAGGTGTTCGGGTCGATTTCAAGCGCTTTCAGGCACAGCGCGGTTGGTAATAGGCCTCTAGTCAACAGAGAATTACAGGTACAATTTCAACACCTTCCATATTCCAAATGTCTTGGATTTCTTGTCTGAAGTCTTGATATTTGACAATTTTTATTGTGTATATGGTCTGTTTATTGTATTTGGAATTGCTATATTTACAATGCTTGCGGTTTCGTTAGTTTTCCTAGTTAGGGTTATGTCTGGTCGGTTGCGCAGGCAGTCCGCTACCCACTACTACACTTCTCAAATTTCTTGATACACCCCTTAAATCTCAAAGTTCATACACCCGCTAAATATTCAAATTACAAGAAAGAAAAAATATTGCGCAAATTGTTTTTCCATACTTTTTCTGCACATGTAAATTGTAAAAAGTAGGGCACGGATTTCTATGCACTTGCATGTTTTTTGCACATTTCCTCATATTTCGACTTTGGGCGCATATTTTTCATATTTAAATATTTCTGCGTATTTCTACAAAATTTTCATAAAACTTTCAAAAAGTGTGTATTTTTCTAATCCGCTTGTAATTCAATCCAGTAGATTAATTCGATGTTTTTTTGTTTGTTTGTTTTTTAAATAAGAATAAAAAAAATGCTACAGAATATGTTTCAAGTGTAAATGATATAATTAGATAATATTAAAGTTAGAAAAAAATAATTTTATGAGTCTTCACATTTCTGTGATGATGTTTCGCAATATGCGTAATACTTTCCAAGTCAAGACCAAGTGTAATATTTTCCAGCCCACGCCATGGGCACCCGCAGGTACATGCAAGTGAGGGCCATTTACTCTCCCATACTTCTATTTTCTTTGAAAAAAAACACAAAAAAACAGTAAAATTAAAAAGCTTTGATAGAAAATTTCCATTTTTTTAAGGCCTTTTCCCACCTCCTTCCTCCCCTCCAAAAAAAAATGCACCCTACTGGCGTCCTTGCACCCAAGCCAATGCTTATGATGCCATATATTCAAACAGACCTCTTGGCGCAGTATAGCCCAGATGCTCTTGCGCCATAAAAAAGCCAAACAATCAATCAATCAAACAGACCTCCGTACGTATTTAATACATTGTGGTGTGTATTTTGTGTTAATTTTGTGCATACTCATATTCGAGGACGTAACAAAGTGATATTTTTTATGCATTTCAGTGCATATTATGTAATGATTTCAAGAGCATTTGCACTGTTTCAATAAATTGTTATTTTATACATTTCGAAACATCGCTTATGAGTAGGGTCCAAATTTCTATGCACTTGCATATTTTGTAATAATTTTGAGCATATTTGCATATTATTTGGGCTAAATTTTATGCATGAAAATCCGGGCCTTAATAATGAGTTTTTATGTATAGCACTTTAAAAAAAAAAATAGGGATAAAGATGCCAAGTAGGAGAAAGGTACCATATGAAGTAAAATCTTGCCACTTCAAAAATTATCAACTATCTTAATGAGTTAAATGCCCAAGAAATTCTTGAATTTTGTTTTTCTTCGAATGAAAAAAATTAACTTTTTTTTTGTGTAAATATGGACGAATTATTTCATTATTACCACATGTTTTATTTACTTATTTATTTTCTGGTAAACACATTTTATAATAAAAAATCTTAAAGGTAACTTTGACACCCTTACCCAAGTTTGGCACCTTCTCTCCTATAAGTATATATCAGCAAAAAACCTGCAGTCTTGTGGCGGTGTCAATTATTATCGCCCTATCTCAGTGCAGCTTATGTGTTTCATTTTTTTAGGATACTTACTCGTACCTACTTGTAGCACTGACGTACACAGGGGGGTGTTGATGGGGGTTGTAACCCCCCATTGCAATGAAATTTTGTATATTTAACATAGGAATATGTGAGTTGTAGCTCTGTAACCCCTCCCTTACGAATTTTTTGCGTACACCTATGACTTGGAGTAGGGTAGTTCAGTTTTTATTAAACCATTTCTATAACCAATAATGACCAATAATAAAACCCGCGTTATTATTAAATTAGAATATTTAAAAAACAATTTTTAATATACTTTTTATTATTGGAGAAATAGAGATTTTTATGGTTATAGGTTCAGTAACATTTAATGTGAAAGACTTTATAATTACTTTCCTCACTTTTAAAGTTACAAAATTATGGAACCAAGAATACCGAATATTCATAGCGACTGTTACCGACCTTTGTTTTAAGGCAAAGGGCCACAGAACTGGCGGTTAATTACCAATTTATGTCTAAAATATGAAATTGTGAACAGCAACGCAAAACTTAAATAAAAAAAATCAAATCGTCTGAAAATTAGTAATAATTAACGGTTTAAAAAATAAAAGAAGACACCGAAATAGCGACAGAGATAGGAATGATCGCTTCTAATAATTAGCAACTGTTAATAAAGAAAGTAAATATAAATAGAAGTGTAGTTACTGACGAAAGACGGTTTAAGCGTAAATTATACATAATAAGCGAAAGTCAAATAGATTAAATAGCATTGTAACCGAAAAACACTATTCAGCAATCTACAAAGAGTAGTGAAAGGTCTAATGAAATGGATGCACGAAGGCCACTAAGAATTTTAAATTTGTATATGAGCTCATTTTAAAAATAAACCACATTCACACGGATCTTTCTGGCTAGTTCATATGTGTGTGTGTATGTGTGTGTAAAGGAGAGAGAGAAGTGGAAGAGGGGTATCGGTCCTAGTTTTAAAATATGCGGGTACTAATAGCATATATTAATATAATAAATCTTGGGCAGGGAACACCAACAGGGTTTTTTGGCCATTATTCCCCATTTTTTCCATAATGAGGTCATAAAGATGGCGAATCAGGTACGATACTAGCAATTACCCACCCAAGCCCAACACCAACGTCCTAGACTTCCCACCGCATTGAGTTCCAACGGGCAAATGCCAGCCAACCCTAAAACAAATCGTCATAAAACGCCAACTTCGAGGTTTGATTTCTTTCTTTAAGGGTTACCACATCTTTTTTATTTATATATTTTTTTCTTCATTATATCCATTTATTTCTTCGTCTTCTCCCATCGGCAGCCGAATCCCTGACGTATGACATAATTGGCAGCTTACCTCTCCTACATGGGGTTATCTTTCAGAGATCCTGTGCCGCCCAAGCGTGATTTCATCTGTATGCCGAGCACGAAGACTCGAGCGGATCGGGTGGGGAAACTACAGGCGAGGAGCCGGTAAAAAAAGTCATGTTCTTTCGACAACTGCTAACACGAAAAAATCGCGATAGCATCACGGAACGATGCTCAAACGCTCCGGCGCACAACGGCTCACGACGCCGACGCTGCTGCATTATCTTTCTCTTCTAACAGTTTTCTATGTCCCTACGTGTAAATAGATTTCTGAACGATCGGTGCAATTCTTGGGCTATGACGGGACGCCACGGTGTGAAAGAACCACAAACGCGTGAATATTGCAAAAGGGAACGATCTGTGCCCAAGCTTTCGCTGATCTGATACTAACGCATTTCGCCATCCACATTAAATTCTTTCAATGTGTAGGTGTGTCAGACATCTCAAATTTGAGGCTGATTGCACAATGCGAGGATGTTTTGTTGTCTATGCGGATGACGGATTAAAGGAACGTAGGAATAGATTTTATGCCAGAAGGTAAACCAGAAAGAAGAGCAGACCCTCCTGAAGATTAGAGAGGGGGCCCCCCTACCTTTGATAGGGCCGGGGACGACAGTTATAGACTCTTAAACGGTTTAGCAGATCGGACCCTCCCCCAGGCCCTGTCGATTTTCCACCAGGATAATTTTTCGTGTTGCATTGAGATGTATTTAATACAATAATTTAAAAAAAAGAAGCATTAATAAGTTTTGCGCTGGGCTTCTTATGTTTGTTTTTTGGTTTTACGGCTCAAAGACTACAGTGGTCATGCTGCGCCGGGACCTACTGTTTTCCGAGGAATCCGAACCTCTTAAGGCCTAGGGAACCAAACCCCGGACTACAGTGAGCAGTGCGATCTTTATGAGATCTCTGAGTAAGCGTTCTTTTTGCACTGCTGGGAGTCGAACCCGGATTAGCCGCGCAATAGGAGAACGCGTTACCACACTGCGCCACCGCAGGGCCGCTTCTTATGTTACAGGGGCGACTACTGGGAATTTGCCTCCCTCTTTCCATGGTCCTACCTTTTGAGCCAAAATTGAGAAAAAATTACTAATGACAAATTTCAACAGTATACAAGTACTGTAATTTGAACATATAGGGTAATTGCTGAAAATGTATATGATGAAAATATAATAAATGAAGAAAATGTAATTTGTAACGCAAACCAATGTCTACTTTTCTCAATGTTTTGATGAAGTAGAAGCTTTTCTAGCTTTTTTTTTTTCTACAAATGCATTGATAATTGAAGAAAAGTTGAACTTTCGTGCTACATCATAATTTATGTTGAGCATAGCCAGTCCGTTCAATCTATCTTGGCCCATAATTTAGCGGTGAAATTTTTTAACTTGTTTGAGCACATTAAATGTTCTTTTACCTGAAGCCACTGACACCAGAAGGGTAAAATAAAATATGCAATGCAAGGATTATACTGGATAAATTTTTTTTTCACAAAGCAAAATTTGAGGTCCTTCGATAAAGTGAAGCCCGGGCTAAATGCCCCCCCCCCCGTCTGGGAGGCCTTGAAGATGAGAAAACAAAAGAGGGGCAGAAAAATTTGGAATGTATATGCGCAATGAAATGTCACATCACAATCACCTAAAATAAGTGACCACTCTTCCTAAAAAGACACTTTTACCGCATTCCGAATTTGGAGTTACACATTAGGCGGTATGGCGCAGTATAGCCCAGATGCTCTTGCGCCATAAAACACCTAAACAAACAAACAGGAGACGGTAAGATACATTTTACTTTGTGGTTGTCTCCTTCGAAAAGGCAGGTTTTAGGGAAATGAAGAGTCAATTAAGAAAGGGTTGTTCAACTTCATAGAGTAGTCAGATCTGACAACGCGTCAAAAGGCAAAGGGGTGAGAGTCTAAGGATAATCATTGCAACCATCATCCATTTTCAATCCACAGCAGGATGGAGGTCTCTCTGTTATCACACATACACGTAGTACGGTGAAAGAAATACAAAGGAAATGGCCTTAAGCGCACCACGTTGGCCAGACGGGTTGGCAAACTGGACCTACAGTTTAACGAAGGTTTCAAACCTCGGTCACCACAGCCAAGTTCTACGTCGAGGCGGGACTCGTTGTGCTACTCCGCTACCTGGAGGACTGCTTCGAAGCGACGCTCTCGAAAGCCGTCATTGGTGGCAGCGGACGGGGCAGTTTGAACATAAGAATAACACTTATATATGACAGTAGACCTGATATGGTAGTACATGATGTAGAATTCAGCAAATGATGAAACTCGTCTAAAACAGCCCCCTCAAATTTAGCATTGAAACCACCACCTTGAGAGATCATTGTGTCTGATAGAATAATCATATCGAAAGAAGTTTCACATTCTTGCTTGTTTTGCTTGTAATTCAAGGTGCAAAAATAACGAAGATAACACTAAGCCGGAACCTACAGTTCCCCGCCGCGTGGGGAACCAAACCCCGAATTACGGTGAACTGAAAAAGGAAAAGTATTCTACGATAACACTGGCAATCGAACCCAGATTTTATTTCTTGATTTGTCTCTTACTAAACACTATCTTACTGTGTAAGGTAATTTGACGTAGTATTACGCAGGTAAGAGTTATGAGTAAAGACGACGTTATAAGCGTAAGTAATGTTGTTAAAATGTTTTATTTCTGCGTACGTTTCTGACGGACTTGGCCGTCTTTCGTCAGGAATACAAAATGAGAAAATAAATATTATAAAATTGTAGATGGTGTTATTGCGTGACTAGTGTGTTGACAGTTGTGGATGAATAATTAATGTGAAAATTTTATTAAACGTTTCCAAGCTTGACTGAAAGTGGGTGTAGATTTTGGTTCATTGACTACGATAGAAGGTATCCATAGCAATAAGCATTCTTCAAAAGTTTGAATAGGGGAACTTTAATTATGAACACCCTGTATATCAACTTCATAAAATTAATGTACACTACCTTCATAGAATTAATGTACATTACCTCATTGAATTAATGTGCATTACCTTCATAGAATTAATGCACATTACCTTCACATAAAAGTAATGTACATTACCTTCATAGATTAATGCACATTACCTTCATAGAATTAATACGCATTACCTTCACATAAAAGTAATGTACATTACCTTCATAGAATTAATGTACATTACCTTCATAGAATTAATGTACATTACTTTTAT
>QLNU02015270.1:121736244-121754815 GCA_006491805.2 Dysdera silvatica
AATTTCAAGCCAATATCAAGTGCAGCACAAAGATTTTTGCTGACATGCGGCCCACTTGTACTCTAACGTGACAGAGGACATCAAAGACATCAACATAATAATGATCCCTCGTGGACAAAGGACTGGAGGGTAGAAGACAACTCAGTATAGCAATACATACACTGTGATTATTTGGCACGTCCAGAGACGCATGTTTCTATCAACAAGTCTTTTTGTTAAATGTGGTTTTCTTTTTTTACCATGGAACGGTCCGAGGACAATGCACGTTTTGTTGTTGTTGAAACTGTCTTCGGAGATGTCTGACACGGCTGCTGCTGTGGCAACAATCCACTCTCTCAGTGATTCAATGACAGCCGCACCTGCTGAAACTTCGCTGACAAAAAGTCTCTTCGGAAGTCACCCGGGTCGTACCTTTTATTTGTCGCTAAACACAATTACAAGCTTTGGCCCTTTGTAGCGACATATATTCTTCACCGAATAAACGAAAATTCCCTGCCAGATCCCTACTTGAGTTCTGTGTTGATGCCCTAGAAAGTTGGCTGTTAAAACATTGCCTCAGGATCAAACACTGTTCTGTATTCCAAAGACATATCTTTGGGGGAAAAAATGTCTCCAGCCATATACTGCAACAGAAATATTTATCACCACCTTTATCTTGATTTATCAATCTGTATTAAACGATTGACAGCATTTCACCGTGGATATCCATGGACAAAAATAAAATACGTATACATATATTGGAAGTTCTATTGTATATCGGTATATTCATAATGTGATATATCTTAAGTTGAAATATGTATGTACAGTAAAACCATAACGGATACTTCCGAATGGCGGACAGACACTTAAGTCCCAGGGTGTCCGTTATTCACAGGTCTACATTATATATATATTGATGAGAAGTTCGGGACACATCATTTAGTTGATTGTATTTTTTACGTCCCAGGTTGATACGACGGATCGTTTGGGACTGGACCGAAGGCTAAACGTGACGGCCGATCTATTACATGTTTTACAGACAACCACGCCCACTGGAAATCGAATCTAGCTGAGAGCATTCAAATATCGTGAGCGTAACGCCTAAATTGAGATGGAAAATATCCAATTAAAATACCCTATTTTAATGTCTTACGGCGCAAGGACAGTAAAGGTCATTCTGCACCAAGACCAGCAGTTTCCCGATAAATCCTAATCTTAGGACCTAGGAAACTAACTCTCGGACTGCAGTAAGTGGATAAGTGTTCTGTTCTTCTAGTACCGTTGGGAGTTGAATCCACCATCTTATGTGTGTGTTTTACGGCGTAAAGAAGGACAGTAAAGGCCATTCTGTAACAAGACCTGCAGTTTTCCAAGGAATCCTAATTTTGTAGGACCAGGGAAACTAATACCCGGACTGCAGTAAATCGGTAAGTGTTCTATTGGGAGTCAAATCCATCATCTTATGTTGGTGTGTTTTACGACGCAAGGACAGTAAAGGTTATTCTGCAGCAAGACCTGCAGTTTTCCAAGGAATCATAATCTCGTAGGACCAGGAACACTAACACCCGGACTGCAGTAAGTCGATAAGTGTTCTGTTCTTTTGGAACCATTGGGAGTCGAATCCATCATCTTATGTTGGTGTGTTTTATGGAGCAAGGACAGGTCATTCTATACCAAAACATGCAGTTTCCTAATGAATCCTAATCTTTAAGGACCCAGGTAACTAACCCTCGGACTGCAGTAAGTTGCTAAGTACTCTGCCCTGTTAGCACCGTTGGGAGTCGAATCTATCATCTTACGTTGATGTTTTACGGCGCAAGGACAGTAAAGGATTTTCTTCAGCAAGACCCGCAGTTCTCCAAGGAATCTTTATCTTTTAGGACCTAGGAAACTTACCCCTAAACTGCAGTAAGTCGGTAAGTGTTCTGTTCTTTTGGAACAGTTGATAATCGAATTCCGAATGAACAGTACGCTAGGCGAACGGTATCCCTGCACCACGACAGAGCCTTAAAACGTTTTAATGAATTGCCCAAATAACAATAGTACAATAATTATACAAATTTGCTTTATTACCTTTTATTACTTATTTTATTACCTTTAGTACAGTAATTACACAACTGAACAAAAATAAATAATATATAATGTCTAAGGGATCTGCCTCATCTCAAAGGTAAATAGTTCTTCAATGTAAATGATCTGTGCACTTGGGATAACTTTTGACACTAACCCTTGCGGTCACGAAGCTTGCAGAGAGTCTCATTTACGTCACTGATATTCTCTGTGCATGATATCGTAACTTTTAATAATGTAGACACAAGAGTGTAAAATATTTGAAGTAAAGAGGTACTGCAATTTTTACAAAAATAACGATATTATGCAATGTCAAAACCACAAGGATTTGTGAGTCCTTTTTGGCGTGAATTTTCAATGCAAAATTATGTAGCACAACCACGAAAACAATAGGAAGATTTATATGCATATCCCAGTAAGTAATAAAATATATTAATGTAATAATTTCAGGTGAAAAATAAAAAATTCAGGCGCAGTTGAATGAAATTAGGAACAGTACTGTGTTAGTGTTTCTAACATAAATGCCCCCAATATTTTGGAAGTTAATGATTATATAAGATTTTCACCCAGTGTGCCGTCCAAAGTCACGTAATAACATATATAAATATTATTAATATCACCCACTTTTTTTTATGAATGAAACTTGGCAAAAATATTGAGAAAATTTGATCAAAAAAGTTGAGAAAATTTGATCAAAAAAGTTGAGAAAATTTGATCAAAAAAGTTGAGAAAATTTGATCAAAAAAGTTGAGAAAATTTGATCAAAAAAGTTTGTTTAAAAAATCGACGTATAGTTTCTATAACAAACAGTTATTTCGACACTGGCGTAAGGTTTAAAAACACGACGTTTCGGGAGCCAACTGCTCCCTTTGTCAAGTGAAGGCAGAAATCAGTTTCTAATTATTTTCTTTTGTGTGACTTCAAATGATTGATTACCCTAACACAACACGAGACCAATTAGACTTTCCAGTCTTTGCACTCTATTGCCAAACGGAACAATTTCAAATTTGCATTAAAAATACATACAGACGAACCTTGTTTAAAGCGGAGTATTTTCATACAAATTACTTCCTGAATTCTCGTCAAAATAAAAATCCCTGTAATTTTATTTTTAATACGAACCGGTGATCAATGGCACTTGGGAAAATTTCCTCCGCTTAACGCAAACAAAGCGCATTTTTCTAAGCCTCTCAATGCAATTTTTTCGACTTCTATTCTTTCTCAAAAACGGTTGTTCACGTCAACGAAATTCGACTGTAATTTGGTTCTCCTAAAATAAAGTCTGATTGAATTTAAGCGTCAGTTACATTTTCGCTGAGAATAATAGTTGTTTTAGAGAGATGGACGCAATGCAAGTCCACACAATGCTCGTCCTACTGCTTTTGTTTTATTTCTAATTCACGCTATGTTTGTATAGTCGTCAGGATCGGCATATATGTTCAGTCCTATAAGTATAGTCCATAATAACGTTTCTTCAAGTGTAGTCCGTGGTGGGCCCTTTTTAGGGGTCCGTACGAGCCTTAGAAATTTTAGAAATAAAAATGATGAAATAATATATTTAACATTGTAACTCGAAAACGTACATGCCTCTGGCGGAAAAAAAGTCGACGATGATAAACAATGTGTCTAAAAGTGAAAAAACTCCTCGCGAATGTCTAACTACTCGTAATTCAAGAAATCTATAGTGAAATGCGTAAAAACTTTTGATAGCGGATGCTTTTAACGATTTATTAATGATGCACGTAAACTAAAAGTATTAAGCTTGTATATGATGGTGATCATTAGGGCCCAATATTACGTATTCACTAGAGGTAATTTCAGTTTCAAAAGGACATATTTTTCACTTTTCTTTCAAGAAGGTTCCTTGACTCAGCTGAGTTTTACGCAGCGCGTTAAGTAAAGAAACACTCAAAGTGGACCACAGTTTGAAAGCCATTAGCTTATAAAATTAAACATATGCCACTTTCGCATTACTTAAATTTAGAGAAAAAAATAGAATTAATTGATTTTTGAAAACAAATATAACCGAATGGGAATAAAGTTAATAACCATTGCTATTTGTTTATTCGGGGCGGTTACGGATTCCCAAGGGACGAGGTTAATAGCTGTAAACAAACCTCAAAATTCGATTAAATCTAAAACGAAACCGGCCTGTAATTTTAAAAATATTCCACCCTACCTTGAACCCTTATTTCTGGCCATTGCTCTTCGACCCGAAACCAATTTCAAACAAAATGCAATGCGTATATATATATATATTCAAACAACAATCCGAGATCAAGGGAACCCGCAGCGTATGAGAATTGAGAAAATTACAAGTCTCAAAGATTGAGGAAAACCGCTTTTAAAATGCTGGGACGTTCTCTTAGCATAGTTATGAAACAGCCTCTGTTGTAAACAATACTTTAAAGGGACACCACTGGGAAGTAGAATTTTAATCCGTGAAGACTTTCTCTCCGAGAAGAGAAGGAGAAACGAAAGGACAATGGGTCCCGGAGAGATAATAGCCAACTACTAATGCAATATAATTTAAGAAATGGTGTCAGTTTCACTCACCTGTGGTATTGCGCTTGAAGAAAGCTAAATTCTTCTTTAATTCGATCACAAGTTTCCGCCACGGTAAATTTAAAGGGCTGGCCGGCGTTTGGAGGCGGCCCCTAGAAGGAAAAAGACATGACTAAGCAATGCAAATATATTTCACGTTACAATCAAATGGGGTCGTTTCCCATTCTAAATTATTATTATTATTATTATTATTATTTGCTAATTTAGCGGCAAGTATAAACTGCAGTGTGGATTTTATTAAAGGTTTTGGTGACTTTTCTCGGGAAAATAAGACGCCGTAGTGACAAAATATTGAAAGACCAGAACTTCGCAGCCAAGTAGTCTGTTTCTGTCTGTCTCTTATGCACCACGCAAAGACGCCTGTCTACCAAGAAAACTCCTTGTGGAACCCATCATAAATCCTAACACATTTTCAATGGGGATGCGACAGTGAATTGTTTGAAACATCCACCATTGAAAATGAGTTAATTCTACGAGAAATTCTCGTGGTAAAGAGGCATAATGATTGGAAGTTCGTGTCCGATTTTTGGCGTGAATAAATCTTGAACAGTTTAGGCATTATATGATGTGGAATCACCATTCGGAAAGTGTCAATCTGCAGCCAAAAGCTGTGCTGGTTGACGCCAGCATAACACACGTGGCATCATATATGAGTAGTTTTACACTCTATAACAAAAAAATCGATGCACCAAGAAAGAGTTGTCCGATTGTAATGAAATTTCGTATGCAAAGACATTTTGACCGAACATGCAAATGATTAAAATTTGGTGTCCAATGAATGAATAGCGGGAACTCCAGCGCATCGGAACTGCGCATTCAGCAGGTGTATATAAGGAGCGATTCTCAATATGTGGTCAAAATTTCTGTTGCATTTTGACTGTGGATATCTTACATCGACTGTAACAATGCCTCGCCGAAAGATCCGTGCTCATTACGAGCATATGGAAAGCATATTTATTTCCTTACTTGCTATATGGAAAGGGGTCTCACATGCGGTTTTTCTCGATTTCTGAAAAAAATCTAAAAAAAATTTTGTTTGATTTTTTTTCATTCCAAACAGTTATCGGCGGGCCGGACTAATACCGTTAGTGGGCCGGATTAACACTGTCGGAAAGCCGAAGTAACACTGTTGGCGGGCTGGATTGCGGCCCGTGGGCTGTATGTTGGACAACCGTGGTCTAGATGATAGAATATCAACTTAAAACATGGGCGTACGCGGGAAGTTCATAAGCAAAGAGCTACGACTCCGTATATTTATATATATGCATACAAAATTTCATCGCCAGGTGGGTTACAACCTCAATCAACATCCCCCTGCGTATGCCAGGTTTTGACTTAAAAAGCTATGCTGCTCCAAACACAGTTCTCTAAGTCATCAGACGTTCGTATTCTACAGAAAAATATACGCAGGCTGTCCTACTGTAATGCACTGTACACGCCTGTCTCAAAAAAAACAAAACAAAACGTGTAACCCAGTAGGAAAATATTACTCCCTACACGCCAACTGCTAAAATGTAGTCTCGCCACTGATGACCGGATTTGTCGAACCCCGACACTCGGTGGAGAGCCACCAGACAATTTAATAATAATGCGATTTATTTTCAATATTATGTATGTATGTTTGAATAAACCCCCCGGGACACCGAGTTTGTCCGACTTTCCTCCCTTTCCTTCCCCTTTTGCCGTTTGTTCCCCAATAAATTAGGATAGCCAGAGTGAAACTTACCTGCTAACGATATTCAATGCATTAGGAAAAAATACTACCATAATATACTAACTACTATAATATACCAACTACTATAATATACTACTATAATATACTCAATTACCATAATACTCAACTACCATAATATACTACTATAATATACTACTATAATATACTAACTACTATAATATACTAACTACTATAATATACTCAACTACTATAATATACTACTATAATATACTAACTACTATAATATACTACTCATAAGAGCAATTAACTACTATAATATATACTACTATAATATACTAACTACTATAATATACCACTATAATATACTAACTACTATAATATATACTACCACATTATGTTACCACTATAATATACCAATCATCATAATATACTAAATTACCATAATATACCAACTACTTATAATATACTAATATACTATAATATACCAATATATCACTATAATATACTAATATACTAATATAATATACTCAATATACTACTATAATATACTACTATAATAATATACTAATATACTACTATAATATACTAATATACTCACATAATATACCAATATGTTATAATATACTAATATACTACTATAATATACTCAATATGCTACTATAATATACTACTATAATATACTACATTATGCTACTATAATATACTCAATATACTCACTATAAATATACTAATATACTACTATAATATGTACCATACTATAATATACTAATATACTACTATAATATACTAATATACTACTATAATATACTAACTATAGACAAGATTGATTATGATACATTCAATATCTGTTGAGATCGGGGGAAAATATCGTTAGAGACAGGTTTCACTGCATATGTTCTTCAATGATATGAAAAAGTTATAGGTTATTTGAAATGCAATGTTAGTAAGACAAAATGCCCTATGTCAACAGACAAAGCTTTCTAGATGTCAATTGCACTGAGAATATTCGTTATGGTCGATCTCAGATTCAAAAGTTAAGCAGAGGAACTCAGGTGTTCCGAATTAATATTAATCATTATTAGAATCGTTTTCAAGAGCTACGATTCCGATAATTGTATTCTAATTTCACAAACAATGATACCTTTGCACTAAAGGTATGCGCTTACCGATGGAATAGATTATTGAATACTACATATCGATAAATCTTCAGATGATATTCATTGGCTAAAGTATCGTTTACACGGAGCAATGGAACAACAACAGCGGTGGATCTTGAGGAGATCAATTTCAAGAATATGCAATATACGAGTCTAAAATAACATTCGCATTTTTTGTTACCGTTTTATCTTGTAATATATTAATTTAAGGTTCTGTACTTTTCGCGCATACTGGCTTGTCTTTTTCACAGAAACAACAAGCTACTGGTGAAGAGAATTACCATGGAATACACACAGATATTTTTTCCATTTATTTTCAAAGCATCAACGTTCCACGGAAACGAAATACAGTTGGTTACAAAAGTATTCGGCCACCTAGCCTTTTTTATAATTTTATGTGCTTAAAAGTATTAAATGTAGTCAATAATTAAAAAATCTTTTTAAATGACATTTGATATTCATTTTTATTTTTTATGGCAATTTTATTAAGTGATTTTTTCAGTTCCCCAGCATAAATGTTCTATGATATTCAAATTAGGTGATTGAGGCGGGTTTCAAGACGTCTAAGTACATAATACAGCAACCACGGCTCTGTATTAAAAGCAGCATATTCAGGATCATTCACTGTCTTGTTGGAACACATACTTGTCTTCGATTCCCAATTTACAGGCACCTTTTTTCAATACCAATATGTACATGTTGATCTATATTACTGTCAATAAATTCAAATATACCTTCCCCATTCGACGAGATGCATCCCCAGACAATTACACCATCCCCACTTGACAGCAGCACAGAGATTACATCGATTGAACTCTGATTTGGGCTGCCTCCACACAATTTTACTCTTGCCTGTGTTGAATATCATAAACATTGATCTATCACTAAAATTAACAATGTTTAAGAAACCTTGATTATTACTGATGATTTTATTTTTACTTGCCTTACAAGGCTTCTTTCGGTAAGTCATTCACGATATCCAGTATTTCGCAGTGTTCCACGAACTGTTTTACAGCTTATTTTTTTTTTTATTCCAGAAAATGATTTAACTGTAAAACAAATTTTACTTTGGCACATCGGATAAGTTTCCTCTCTTCAAGATCAGTTACAATTTTTAACCGTCCAATTCGGCGTCTATTTATTAGATATCCCTGCTGGCATCTTTTTAATACACTTTGCATTGTTGAACGTGGAATTCCAGTCACTTTCTTGACATCACTTTGAGAAAAATTCTATTTTTCTAATTTAATAATATTTTTTTTTTCACAAACTAAGCTCTTGCGTTTTCGCCATTTTAAAACTCCATTTTATGATTTTTTTTCGACTATATAAGCATAGTATTAAATTATGTATATATATATACACAATTGAACCCCCTATTCTGTGAATATTTTAATAATTAAACGAGTTCAAATTATTTTCCGTTTAACGAAGTCTTTGATCGGGATCTTGCGACTACGTAAAAACAGATATCCGTAACATTATAATATATCCGTAAATACATAAGCGTAAATTTTATGGCCCCGTGGGGTCTCGAGTTTCCCACCACAACAATGTGAAGTGAATTGCAATTTTATATATGTTGCGATGTATAAATGTACATAATGTGTTCCCCCCCCAATAATTTTAAAAATACATTGATGACTATATATTAGAATCCCCTTTTCCCCGCTGCATTGTAAGTGGTAATTTTTAATTATTTTTTGCAATCCAATGAACTTATTAAAAACAAGAAATTTCTGCAAATGAAATCTATAGTCGCCTCTCGCGATTTCAATTATTTAAGGATTCCTTCCCCCCACCCCCTTCAAAAAAAAAAGAAAGCAAAGTTAAGAGCTTTTCGGTGAAAAACAATGTATGCGTATTATTACCCATAGGCCTACTGTATTACGTACTAAAATTAAACGAATAAAAATAACAGTATACATACATATAATAATTTTATATGATAATAATATAATAATAATACGATAATATTATTATAATGATTTGGTAATAACTTACGTACGTTACAAACTCTGGCCTGATGCTAAATTACGCACAACATTCATAAAATATGTGCCAAAAAACACATTTATCTTTTTTTTTTTGCATTTTGCGTAAATATATTGTAGTAATGTACAGCATTCAATATGCAAGACAGATGTTATGAACGCATCCCCCTTTGCACATTCAATTTCGGGTTTGTTGTTGTTGTTGTTAATTGTGTAAATTTACTAATAGCATGGATTGGCGCAGTATAGCCCAGATGCTCTTGCGCCATAAAACACCTAAACAAACAAACTAATAGCATGGAAAGGTTGGCCGAACTGGTGGAACTGTATTTCCAGAGTTCTGGATTTGCTATTTGCGGAATATTCGTGCAAGTAACCCCCGCTTTTCGCAGGGAATAATTGTATATTTACTCAGCTGCTTGCTAGCTTTTTTTTTTTTTTTGGTTAGTTATTTGTGCGAGAACAGAATGCGAAAGTTGGCCAAAGGTAGACACTGTATTCCCAGTCTTCTCCTTCTCTATAGCGCCTTTTTATCACAAGTACGGATATGTTGAACGGAGAACATGTTTGGAAACACTTTCAACATTGAGGTTGAAATTTCGTGTTTCCGGTTTAACAGAAAGGACCGAGCTCTGTTAACCGGTGCAGATTTCTACTGGAATGCGTCCATTTTATAAACAAGTGTTTTAGACAATGGCTGTCGCCTTATACAAAACGTGGCGCTTTCGAATACCAGTACATGCCTAAATTGAAATGTTATCCAGTTTTTCTCATCGTTGAAAAGAAATTATATATGTATATGGTGACGTTCTATATTTAAAATAACTTAATCGTCATAGTGACGTCGAAATTGATTTGCATGTGCTTTTAGCCGACAACAGGACGTTATCTGAACCAGTAGCCTACCGCAGATTTTAATATTGATAAGGATTAAAAATCGCAAAAAATTTTAATGAAGTGTCAACGATCTCCGAGACAGTCATTTTATACAACATAAATTGTGTTATTTTGGGAGGAAGGGGGTGAAAACCCCTCGCTTAGAACTACGACTTTTTTTCGCAAGAAAATTGCGTTTTCCGGGACGTGGTAGTTTGGAAAATTCATATAGAGGACCTAAACATTGCATTAGTAAAGGTAAGTGTCACTAATAACAATTTTTATTCAGTTTATTACAAATGGAGCAGAAATGTCATTGTCTAGCAATCCTACACATGGGACCCTCTTACTTTTCGGGCCAGGACGGAAATGTCCAAATGATGTTAAAAAACTTTGTGATATGTTTTAAATTAATAATTCCAAGGTAAAAAAATATCCAGACATTGTATTTCTAAAGTAACAGGATTCCGTCCGATTGACTGCATTAGTAGTATAATTGGTGTAGGACCAAAGCCGGATTTGGGGTACGAGGCCCCCAGGGCTCAAGGATTTTTGGCGCCCCTCCATTGTCGTAACTAGGGAGCTAACCCCCCCTAGAAAATTTCTAAGCATTGAGGTATACAGGCCCCTTGAAAAAAATTAACCGTTAGACTTCGAAGCTAGTTACGCCCATTCCTCCTCCCACTCTACTAGCAGAAACAAAATTCTGTCGTTCGGCCCTCAAAAATAGGATGAAAAATCATAGAGGATAGGGAAGAGATGACATTCATAATTAGTCTACCTTATGTGCATTATTATAAGATATAATAATGATATTTTTATAGTTCATTTGATGACGATATTTTGGATTTTTTTTTCGGGGAGGATGCAAAGCTCGAAAATTTCACTTGTAAATTTGATTTTAAGTACTTTTTACTTGAAAATAATCATTTTTAATGTAAATTTATTATTCTCAGGAGGCTCTGACCCACTGCTTGGATCCGGTCCCGGGGCCAGGGGTTGTTTCACGCGATTTTTCAAAATATCAGGTTTAGAAGAAAAGGGTGGAGGGCGCCTTCACGGGGCGAGCGATCGACAGAATTCTACGATAAATATTTTGCGACCAAAAAAAAAAAAAAAAAAGCTCTTGCGCCCCTGAAAATTTTGTGCCCAGCTTGCCCATTTATAAATCCGGCAGTGTGTCGAACTTTCTAATGGATGCATTTAAATTTAAATTTATCCGGAATTAAAGCACTACCGTATTCTTCCCGCTCATCTTATTTATGAAGTACGAATATTAATATTGATTTTTAAGAGGATTAATATGAACTTGAATGATATTATAACTATTAACTTCAGATTGCCCGTACTTATAAGACGAGGACTATGTCCAGATTATTGTCGGCCGAACCTTATACTAATCCCATAAAATCAAATATAAGTTATTCTGGATAAGGTTCTGGAAAGAAATTCCAACTGATCTTACAAATATTAATAACTTAATATTTTTAAGAAGAAAGTTGAGTTCTTGCTGAATATGTTCTAGGTTACAAAGTCTCTCTCAACATATTGTATATTAATATTATTCGGACAATTTTTATTTACCCCTTTGGCCGTTTGTTTATTTCATGTGTTTATATGAGGGGGGGGTAAAAATTTCACGGATTTTTATGTCCTTTGCCGGCTCCTTTCCTGTAGGACAAAATATCACGTTATTAAATTAGTATGGGAATAAAGTTGCTCATCTTTGTAAATATCTTACTCATAAATGTGATTTGATTTGAAATTAGCGGGCCCGATCCCAATGGATTCGGACGGTAGAAGTTCTACCACTGCAAAAATAAGTTTTGTATTGTTTATTTGTACAAATAACATGCGCATTTCACATAGTCATTTTTGCACGTATTTTATACGCACCTTAATATTTCTATGGAACGTACCTCTTGAAAATAAGCCTAGCATTAAACCTATGTGTTGTCAATTACTAGTTCTGTTTTCTGCCTCTTTTCTCATTGAATATGCTGTTTTAGAGTTAACTGAGATGTGTTCAGTTTGACAGCTGCGGTGCCGGATTTGCCTATGGGCCGAATAGGGCCCGGCGTAAGGTCCCGCGATTTTGGAGTCGTAAAAGGGGCCCGGTGTTATTTAAATATTCTAAATTACAATAATATATTTCAAACCTCTGCTTAACGGTCGCCCTCAGACACGGACGCGGACACTATTTTCATGATTTATTCTATTAGACTACAACCCCTGTACGGACAAAATACGAACTTCAACTTTCTCACAACAGAAAACTAATGTTGAACAAGCTAAGAGCTAAGGAGAATTTCCTTCCTGTTAACACAGGGGCAACTGACTCGGATTCGACGATTCAAATGACTAATTAGCAAAGACTTTGATAATAAATAAATCATATAGTGATACATCGTACAAAACTAAAACAATTATCAACAAAAAACTACCGGAGTTCAATTTTATTATTATCGTATATTTGAGTAGCACATAGGCCCTATGAGGGTATTAGTGGAAAAAAATGGCGAATTTAATCTCGCAATTAAAAATATATTTCGAAGGAGGACTGGTGAGTAAAACCCACCAAATAGATATTGATCAAATTTTTTCCACCGCAAATGCACTTTAATATTTAACGTTTTGTTGTAAATTTACTTGTCATATTCTCCAAATGCTTATGTTTTTTATTATCTTAAACTTGTCTAATGTGCTTAAAAATACGCAAGTTTCGAAATGGAGTATTTAAATAATTGCAATTTAATATTTCAGCTATTTCAGAATGATTCCCCATTTTTTATGGCCGCAATTTTCTGTCCAGCGAGTGACCGATGAGAGGTTTCGCTGTAGTAATAAATTGCGGTGATGTGGTCGCCAGTTCATAAGTATTGCGAAACTGCAAAATAGTCCAATTAAGTTCCATCAATAGTATTGCTTTTTTTTTTATATATTATGTTGTGTTGTTAATTTATATTTTATAATTACTTATTCCTTTTTTGTACTGGTATATTTTTTCTACGGTTGTGAATGGCCCGTAGGTATATATGTTGAATTTTCCTTATAAACTTTTAAGTTTAGAAATAACAAGGGAATTAATGTGTGTGATCATTTTCATGGGGAAGGAAGGAGGTTTCTTCTGAACATGAACAATATTTCAAGGATTCTGCAGGGGTAAAGAGGTATCTGAAAAATATGGACAATAAATATTTCAAGGCAGGAGGGGCTGTTGCCCGAGAACTTGCAACGTTAGGACCTCAGCTTGGTAACTATGTTATGTTAGACGTGCATGTATGTCAATTTCAAAGGGCCTGTAAAATGTTTGTTGTCTGGGCTTCGCATTTTTTCCGAAAGGCCCTGCATACACACACATAAAAACGAAACATGCTAAGACTTAAACGCAATACAAAAAATTAAAAAAATATATAAAATAATTTTTTAAATGTATTTTATTGTTTTTCTTTGTTGTAATTCAAAGTTTCCTTATTTAGACAGTACACCTCTTTACGCTATCGGTGTAAACATGTACTTTTGATATTAAAAATATTCTATTCTCGTTGTAAACGATAGAAATGAAAAATAGAATGTATTCTCTGTAATTCTCTATAAAATGGCGCCATTTTGTCCTTGAATATATATAAAAATAATGCACGTAGGTTCTTGTTAAAGCAAGCATTACCTTTGTTGAAGCACGAATTACAAAGAAAACTGTTTTCGCACAGATGGCAATTTCGATAGAGAAGTGACAAAGCACGGTAGAGGAGGCAGCCTGAATCAATCAATCACGCAGCAATAAGGAAGTATTTGAGCATAGAGAAATATTACAGGAAAACGTTGTCATAGATAAACAATATTCATCTGTTTCGTAGATATCGTCGTCTTCCATTCTTCATGGTTGTTAATATTATTGTGTGTGTGTACAGGGCCGGATCACCGCAAAAGTGTACAAAACCCGGGTTTTGGGCCCCGCGGTTTTAGAACCCACCCAAAAAAGCCAAAATGTTATTTCACTTTTATATATAAATTTTTTACTTTTACCAAATCTTTTCCTAAAAAATAAAATAAAAACATTCAGGGAAGTATCATCGTGCATTTATTATAGTGTTACGTCTCAATAGCGGATACCCACGGAACAAGATATTTTGTCACTCAAACAGAGGTGTCCATTCTTCGGAGGTACATGTGTTGATATATACATATACTACAGACTAGAATAATCGTCCCTTATTTGGGCATCCCTTACAAGAGGTAACACTGTATTTACCTATCCAACTTATGATGGGACCAATTCTGCAATATCCCTTCGAAATGGGCTCAGCTCGCAACTGAGGACATGCCCGAATTTTCGTGAGGACCAGGGCCCCACAAAGGCATGATCGGGCCCTGTGTGTGTATATACATTTTGACTTTTTTTTTATTTCCATTTTTTCAACGAACCCATCAGAACTCCAAGACATGGTACAGGAGCTCTCAACTAGAAGTAAAGAAGTTGGACTCAAGATGAACCTACAAAAAACTAAGATCATGTTCAATAATTTCGTAGAGGAAACAAAAATACAAGTTGACAACATTGAGCTAGAAATTGCTGATTCATATATTTACCTTGGCCAGCTGATTTCAATGGATGGCAACATTATGAAAGAACTCAACAGACGTATTAAACTTGGCTGGAGTGCATTTGGAAGAAACAGTTTTATCCTGAAGGGGAAATTGCCTTTGTGTCTAAAAAGAAAGGTCTTCAACCAGTGTGTATTGCCAGTCCTCTCTTATGGATCAGAGACATGGAGTCTAACAGTTGGAGCAATACGAAAGTTACAGACAACGCAAAGGAGCATGGAGAGGTGCATGCTTGGAATAACTAGGAGAGATCGAAAAAGAAACACTTGGGTGAGAGAGCAAACTAGAGTAGAGGACATCATTGTTAAAGTAAAAGGGCTGAAATGGCGATGGGCTGGGCATATTGCAAGAAGAACTGATCAACGATGGACAACAGAAATTCTGAACTGGATTCCAAGAGACCACCGAAGACCTAGAAAACGTCCTCAAACTAGATGGGTGGATGAAATAAGAAAACAGGTTGGGGTGACGTGGAAACGAATTGCTCAGGATAGACTTGTGTGGAAAGCATTTGGAGAGACCTTCATCCAGCAGTGGATAGATAATGGTTGAATATGATGATGATGATATAAATTTTGAATAAAAGGGAGTTAAAAGAAAGACAATGAATAGAATGGGCATTAAGCATTAACAGCAGAAATAACAATACTGACATATCAATTTCCGCATTTCTTTCTACTTTGGCCTTTTCTTAATTTTATTATTTTATCTTTAATTAAAAATTTGTTTTTGTCATGAAAATGCACTTTCAGCTTTTGTGTGCCCAGTCAGCCTCAAAAAAATAGAATATCGAAAAATAGATTTTTTTTTTTCAATGTACAGTGTTACCTCATAATAAGGGGAACCCGTGGGACCGGACATTTTGTCCTTTAAAAGGAGTTAGTCCGTCGGAGGTAAACACATTGAGGTCTCTATTTGAAGGAACTGGAGATCAGGCGGAATCAATCGCCCCTTAAATGGAGGTGTCCCTTATTCGGGGATGTCCTCTACGAGAGGTCGCACTCAGAGCCGACGAGATGGGGTCAGCAAGGGCTGCAGCCCGAGGTCTGAATGACGTCTAGGGGGCCCGCACTTGCAAGGGCCTATGCTGCGGGGGGGGGCGGCTCAGGGAAGGAGTCATGGAGCCGGTCAAAATGAGACTGGGGGCCCGCTTTGACTCTCAACATCCCTAGTCACACCGTATATAGGAACAGTATTTTTATGTAATGACCCCGGGAAGTCACTAAAACTTCACTATATGGAATTCTAGTGTATATACATGTATACAGATAGCATATGCATGTACATACATACATACATAGGCTTAGCCAGAGGGCGGTTTTGGGGGTTGTAACCCACCCCTTCGCAATGAAATTTTGTATATTTAACGCAGTAATATATGAGTTATAGCTCTGTATAACCCCTTCCAAATTAAGCCTATAACCCCCCCTTATGAACTTTCTGCCTACGCCACTGCATATATAGCATATGCATGTACATATATAGCATATGCATGTACATACATAGCATATGCATGCTATGTATGCATATGCTATGTATGTACATACATAGCATATGCATGCACACACATAGCATATGCATGCACACACATTACATATGCATGCACGCACATTACATACGCATGTGCACACATTGCATATGTATGTACGCATACTGTATATGCATGTAAGCACATTGCAATTCAAAGGAACGAAATTTTCATTTTTCGAGATTGAGTAAAATTTATAAATACTTCAGCGAAAATAGTGAATACAGAACAAGCGCACATTTTATTTTAAAAATATTTGTTTATAGTAAGAAATTGTAGAACATGTTTAGTATAACACGTGAAAATTTAAAACGATGTAGTTTTTGGGGGGGGGGGGGCCCTCGTGCGCTTATGCGGAAATCCGCCACTAATGATGATCATGCCACACTAGCATCTACATTACTTCTCGGCCCTCTAGGAATGGACCATGCATATAGATCAGTTGAAAAACAGCTAATTTTGTCGCGCCGTTTAATTCCCTTCATTTGATTATTCTTTTTCCTGTAAAAATAGGCAATTTCTCGGAGTGCCACAAAAGCAGCCTTTTTAGACATGCTTATTAATGATGATGTTTATTCACATGTGTCAGTAATTCAGTTTGCCGCTTAATTTTCTTATCAACGCAACCACACTTTGCAAAAATAAAAATGATAATACAAAAATTTAATCAGATGTGTTTTAGCAAACGAGTCTTAATTTTGTTATTTTGAAAAGCAAGGATTTCACCAGGGCCGTAGCTTGAAGTCCTTTACAGGGAGGGTTTGAAGTTGGTTAATATTTTTATGCATTTTATCAGGATTTTTAATTGATTGATTGATTGTTCGGCTTTTTTATGGCGCAAGAGCATCTGGGCTATACTGCGCCAAAAGGAGGATTTTTAATAAATATAGTACACTAAATATTTGAAATATATAGACATACGTTTTAATGAAAATAGTTCTCGGTAAAACGGAAGGCACATGACAATACGTATATGGAATGTGTAATTATCTTGGTCTACGAATTTTAATCAACAGTAATCATTCGCTTTTAACCGAAATAATTTTAATCTTCGTCATATTTTATGCGTTTTCACGTAAATAATCATTTTTAATTTATTATCTCATACCGATTTTTCCAATCTCATCTGATTTTATTACATCGTTTTTGACGCACTAAAGTACATTTTTTACTTTTGTTTGCTATTATTTCCATCTTAAAATCGTGCGTACGGCCGCATATTGTTTGAAGCAGAGCGTAACTTGGGGTTTGACCTTAACCAACACCCCCTACATTGAAAGCCTCCACACTAAACTGTAATGGCCGACGCCGTGGACCAACGCCCTACTCCCATATCTTTTATATTGAGGGCATTTCTACGCGCATAGTGTAGTTTGCATAAGAGTTAAGCTGGCTTAAAAAATGCTATCGCAAAAATGCTAAAGAAGATTAGTTGCTTTTGTTGCTCAAAAAATCGTATCAATAAAATTATTTACAACAACGATGCTTTGAATTACTGTAGGAAACATACTTTAAGTTTAAGAAAAAATAACAGTGAAACATAATCAAAGTTTTATAAGTGTAAAGACAACGTTATAAGCCTAAGTAAGGTATAACGTTGTCTTTACTTATAAATCTAATCTGCGTAATGCTACTTTAGATTATCTTACATAAATCAAAGTGATTAAAAAAAAGGCAAAGTTTGTTGCCTGGATATTAAACAACTGTTGTTTTTTGCGACGGACACAATTTTCTTTCTCGCATTTTAGATTAATTCGTCGCATTTTGGGAAAAAAGCGACCGTAGTTTAAACTCTGGTTTACACTGAAATTGTATCTACAGAATCTATTACTGCCTTTAGAATATTTTTAGCCGTTAAACCCTCATTTCCCTCGAGAAAAAGCATTATTTTCAGAAATTTTGTTAAAAAAGACAAAAACAAAACAAACACTTGTACAATAAAACACTAATCTCACAAAGGTAACTTTTATTTTATGTAAAATATAACCATTTTTAGCACACATCAGGTTTAATAGTTAGAATATATAGAAAATATGAAGCCGCCTATTTTCACATGTGCTATATTGTTTTTTTACATTTAAATAAATCTCAATTAAATTATTGGTCAATAGAAAAATGTCTA
>QLNU02015270.1:121754915-121783255 GCA_006491805.2 Dysdera silvatica
TTTCATATACGGACATATTAAATTTGTATCTATTGACTAACGTTTCAGTACATAAATCTAATTAAAATATAAATGCTTTTAACGATCATACATTTTCGTCTTAAATTTTTTCATATATTTTTGCACATGAAAAGAAAGAAGAGTTGTAAAAAAAGTGCTGTATGTTAGTTGATATAAATATATGCATCCAATCATGTAAATATAATATTATAAAAATTTTGATGCATTCCGGAACACAACATTCTAGCTTCGGGTATTCATACATTTGTGTTCGTAATATGTTTTACGTTAATTTTCTGATTCTCCTAAAAACAAACAGTATATGGACAATCATAAACCCCCCCCCCTCCAATCGTCTACATACAAAATAACTGAACATAACTTTTTTAGTAATCAACTTTAGTCAAAAATTTGCCAATTCTAAAAATTTCCTTCGAACTACGTCATTCACGTTAATAAGAAATGATACAAATTTTATCTACTATGAATGTATGCTATATTTACTTAATTTACACCCCCTCTCTTAGCAATAGGAAATGTATACATATATAGACCTGTACGTTTAGAAAAAACGATACTTACTCTAGAACTTTAGGTTACTTCGAATCCATCCCTGTTTATAAAATTTATCCACTTCTTTCGTAGTTCTGAATCATGGAGAAAATGAAACACAGACACACGTGGGCCGTTGCTATAATTGCCGTGGAAACCAAGAGCTGAGCAACGATATGGAATTGCTTTTCCAACACTTCCGTAGACAAAAAAAATACTCAAGCAAAAGTATACAACACACTAATGCAAAATTTTACGGTAAATTGCGGCAAAATCATTCAAAACACTCTTTACACGATCCCAACACAACGCGAAACATGGACCAAAGAATAGGCCATGAGAGAACTTACGGTGTTCAGTGTGTAGGCTTTCAATATAGGGGACGTTGCCCTAACCCCCTATTTACGCCAATGGAGGGGGCGCCAAAAATTTGTTATGCCTAGGATGCTTCGTACCCTAAATCTGGCACTCAGTTGGAAAAGGCCTAAGGTTCCATTGAGAATATTGTTTGTTTTGATGTATAATATTTTTTTGCTGAGTGTATGAACACCCTGTATGTGTGTGATGCATATGAAGATGAAGAAAGGTCACCTTATAGAGCGAAAACCGTTTATAAAAACGTTGGTTATAACGACCAATCGCATATAACGACGGAATTTTTACAAGAAGTTTGGTTTGCTATTCTACTCCATACTAAATATATCGGTTATAACGACATCGTATATAACGACGGCGATTTTGTAGTCTACGTAGATTCTAAGTAGGGAAATTCGTATCGGATATAACGACGCGACTTGACAGTCATAAAGCAGAACCACATGGGTTAGTTATTAAAATTTAAAATTAGTTATCAAAATTTAAGCGTTATTCTAATCTTGTTTATTTACAAATGTCTGAGAAATTTTTATCACTGCTAAACCTAAATATTAAAGATAGTGAACTTAAAAAAAGCCACGTGATTTATTAATTGAATATCACGAGGGTCATATTCTGAAGGGACCCATTATATTTTTTCAGCATAGAGCCCACAAAACTTTTAAATCGGCACTGTTCTGAAGTTATTAGTATAATAAATACTATTCATTACATTTGTGTTTTCTACATTATATACTTTAGTAGTATTTAAAAAAAATTTTGAATTTAAAAAACTAAAAGTACTACGTACTTCGTGTGGCTATAACATAATATAAGCGGAAATTCTCTAGAAAAAACTCTAGAGTACATTACTATAGGCTACTATGATTTTAAAAAGATATCGTTTATAACGACTATCGGTTATAACGACCGAATTTGCACGGTCCCTTGAAGGTCGTTATAACCGATTTTCACTGTACATGTGTAAGATACGTAGAAGTCCATGAATATCATGTTTGAGGAAGGAAGTTTGAAGGAACGGCAAGAGTTTTTATGGAATAACAAATTTATATAGCGTTTGTTATAAACAAAAAATGTCACACAAAATTCAGTAGATTGAAAAAACGTACGTTGAAAATTAAATGAACAGATACAGGGCTCCCACTGGCATTGCAGAAAAAAATCCCTGACTTTTCTGACAAAATTCCCTCACTCTTCTGACAAAATTGACATTTATGGCAAAATTCCCTGACTTTCGATCAAATTCCCCGACTTCTCTGACAAAATTCCCTGACTTTTTGACAAATTTCCCGGACTTTTCCGACAAAATTCCCTAACCAATCACAAAGCTTTATATTCAAGTGGAATTTATCTATTCAGAACAGAAGTTGGGAAGGTTTTCCCCTGACTTTTCCAGGTTCGACCAAAAAATATCGTTTTTCCTTGACTTTTAGGGACTATTGACCTTTAGGAACTATTTTCTTGACCTTTAGAGGCTATTTTCTTATCTTTTAGTGTCTATTTCAAATTCTCTGAAAATTTCAGGTTCTCTAGGTGAGTAAGGAATCATATATATACAATACGGCCTATTATTTACAAGACAGCGCATACTTCTGTTATGAAATAACATGTATTTTTTGGTTGACAGTCAAGTTTATTGAAATTGGAGAACGTTGCTTGCTGCCGCATTCAAAATAAGTTATTTTGATAAATTAAGCAAAATTGCATCATTGAGGTAAAGAAAAGTACGTTTGCTTTTTGAAACTGACTTAGTATTTAAATCAAATTAAGGGACCAATCGGGTGGACATCTGAGATTACCAATCGTAATCACTGAAGATGAGGAATTGCCGGGTTGTTAGTCCTAAGTGATTCCTAATGCTAAACGTGGGAACCGAACTCCAAAGATATACAGAATAATTATCTTATAAATCTGCCAGACTGGTAAACAAATGGCGTTCGAGACCATCCTCCATCCCTGATGTTGGAGAGCCAATGACGGATCGACAACTGTCTCTCGGATTCACAGTTTTCTCGAGAGATGTCAGTAACTGCATCTCGCGAGATTTGGTTTCAGCAATAGAGAAAATGACCTGCATTCCTTTTATCTCATGAAAATGATCTGCATTCCTTTTATCTCGAAAATTAGACAATTTATATCAAAGATACTAATATTTGATTTCTAATTGCAGTATGATTTTTATTTTTAGTGTAGTACGGTATTTATGTACTTACGTTTATTGTAATAACCAATAACCTCTTGGTTTTTGATTTGAAATAAATTGAATTGAATTGAATTTGAAATTCGTGAAACTATCGAGTAGATTCGACATCAACGAGCTACTGTGATTTCTACGGCAAGTCTAAAATACCAATTATCAATTCTTCATGGGTTTTTTTAAGTGAGTATATACTATAGGTATCAGTATAAAGTATAATATTACAGGTGTATGGATTTAGAAGGGGGGAAAAGGGATATGTTTTCATGCTAGACAACCACATTAGTTGAGCAGTGATTTAAGAAAACCATGTTTTAATTGCGTATAGGTTAATCAGGGAAGAAAACTTCGTTAAGTCTTTGTTTTAAACGTGCTGATTATAATAAAGAGGAACAAAAATATAAGCTTTAAAAAAAATTGAAATTTGCAAATTCAAAAGTCCATATGCGTGTTTAAGGTTAGATTCTCCACCCCTGTTATAGAAGTATAAATACAATATAGGGGCCGTTCAAATATTTCATAAGCACATTTTTGGCCATTTTCTACCCATCCTCCCCTTATAAGTAAAATAAGCAACTAACCTCATGCTGACGTAAGATTTCGGTAATTTTATTTTTTTGATATAAAATTTTGAAATAAGAATGCAACGTGTGATGCAAATTATAATACTTATTTACGCTATTATATTACTACATATATATTATAAATTATAATTAAAAATTATTATAAAACCCTATATATTTACATATAGCCTATTATTAAACTGTAAGGGACAATAATATATTTTATTGTTTATTGTGAAGTATTTTGTGCATTACTATTTCGTAAGTTGTAAGCAAACAGTGTGTTACAAATAAGAAGAGGAGTTAATAAAATATATTTATTAAAAATAACGCATCAATTTCAATTCAGAAATGTCAGGGTGGCCACGGGAAATTTAGGAGGCCACGAGCAAAAGCAGGTTGAGAGCCTCTGGTTTAAATAATTAAATATTTAACTGCGATTACGTTTATTTTGTGTTTTAAAATTTCATTGGTTGGTTGTATTTTTATAGCACACAGAGTAAGGGTCAGTTTGTGCCAATGTTTATATTTTCTATTTGCAGTGTGCTATACATCCAAGTATTGCACAATGTACTAGTTTACAATGTTAGACTATGTACTAGTTTTATTATTTTCTGTGTCTCACGTAAGCATGGTTTGAAGTCACTTTCCGTTCTCAGAAGAATAAGCAAATCTTAAACCCACTCTCTCCCAATGATGCTTATGTAATACTTGAACGGCCTCATAATAGTATAGGTGCAATACATGAGGTTCAGTTTCATGTATGTCGAACAATCCCTGTACGTGTCCGTATATATGTATACAAGGTGTATACAAAATGGCGAAAAAAGTTCATTGCATGATTCCTCGTATAAAAAGGAATAAAAAATGTCCAGTACAATTTTTGCTTAAAATCAATATTTAATAAGTTATTTCAAATCATAGTTGAACCAATAATAAGGCAAAGTCAACCCATTTAACATCGCTTTAATACAACGACACATGCGTTTGCGCATGTACGGCCCTTCTACGAAGAGAGATGAGAAGCTAAGATTTCACTGGTTTTTAAAAACTTGCTTAGGTCACGTGTTACTTGAAATTCAAGGGATTAAAACTCCACATAAAAATTTAGCATGCTTACGTCATAATCAACAGCATACACCAGATTTGGTGATTTCTCGTGCCAAATCAATCATACCAGGGATGGGATGTATACGGATCGGAATGGGCTGTTTGCCACTAGATTCAACCACTTTTCTTCTTTGTTGTGGGAAAAAATTATAATTAATAGTAACTTTTTCTTATTTTGTAAGTAGCCGCGTCCCAGCGACATTTCTTCGCGTGCCAGTCTGACAGGCTTGCGATGTATTTGCTATCAACAGTATAGTAAAGTGAACTCCAGGCCCACGCCACTGCCAGCGACAAGAGCATATTCCAATATTTTAAACAGAACTAAAATTGAAAGTCATTTGGTTTACCAAGTCCATTGGCGGTACAGAGTTCTTAATGACCTCCACCCACTCCCCATTTGGAGGAGGTTCATGCTGCTTCTGAGTTTGCCATAGGCTATTTCCTTCTATTTGGAAACATGATTTTGACTGATCATAGGATTAATTTTTTGCCTTAAAAATAACGGTAAGTGACGTCACAAACGACCTAGCCGATTACAGCGGAAGAGACTCCAATTTCAGAACTTGTTTTTAGTGAACGTTTGTCGGCGCCAAAATCAAGGTCTGAAATGTGAGTCCTCCTCTTCTGTAATGGGATAGTCCGTTTGTGACGTCACCTCCCGTTATTTCTAACTATTCCATCGGACTACTTTTCGTGAACGGACAGTATGCCGTACATTGGAGGTGCACGAGAAAGTAGCCTTACACGGGTGCAGTGCAATGCACTTAAAAAAATTAAGAGAAGAACTCTATAGTATACTGGTTTGACAAGGCGCCTGTCATAATTTTTGCGGGTACGACTTTCCCGCCAGGTGTGTAGATTATATTTTATACAATTTATCAACTCCACGCTACTATCTCTCACCATCCCAGCATGCCGCCTGCCTCGGAAAAAAGCGCACTACAAAAATAAGATACTATGTCGCATTTAATAATATATTTCAACCTTCAAAATCCCAAGCATTTTAGCAAGAAAGGGATAGCCAAATAAGCAGTGTTAAAATTTCAGTACTTAAGTTAGCATTACTTGGATTAGCAGCATCAAAATTTTTATTCAACGAAATCAGTATGAGTTATATTAAAATAGTTAGCTCGATACGTACTGAATGAGTTTTAACTTACGACGTCATATTTGGGGAAAAAGATCAAAATTAACATATTTGTTTTCTAGGCAAACGGCAACATATATTCGGCTAACTTTGCGACAGAATATTCGGCTAGCTTTCTGGCCGAGTGTCGAATATTCGGCAAACTTTGTGGCCGAATACCGAATATTCGGCTAGCTTTCTGGCCGAATACCAAATATTCGGCAGCCAAATATTCATAATCCTTTTAAATTCATTATGAATATACATAAAAAAAGTATTTGATTTGTCGTGTTTTAAATTGAGAATAAAATTAAATCTTTTTTTTTTTAATACAGCCCAGTATTCGGATAGCTTTGAGGCCGAATATCCTGCTAGCTACGAGGCCGAGTATCAACTTCCTTTAAAAATAAAAGTTTTCATTTTCAATTTCAAACAAGACAAATATTTTTTTTTATATACAATATATATATATATATATATATATATATATATATAATTGTTTGTCGAGTATTCGGTATTTGAGCTTAAAGCTAGCCTAACATTCGGTATTCGACCTTAAAATTAGCCTAACATTCGGTATTCGACCTTAAAACTAGCCTAACATTCGGTATTCGACCTTAAAACTAGCCTAACATTCGACATTCGACCTTAAAGCTAGCCGAATATTCGGTATTCGACCTTAAAGCTAGCCGAATATTCGGTTGCATCCCTAATAATTATAATCTAATTACAAATGTAATCATTTTTGTTAATACATATGATGCTAATTGCATTATGTGGAGAATAACAAGATTAAGGTACAACTTTTTTTTTAGAAATGGAAGGTGAACAATAATTTGCAAGTTGCTTTTAAATCTGTGCATATTCAAAATTTATAACTTTAAATTTTAATTGACACTACATACATCTTGTACAAGGGCTGACACAGAGGGGAAGCCAAGGGGGGTCATGACCCCAAAAATATATTTTTTCACTGTAAAAAATTCCAACTTTCATGATAAATGAAGGGTGTTATTCCAAGACCATGGCAAATTCTGTCCGTGACTCCCCCCAAAATGAAAGTCTGTGTCCGCCCCTCATCTTGTCTACTAAGTTGTTTTTAACTAACGTTTAGGCTAGTTGTGTAAAGTTTGATGTCATGATTAAATTATTTCGCGTACATATTTTTTAGCATACAAAAAGAGAGATTTTTTAAATCAGATATGGGAGAGATGCATCTGTAGACAGAGATGCCGGCTCTCTAGGTCATCGTGGACTAGGTTGAGAACCACTGATCTAGATAATGCAGTAAAACTTGTCTAAATCAGCCACCACTTGTTCTTCTAGAAAAATAACCGTTTTGTGGGGTGGCCAGTGCCATATTTCCCAATAGGCTATACTAGGCTATAGACTAGGACGGCAAAATTTTGTGTATTGAGTATAATATAACAAAATCAATACCATATGATATAATTAGATTTTTTTTCCCAAGAAGAAAGCTAGACGTCATACTTTCCATTTAAATACCAGTGTTCGATAGGCTTTTATTTTTTTACTAAAATTGAATTTGATTTATTATATACCAAAAGAATAATACTGCAATATAAGTTAATATTATTTAATGTTTATGTTTTTATTTAAGTGTTTGTTTTTCAACACATTTATTGTCAACATAAAAGTTTTTGACGTGTACTGAATGTAAAATTGTTTATGTTCCTATTGCTGATTGGGGAGGGGGCGGACGGGTAAGACGTGACGGCAAAAAAGTAGCCTTGGGGAGGCAAAAATAGCCTAGGGGCGGCAAAATGGTAAATCCGCCTATGGGAGTGGCCGCAGAACGTTTCTGATGTTGAACAGTTGAAGATTGTAAAACTAAATTTGAATTTCCATAATATCCCCACTGCATTAAAAACATGTATATCAACGTACAAACATACATAAAACCGTACATACACGTAAGGATATATAAATAAGCTTATGGAATTGATAAATTTCCAAAATAGAAATGTTGCGTTAATTTATTTTACCGTACAATTTATAAAAAATTCAGAAATGATAAGGTGCGATATATATATATTCATATTCGTGCAGATTTGTCACAAAATTATATTAATCCAGTAGACATACAGTCTACTATACTACATACTATACTATATTTACTATACTATATATACTACATATATATACTACTATACTATATATACTACATATACAGTGAAACTCGCTCAGTTGACGCGTGATACCGTTAGCAGACGGGTTAGTCCATTGCAGTTTAGGGAAGGCCGTCTTGGAGGAACTGGTTTTTCCCGCGCGAAAAACCAGTTTCGGCAAGACGCCCTTCCCTAAACTGCAATGGACTAACCCGTCTGCTAACGGTATCAGGCGTCAGGTCTGCGCGAACGCACAATACATCGTTAGCAGTTGCCATAATCTTGTATAACGTCACTACAATATCATATGGATTATTATCAGTTATTATATCATTATATAACTTTACTAAAGGAAATGCTACCTTTTATATATGCTCCGTTTATTCTCCTTTTACGTTTGAAAATGGGAGATGGATTTTATCAAAAGGAAAATATACTTAAAGTTCGTAAGATACGACAAAGAAAAAAAAAAGCATATGCAGCTCTTACCACTGAATTTAACTATGTATGTATTTATTTTGCATGTGACCTCCATAAGGCGGAAACTTACATACTACAGAATTTTTTCCGGTCCCGTGAGTTTCCGCCTTAGACAGGTTTCACAGTGTAGTTAAAAAATTAAATTTTGAGGAGAGGTTGCAAACTTTTGATTTTTGCTCTTGAGAAAAAACCAGAGAATTGAATTTTTTTTTTTTTTTAAATCCATGGGGCGGTAAGTGCCCACCCATGTCCGCTGACATTCCACTTCGAATTAGCGAGAATGAAAAAAATCCATGTTTTTTTTAAATCGATGATATTTTATATTTAATATTTTCGAATACTTCATACACTTAATAATTTTGATTACTTTATATACTTAATAATTTTGATTACTTCATACTTTTTATGTTTATTAATTTTGATTACTTCATACTTCTTATACTTAATAATTTTGATTACTACTTTTTATATTTAATATTTTTAATTGAAACCCCCGCTAAGAACGCAGTAATATAGTTAAGTTTGATCCGAAAAAGATCATTTTTAAATTTAGGAGAGCAACAATTTCGAATGAAAAAGCGAAAATTATCAGGAGTTCGGATTACCGAGGTTTTACCGTATTTATTTCAAAACATTTTCTTTGGCTTTTGGTATGTCGAATGTTTTCGCTTATCCGCTGGGAAAACTGAATAATTTCTTAAAACTAACAAAATGCTAAAATGCTGTCCAGCCTTCTTACAATTTCTTATCCGTTAGGGAAAAGCTAAAAGTTTACCTTACTTTTATTCCGGTTGGATTCAATTTCCGATGTCGTTACACTTCAGTAATGAAATGAAAGCGTGTAAAAGGCAACTTGATTCAATGCGCAATTTTTACCTTGTCCCCCTCTGCGCGTTTGTCAATTTCAATTTACTGACAACCTTTGCCGAAGGCTCAATTAGATATAAGGATATTTGATTTTTTTAAAGGTTATTAGGGGATATCTAAAAGTCTAAGCTGTCCCTGACACAGACTAGGACTTTGTGTGTTACAGAATATAAAGTCAGGAGTTGTATATAGTTTAAAGAAAAGAATATATATCTTTTCTTCTTTTTTGTCCGCGTCGGTGAATGGAAAAACATCAGTTGTGAAATGTGGAAAATAAAAGATTTTTTAAAAGAAAACTGGAACCTCTACGTGTCCAAAGCACCTTGAAGTAAAAACCAGCCCCAAAGACTTTCCTGACAACAAGGAAAAGAAGAAACATCATTCACTTTTTAGTTCTGGAATACTTTTTCTTTTGCCCCCCCACGCCCCTGCAACTTAAGGTAGCAGGGGGCGGGCCGAGGAAGGACAAAAAGTAATCCAATGTAGGGAAAAACGTGATACGTCATACCGATGATATCCTGACGTCACTTTTGCCCTGTTGCCAACAGTAGTTCGATAAATAAGAAGAAATAAAAAAGAATTCGAAAGTGGGGTGGGGAGGGAAGAAGCGGTGGAGAGAGAGCAAAAATATACGAGCCTTCCAAGATTATTGCATTTATCAAAAAAGCTGTGCGGGGGGCCTCGCGGACACAAAACTAAAAAATACAAAGTCCAAATAAAAAATACCAAAAAGCACCAAGTACAATAAAAGCAGGTATTACAGAAAAGAAGGCTGAAGGAGGAAAAAACACAAAATGTCGGAGACGCCGCTGCAATGACGGCATTTCTGGAACAGGCGTGTCAAAATTCTTATTGCATTTTTGTTATTTTCTTCATTTGACGTGTTTTACGTAGAGGGATTTTTCCATAGTAAAAGTTAGAAAAAAATAGCGCTTCTTTCATCCGATTCCAAGACACGGAAATGGGCGACAAAGCAACTTTAAATCTTTCAGCATATTTACTAGCAAACTGAAAAAGACGCTGATCGGAAGATGAAATGCAATAACTTGCGCAGAACTAGTAACAGCGACCTTAAAGTTAAGTATCGCACTTTGGAACGGTGCCTGCATATCACGAACGTCAAACAATAATTTATTATTATACGATTAATGGCATCTAATAATATAATTGTGTGGTAATTTCGCCGGCATGCTAGTGAGTAAAATAAAGTTTGTCGATAAATACGCAATTACCTCTAAACGCGGCATCTGCTCGTTTTATCACTTACCAATAATCGTAGACCAATCACTGGAAACACTTGTGCATATACATAATATTTACATAAAAAAATTGTCTCTCCTGCTTTTTTTTTTCCTGAATTTAAATCATTTAACAACAATAATGGATTTAAGAACATTTTTCTATTTTGTGGTTATTAAAGTATATTTTTCAATATATAGGGGTAATCTATATTATTTATTCGATATACAGTGAAACTTATTTATAACGGCACTCTAGGAGACGGAAAATATCGTTAAGACAAAATTGAATATATATTTGTCTGTCCAGACCGCGGAAAAAATCGTTATGAGTAGATTTCATTGCATAGCGAAATCTACCAATACAGATATCACATGAAAAGATATCGTTATTGGCAGTTTATCGTTGTTGACAGTTTATCGTTGTTGACAGTTTATCATTATTGACAGTTTATGGTTGTTGACAGTTTGTTATAGATAAGGCTCAACTTCATACATTCTATATCTGTCGGGACAGAGAAATGAATGTATACCCGTTATAGACAAATCCCGTTATAGACAGTAGTTCCGTTTATTTACCAACGATTTTACATCTGCAGTTCTAATTTATCCTGTTTACATTGAAATGCTGTAAAATATTGCATACGTCAAATCAATTGCAAATCTTAACGTAACTTTTTTTCCCACTGTCTTCAAAAATATGCAAATAATTCGTCATTTATTTTTTGAATTTGTATATGTGTCAAAAATCGTTCGAAAATTGAATATATAACATAGACAAATATTCCCCACCAACGAAAATTAATTATACACATATAGAACATTTCAAATTTAGTTTGAAGTTATATGGAAATTATTCTTACAATTTAAAAGGAGGGAGGGAAGATTTGACGTGATTTACATCTACATGGAGTCTTTTAATTTGATATGTGTTCGTCTTCCGAAGTCTCCCATTTGAATGAGAAAGCTCATTGATTTTTAACATTTTTTATATTGAAAAAGGACGACACTGATCTTGAAGGCCCAACGTCAACAATATCATTATATTCGAAACGTTTAAATGTAACATTGTTATAAGCTCTAAATGTAAGACATATATGGGTCTGTATCTTAATTCGGGGCCCTGGAAATTCCCTTGACTTTTGTGACATTTTATTTAATTCTTTTAATCTTGAAATAATTTTTACTTTTTCATCCAACATTGGCTTTTTAAAAAATCTCATCTCATCTTATCACGTCGTTTTTCTTCATTGTACGTATGGTACATTTTTCCTTTGGATTTTTTTGTTTTTTCTTAAAGCCGTATGTACGATTTCACCATGTCTGGCGCAGAAATGGCTTTTGTTGTCCTTGCGCCGTAAACATACAACCAACCAACTAAAAATTTCCAAAGAAAGTTTGCTTAAATTTTACGAAGAAATAAATAAAAATGGAATGGAATTTTTATTTTCGAAAACAAAAGTTTTATGACTGAATTTTAAGAAAACCACGTGATCAATGAGATTTTTATTTTACACCCGCGGCCACAATGTGGCCTTTTCTGCGTTGAATTGTGTGGCCACTCTAAGGTTATTGCATCGAATAGGGATAAAAGCACTGCCATACGCAGGGTTGTTGATGTGGGTCATAATCCCCACCGCCATGAAATTTTGTATATGTATACATATGAATATATGGAGTTGTAACTCTGCAGCCCCTATGAACTTTCTGCCTACGTTGATAGATACAAAACATTCCAAATCAACACTTCATTTTAACTTTTCACGTGCAATACAACTTTCACACACCGAACTTTCTAGAACCTTCCTGGTCTTACGTATTATGGAAAAACTTTTTCTATGAATCTCATGTTTTAAAGAAAACTTTGATTGTTTATTCGACAACATTCTAAAATGTTACGGTGTTTAATTGGCCGAAAACATTCTTGACAACGTATTTCAGACTCAACGACCTTTATTAAGGCTCCTATTCATTATTGGGGAAAAAGTTCCCTGACTTTTCCGGCAAAATTCTCTGACCTATCACAAGCAACTTCCAACTGAACTTCGGTTGTGGGGAAAATGGCTTCACTGGCGTGGAAGCTTTAGCCATTCAAAACAGAAGTAAAGGAAGTTTTTCCTGACTTTTCCAGGTTTTTACCTGACTTCCGGCAAAATTCTCTGACCTATCACAAGCAACTTCCAACTGAACTTCGGTTGTGGGGAAAATGGCTTCACTGGCGTGGAAGCTTTAGCCATTCAAAACAGAAGTAAAGGAAGTTTTTCCTGACTTTTCCAGGTTTTGTCCTGACTTTTCTCGCAAAATTCTCTGACCTATCACAAGCAACTTCCAACTAAACTTCGGTTGTGGGGAAAATGGCTTCACTATCGTAGAAGCTTTAGCCATTCAAAGCAGATGTAAAAGAGGTTTTTCCTGACTTTTTCAGGTTTGACCAAAAAAATATAATTTTTTCCTGACCTTTAGGGACGATTTCAAATTCCCTGACCTATTCCAATTTTTAAAGGTTGCGCGAAAACACTACCTTACGACGAATCAGCATGGAAATTTGTTGTGCAGCAAGACATTACAAAGTCTATTGCACAAATCTGAATGCACAAGGGTACTACATAAGTATGTTTTGCAAGGTGTATTCAACTCATTCTTGTCTTAATGACTATTTTTAAATTATATGAACATAGCTTATATATAACATGATTAATATTCGCTTATTTACAAAGAATGCATCAATTACGAAATGTCTCTAAATGCACTATACAATACATATGTATAAAAAAAGATCGTCTCTCTCTCTCTCTCTCGAAACGCACTGTACTTAAACTGTGATAGCTTTTGAAACTCCAGAACTGTAGTGAATGTGTGTTCGCGCATGAGCGTTTGTGCTGGGATTCTATCAGTCAGATAGATTTGTTCCATATCATCGGACCGAGCGGTCGCGTATAACGTTCATCGTTGTTTTAATGTAATATGTATTTCTTTTTAGTTTTAAATCGGAGTGTTTTGAGTTTGTTATAAATAAATTTGCTTTTGTTTTCTTTTGTGGATTCGGCGTCGTCTTAATATGTATATATACATAATTTTTTATGGAATCAGGTACTTCGAAATATAACCCCGATTATTCGAAATAAAGGGGGTAGACTTAATTCGGGTATATATAACAAGTAATTTAAGTAAATATACGATTGGTATTTTTGGGAGCGAGGAGCAGCAAGCTCTAACAAAACCAAAAAGGTAAATACACAACGAATGAAAACGTATAAAAAATACATTTTTTGGCTATGGGTAAACATTTTAAATAGCGCGTTGTTATCGTGCACGTTTGGCTGATATAATCATAAATTTGGCGCCGAGCTATTTTGAAATATCAGCCGAACGTGCGGGGAAATTTCAACCATTTTGTCAGTCAAGTTACTTTTAGCCAAATATTAGTGAACTCGGCAAAAAATGCTACTTCCACAAAAGCATACAAAGCATATGCACAAGGTAAATTTGAATTTAAGTGCAGCTACAGTGTGTCAACAAGAAGAATAAATAGCTGTAAAACAAACCCGTGAATTTCATTAAGTATTACGTCACTCAGCAACGGTTGCCAAAATGCAAATGAAATTGTCAAGGAAGTTTGCGGAAAGTATTTGCAAAAACAAAAACACTGTCATATCAATAAAAATAAGGATCAGAGTTTCTTTCACTGCAATTTCAAAAATATTTCATACATTTTATAAGTTTTTTAGCTGTCAGTCATAAAACTAAACAAATGATTCGGATTTGTTTTGACGCTGGAATTTATGTAATTAAATAAAGTCATGCAAATAGGCATACGGAAATGTACAAATAAAATACATTGATTTGTATGTACCTCTAAATTGATTGACACATCTGTCAGTTACGTTGGCTTGCAAATTGAGAAGGCCTTTTGTTATAGACCAGTTAGGTTCTGCGATTTACAAGTTTTCTTCAAAGGATTCTACGATCTTATTGAAACCTTCGCTTTTTGCATTACAAAGCCATTATTTTTAATCATTTCTGTTAAGTACTTTGCTGTCCTTGCGCCATAGAAAATAACCAACCATCCATCTGATAAGTACTTATATAAAGGTATAGCGTGTAAAAGCGTACACACAATCAACTTAGAAATTTTACATTGAATCCTTATTTAAAAATATGGTATAGGGAGATGGTAGCCAACTTTCTTTATTTTTATGTGCGACCGTTTGGCTTTTGTGTCGTCGGTGTATACTTAAGCGATCTTTTCGCCCAACTAAATAGGCGGCAAATTAAATTATAAATGCGTTTTCTAAAAAAAACAAAAGTTGGGTTTCAGTGTGCCACATTTCTACGTGTCCCTAAGTGACTGCGATTGGCCCATGATTCACAGAAAACTGAGAACTGCTTTTAAGTAGACGCTTATGTTCCTCGTTTTTTTCCACAGCGCTTTACAAATAAGATCCCTATATCCTTCGAAAAGATACCAAATTGTTGAAAATATACTGTATCTGAAAATACTAGAAATGGGTTGTTCGAAAATTACTATAAATGTATTGTGGAAAATAGGAATTTGAAAATGCTATAAATATATCATTGAAAATGCTATAAATATATCATTGAAAATGATATAAATATATCGTTCAAAATGCTATAAATATATCGTTGAAAATGCTATAAATATATCGTTGAAAATGCTATAAATATATCGTTGAAAATGCTATAAATATATCATTGAAAATGCTATAAATATATCATTGAAAATACTATAAATATATCATTGAAAATACTATAAATATATAATTGCAAAAACTATAAATGTCATTTAAATATTATAAATATGTCATTGAAAATACTATATGTCATCAAAAATGCTATATATTTCTGAATATAACAAAAATTGTTCGAAATATTGTGGGTGCATTGTAGAAAATTATATATAAAAATAAAGCTAAAAGTAATTATAAATGTTCTTAAATATACTACAAATATATTTTTAAAAATACTATAAATACATCGCTACTATTAAAAATACTATAGCTGTTATTTTAGCAGTGGCGTAAGGTTTATAAACCACCGTTTCAGGGACTAGTTGCTTAAGTTGTTCAAGTGAAGGCACGATGAAAATGAAAATCCCAAGTTTACATACCCGCATGTTGGGAATCCCCATCTGACGCCATTTGTTGGAGGGACAGTTCTAACTGCTGCCGATTAAAACGGGCTTTATTTGAACGAGAGGTGGAGTGGATATATTTAAAGTGACTGTATGGTTTCACACTGCTCTGAAAAAGTGTTAATGCTACCCTGAAACGTCAAATAATACTTCAAAGAAAAATTTGTATAAACGTAAAAAAGTAAAACGAAGTTATAAATATTTAATACAAGAAATCTCAACGAATTAATTATCAAAAAATATAATTAAGTGGCTAATTACCCTCGAATATAATGTTTATTTATATAGAAAATAACTAAAATGTATAAGTAAAATAATACAACGAAAATAATAAAAATATTTAAGTAAAATAATATGACGAAAATAATAAAAATATTTAAGTAAAATAATATGATGAAAATGATATTAATGTAATACAACAATTATAATAATACAATATTAAAAAGGATGTTGTTTTTTTGATGAAAATCAAATTCAATTAAATGGATACGAGTTTAGAACCTTCATCAGGTACCGTCGAGAAAATAACGTAACGTTTTTATTATCCAATTCTCGAGTTCAAATTATCATAAAATATACCTGTAAAAAAATTAGTTTTTTTTTAGCAGCTCGGGGAAATTTTAGTTTGATCGACTCGTTCACTGAGAATGTTTTCCTGTTTGACGTGTTCTTAAACAAAACTTTTGTACAGGGTGGTAATAATTAAACTTTGCCTATTTAGAGCACCTTGGAGCTTGAACCTTTCAGCGTATTTTCATCAAAATTTGTATATAGACTATTCAAAGGATGCGGAAAAGGAATCTGCAAAAATATTTACTTCAAAAACGTTCGCTATGGGGCGCTTTTTAGCGCAATACTGCAAAAGCAACCCATGAAATGACTAACACGCAAGACAAATCACATTTTTAATGTTTACTAACATTTATTGCATCGAAACATTTCAAATGAACGTTGTGCGAGCAATAATTGCAGGCGTACTATGGAAAAAAAAGATTTTTCACATGCAGATAGAGAGTAAAGAAATGCAGCAGGTCAGCACCTATTAATCGTGTACAGAATGATGTAATGAAGGTTGCTCAATGTAGCCGCTATCGTTCACTTGTAAAAGTTTATGGCCCTGTCAAATGTTCTGCAATGGCTCTTCGGTACCGTGAGTTGCTCCAGACGTTTGTTTTGCCGCAACTGCAGAAACGACAGTGCGTTACATCTACCATTTCAATGCAAGATGGTGCGCACCCACATGTCGCACGATCCGTCAATGCTTTTTTGCTCCAACATTTCGCTGATGAGGGGGTTATCAGTCGTTCGTTTACTAATCACAGGCACACATTCGCCGGATATGACTCCGTGTGACTTCTAGTTGTGGGATCATTTAAAGAATTTGGTTTATTGTGGAAGTGTTGCTATGTTAGCAGAATCCAAGAATTCCATGACGCTGCATATGTAAAGCCTCACGGAGGATTAGTTGCGATGCGCTGTTGAACACATTCTGCATTGGCTTGAATTGTTACAAATAAATGATGACGGCCACATTGAGGAACATCCATTACATCGTCCTGTACACGATTAACAGCTGCTTAAATGTCATATTTCTTTACGCACTATCTGCATGTGCAAAGTTATTTTTTTTCCATTGCACGCCGGCGTACTGTTATTGCTCGCACAACGTTCATTTTAAAATGTTTCGATGCACTAAGTGTTACTAAATGTTAAAAATGTCATTTGTATTGCGTGTTGGTCATTTCACAGGTTGCTTTTGCAGTATTGAGTAAAAAACGCCACCTAGTGGACGTTTTTAAAGTAAAAATTTTTTATTTTTTTTCGAAGATTCCTTTTCCGCATACTTTGAATAGTCTATATAGCAATTTTGGTGAAAATCCGCAGAACGGTTCAAGATCCAGGATGCTCTAAATAGGTCAACTTTAATTATAACCACCCTGTATATAGTTTCTTGGACTCATTAAATCTAATGTAAAGTATCAGAAGAGAATGAGTATCATTTCTTGTATAGATGAAGAGACGTCAAAAGCGGGAGAAATAAACAAGAGAATCATCAGTTATCGAGGTCGTATCCCAAGAAAGGTGAGTGAAGATATATGCCTACAGATAAAATCTTAGGTTTTATCTGGGAAGTTACGCTAAAATGTAATGTATATCGCTCGAACAGGGACCTCTGCAGAATTGATGATAGAATGTTAACAAAAAGGGCAATTAGGTAATTGATTGCGTTTAATATCTGGAGTGTCGACTTACTAGAGCAGATCCTGTTACGGGATTTTATAAGTATTGATTTACGTGGGTTTACCTGTTTACGAGAATACTGGTAATATAATATATTAGTGAATAACTTTAGAAAGTTTTGAATTACTATAATTGAATTGTTTATGAAAATAAATGGTAATTTGGAAAAACTAAAACAAAACCGGGCAAATATTCGCAGTCTCACGAGCGGGCTTATTAATGAAAGTGAACAATTAGTTACCGAGCAAAATGATAATGTATAAACATTCACAGAATTAAGCAACAATATATTTAAATAAATCGAAGAATTCAAAGAATGTTTAGAAATGTTGAGTGCAAAGAAAGAATCTCTTAAAGAGTTAGACGAGCAGATTCAGGTTTTGACTGAGAATGCTACGGATTTTGAAAGCGACATAGAAACGTGTGAAACATACCACGAGAGAATAATTCCGATTAAGAGTAAACATCCTAACTTATTTGAATTCATTAAATAGGCCCACAACCGTTTCTATGAATATAGTAGCTGATAATGATAACAGTTCTTTCGGAAGGGGGGGGGGGCTAGGGGGAATAATTTGGGGTTACAACCAAGCTCTGCCAACAAAGGTACTTGTCATAAAGCACGCTCACCATTATTAACGGAGAAAGGAAATGGAATGCTCGCGCCATCCTGGATTCGGCATCTCAAAGGTCGTACATTTTAAAAAGGTACCACCAATAAATTAAAATATGGCTCCCTCCGGAAGGACAATCTTCGACATGTTTGGACGTGTACTTGGACGGATGATTTACAACACGATGTCTTTCGAGTTCATCTCTCGAACTTATCCGGAACGTATAGATGTAACTTCGAAGTACTAGGTCAAGAAAGGATCCACAAGACCATGTCAATTGTTGCTCAAGGAATTCGAACGAAAGAACTTCTGGAAAATGGATATCGACAGAAGTGACCATCAAGGGGGAAGCAATAGAAATACTGCTTGGCGCTGATGTATCCGGAAAGCTGATGACCGGAGATTACAAGAGGTTACCGTCGGGCTTGGTAGTGACAGAAACAAAACTAGGTTGGACTGTTATGAGGCGCAGCAAACAGGAAGATTCGGGAAATAATTCTAGTCCAATGGTTACTTCCATGTTGTCGAAAGACATTCCGGTAACAAACTTCTGGGATTTAGATATTCTGGGAGTAACGGATTCGGCACAAAAACTAGACCAAAGAAGAAGAACTAGAGGAAGCTGCAAAGGAATATTTTGTGAAAACATTAAAGAGACGTGAATGGTCACAACGAAGTATCTCTTTCCAGGGTGGAAGGTCATCGGCCACTTCTGAATAATAAATGGTTAGCAGAAAGAAGATTAAAGTCAACGATAAAGACTCTACGAGCGAAGAATTTGCTAAAGGATTATGAAGAGGTCTTTTCGGAATGGCAGAGGACAGGATGAGCAGTGGGGCGTGTTTGTAATGAACAGAGTACAAGAAATCAAAGTATAGCAACCCGAGTGAATGGAATCATGTTCCTGGAGCGTTGAATCTTTCGGACACATCATCGAGGAGTTGTTCAGCGGAAACCCTAATAGCTAAAAAATGCCGTGAAGGGTCACGGTGGTTACAACAAGGAAAAAGATTTTGGCCATCCGCTGAAATCGCTCCTGATGACGAAATTGTGAATTCTGAAAAGAGGAAGTCTATTATATCCTCGATGACTACTTCTAAGGAAGAATTCTCGTATTTTATCCGGACTTCTTTTGAAAACAAAAGTTAGAATTACGGTTTGCATACTATGGTTTAATAAAAACTGCAGGTTCCTTCCCTACACCACCCGTGCTAATGGAAACTTAGGTGAGAAGAAAGACATAGTAACACTCATTTGGAAGATGGTACAAAGAAATGTCTTCCAGTAAATTATGGATGAGCGTATTCAACATTTACATCCGTTCACTGACCCCTCAGGGATTATTCGGATAAAGACTCGACTCTTAATGAGACAAGATTTTGAAAATTTTAAATGTCCAATTGTTCTCCCTTCTGATCATGCTGTTGTCATGAGCCTGATTATGCATAAGCATAAATTATCACACTGCGGGGTCCAAACTTTGATGTCGATACTCAGAGAAGATTTCTGGATCTTGAAAAAGTCGTAAGTCAATTCGCAAGGCAAATGCGTACTCTGCAAACGATTCGATTCCAAACATCCTGAAGTTCAGACAGCCGCCTTAGCTGAGGATAGAATAAGTGATGCTTCAGCTCTTGAAGTGTGCGGAGTAGACCTAGCTGGTCTTTTGGTTTTGAAGGATGAGACAAAATCGTGTGTTGTCTTATTCACCTGTGCTGTTTATTGCGCTGTTCATTTAGAGCTTGCTTCCTCTTTGTCTACCGAAAAATTTCTGCTAGCATTACGACGTTTTATTTCTCGCCGAGGAAGACTTTCGATAATTTACACGGATAATGGTACCAATTTCGTTGGAGCAAATCTTGGACTCATGAAAATTGATTGGAACAGAATTGTTGAGGTTACTTCCTTGAAAAGAATTAGTTGGAAATTTATTCCTCCAGGTTCACTTTGGTGAGGTGGATTTGGGGAACGAATGGTAGGTTTGATGAAGAACCTTCTGAGAAAAGTCTTAGGCACGACTTTATTAAAACATGAAGAAATTTCTACAATTCTTTGTGATTATGAAGACGTCATCAATTCAAGACCGATCACTTCTATATCTGAGGACCTTGAATTAATGTCTCTGACAACTGCAGTGTTTCTCAGAGACATTAAAGAAAGTGGAGTTTCTGATTTGAATCACATTGATGCTACCAACTTGAAAAAGAGAATTTTATGTCGAATGAAAATTAGCCAAGATTTAAGAAGAGGATCCCACTCAGAATATCTTGGACAGATGAAAAATTATGGAAAAAATGTCACTGAATTACCATTACTTTTCTCTGGGGAGATGTAGTGTTAATCGAATTCAACACGAAGAGAGTGAACTAGGAAAAGTGATTCAATTATTTCCTGGAAAAGATGGTATTATACGTCTTGTGAAAATACGCACTCAACTTCGGGACGTACTTCGACCTGTTCCCGAGACTGTATCCGCTTGAAGTGACCACCCTACAGATGAGGACATCATCTCTTTAGAGATGTCCTTGTAAAGAGCATTCCGATCGATCTTCTAGTGGTTGTAGTTTCAGTTTTCCAAGATGCCTGACGCCTGGAGTTTACTTAACCCTGTGGACTGAAATGTCTCTCCGATACCAGTACATGTTCCTCTTCATTTAGATATTTATAACTTTTCTCTTCTCTATTTTGAGTTTGTGTGCCAAAAACTCAAAGTGGGGAGTATGTCGAGAAAATAACGTAACGTTTTTATTTTCCAATTCTCGAGCTCAAATTGTCATAAAATACGTGCCTGCGAGCTGTAAAAAAAGTTTTTCCTTTTTGTTTGAGCTCGGGGAAATTTAGTTTTGGTCGACTCGTTCACTGAGAACGTTTTTCTGTTCGACGTGTTCTTGAACAAAACTTTTGTATATATTTTCTTGAACTCATTAAATCAAATTTAAAGGATCGAAGAGAATGAGTATCATTTCTTATATAGATGAAGAGACGTCAAAAGCAAGAGAACTAAACAATAGGATCATCAGTCATCGAGGTCGTATCCCAAGAATGGTGAGTGAATATATATGGCTACAGATAAACTTTTAGGTTTTATCTCGAAAGTTACGCCAAAAGGTAACAGATACCTTCTCTAAAAGATGTATATTTTAATACTTTTTTCTTCATACCCGGCTATAGTAACGTAAGGTATTTTTACTGATACCATATATACAAATATAGTTCGGCTGTATTATTTGTTGCCATAGGGAAGAGTGCGAAGTCGTGCAAAAAACGACACTGAACGAAAAGTAACGAACTTAAAATATTGCGAGTATGCCTGTATGCAGGGCCGGCTTAACGGGTGGGCCAACAGATTTGAGGTCAAGGCCCCAAACTAGGGCTTTAATTTGGGCCAAGAAACATGAGTACTAAAATTCAAATTTATTTGATAATAGAGTAGATGTGAAGGAAACGTCTAAAGCATGCTCGTCCGTCTGCAAGTTGTTCGAGTGTATTTCGACGCGTGGCACGATGGGTAGTATGCGACTGGTCAGATCAGCGTGACCGTCGAATAGCGACATATTTACCTACAGCCATGCTTACCAAGACTCGAATTCAGTCGAATATGAAAACTGGGACTGCAATCAATATAATGGACGTGACACACACACACTATTGAGGGAACGTCTGATTTTTCGTCTTGAAACTCGTCTAATTTCTCTCCTTGGACTAAAAAATATTCCAATTTAGTCTCTAATTTTCAAAAGCTCGTCTTTAATTTAAAAACTTGGATTAAAGGCTCGTCTTTAATTCTAAAATTTGATCGTTTCCCTAAAAGCATTCTTACATGCTTGTCTTCATTAAAAATACCTCGGTGCTCTTCTCCATTAAAAATATGTAAGTTCTCGTCTACACTAAAAGTATCTCAGTGCTCGTCTCCATTAAAAATATCTCGGTGCTCTTTTCCATTAAAAATATGTAAGTTCTCGTCTACACTAAAAATATGTCAGTGCTCGTCTCCATTAAAAATATGTAAGTTATCGTCTACACTAAAAATATCTCGGTGCTCGTCTCCATTAAAAAAAAAATATACCATAGTTCCTCGTCGTTAATTGCCGTTTGCCCCAAATCCTACCAAATATAATCTCTTCCACAAATCTTCATCAAATCACAAACTCCTTTCGATTTATTTCATTAATAAATGACTTCTTAATATTTTTCACTTTCAATCACCAAAGCACTCTTATTGAGGGGTGGGGGGCTGCTTAAAAAAAATGGAGTAAATAAAATTTTTTTTTTTTAATTGATAGTATCAGAAGCTGAAAATTATTTGGAAAAAAAAGGGTTCAAATAAAGTATGTTTAATTTATATGCTTAATCTATTTTTGTGCTTTATGGCACAAGGTCGCACCAGATCATATTTATCTAAGTTGTACACGTTTCGAGGAATCTGAATCTCTGAGCAATCTTAAATGTCGATTTCAATAGCAGTTCTCAAACCCACAACTTCAATAGCAATGCTTAAATATACAACTTTTTCCTTTTCTTTTTATGGCGGAGGACATTAAAATAGAATTTTATATGTAAAACACATTTTTGTGCTTTATGACGCAAGGTCGCGACACATCGTACCGATCTAAGCTGTACATGTTTCGAGGGATCTGAATCTCGGTGCAATCTTAAATGTCTATTTCCATAGCAGCAGTTCCCAAATCCTACAACTGCAATAGCAATACTTAAATATACGACTTTTTTTGAGAGGGTGGGGCGTTCAAATAAACTTTTTAGTTTATATGCATAATCTATTTATGTTTGTGTTGTATGGGGCAAGGTCGCGCCAAATTGTACTGATCTAGGTCAAACAAGTTTCGAGGGATCTTTATCTTTGTTATCTTAAATGTTGATTTCAATAGCAATTCTCAAACAATTTCAGTAGCAACTCTCGAATATGCAGATTTCAATAGCAATTTTCTCAGACATGTGTATTTCAATAGCTATCATTTTAAACGTAGTTCTTTAAACGGTAGCTCTCAGACATCGATTTCAATAACAGCCTTCAAAAATGTCAATTTCAATACCACGAATATTTCAATAGCTGTGCTCAAACATGGCTATCTCAACAGCAGCATTTTAATAGCAGCTCTTGAGCACGTTAAATTCAACAGCAGATTCCAGACACATCACTTTCAATAATCAACCTCCGACAGCTTAATTTACTCTTGACTATCACAATTTCAAAATCGGCTTCAAGACATGTCGCTTCCGTTGTTGCTGATAATCGTGCAAGAATTTGGAAAAGGTCTCCGCTGCTGCCGTGCTATTTTCGCCACAAGAGGACTGTATATATATATATATATATCGATGTCAATATAGCAGCGTTTTTGAGGTTATAGTATCGATAAAGAAACACCTATTCTTCGTGAAAAGGACAAAAGATAACAAATACAACGCATACTCAATCTCACAGACACTTCCTCATAAAGATAATAAAACCCATCTTTTTTCATATGACTTTTTCTTCACGTTGTTTACCAGATACGATATCACGTTAAAAATAAATAAAAAATCACTCATTTAATTAAATACATATAAATAAAATTTTAAAGTGTAAAAAGCAGAAGAGTTCGCTACTTTATGATAAAGGGTATTTGAGTGCCGAAACCAATAGTGTAGCAACTCATGGGGGCTCAAGTGCCTTTAAAGATGATTTTGTGATACGGTTTACCAGAAAATAATGTATTTTGATATCCAATGGGAGTATAGGGTTTGCCCCTCCCATTCTCACGTCTCTGGTTCTAAAGTAAGACGATTTCGGTCGTAACAAAAAATAAGGACGGCTCAATGGCGGCCATATTTATCTTCAATATAGTGGGGTACCCGGGGGGGCGGGGTTGATAGGATTAAAAAAAACATTAAATTTTGATTGCCGAAAGCTACGATATTGTGTATATTTTTATTACGATATGTATATAATATACGTACATATAAAAATTGTAGTCTTGTATAATTCTTCCCCTTTATAAATTTTCTGCTTCAATAGATTGACATCGGAATTAGGGCTTGATTAACGTACGGGCCTTCGGGGCCGCGGTCCTGGTCCCCCCCCCTTTTTTTTTACAATTAAATGGACAGTTTAAAATGTTAGTTTGAAGCCTAGTTTTTAATTATAACTTAGTAATTTATTAACGATATATTTTTCTTAATTATAATTTAAGAGTCATTGAAAATAGTTTTAAAATATTAGTTACGCAGATAATATGTACAAGAGTTTGTATTTGTTACTTATTGAATAATTTTGCGAGTGCGTGTAGGGGGGGGGGGTCCCACTTTGGCTTGATCGGGGTCAAAAGTTTCACGCACCCCCCTCTCATCTATACAGATTTTTTTTTTAAGTGCATAATGTTTTGCAATAGGGAAGTTTAAAATTTAATTGATCTGTTCCCATACTCCGATGTTGGCGTAGTGTTTTTGGCTATCGTAACAAAGGGTGAAAGAAAATTTTTAAATTGAAAAAACTAGTTGCGTTGACGGACGACATATCGCGAATAGCGATATTGTAGATATGTATTTGAATAGTCAAATCGCGATCAGGTTTTTCCGATGTAGTTTGGCGCAGTATAGCCCAGATGCTCTTGCGTCATAAAAGTCCAAACAAACCTATTTTTCCGATGTATCGTGATATTTTGTTTATTCCGACCTACTGTATAATCAAACCACCTTTGAAAAGCGGCCATTTTAATTTTCATGGAGCTTATAGTCGAATATTTTTTCCGAAAAGCTAAGCTTTCCTATACTAATCAACGTAAACAAACGCAACAGTGGGGGGGGGTTAAGAGCAGATCCCGAATATAAAAGTGGATCTTCAGATCTATAAATCCTCTTCCATGGCGCCCCCATATGGGGGTTCGCCCCCCCCCCCCTCCAAATGACCGTTCAAAAATTTTATTTGCCCGATTCTGCTATGCATTTACTTTCAAAAGTTTTAAAAGAACATTTTAAATAAATTTTTAAATTATAAATAATAATTTTAATAATAATAATTTCAATAATAATAATTTTAAATTAAATTATTTTTTAGCTCATTACTAATTGTCAAGCAGTATCAATTATTTTTGTAGCATTTTAGTATCTTGTACATTCACTAAAATGTTTGACAGCCTTGAGAAGAAGGTAATAATTTTTCTCAGCCCCCTAGAATTACTCATATGGGTGCCCACGTCTTTTTTAATACTAATAATCCTAATTGGGAATCAACTTACGGTTTTCTCTTGTCAATATCATGTCCTCGCCTGGGCTTAAAGTATCTTATCAAATATTCATGCAAATTCTTCGAAAAATATCAAATGCTAAAATTTATAAAAAAAAGACATCATCGGCCGAGATTTAATCCGATTTTTGTGAGGCTATATGTGGGGAAGCGACTCCATAGCCTAGGCCCGGATTTTGGGTCGTGCGACCTGCCGATAGGATTAAAAAAACTACAGCTGCTGCGACCGCCTAATCTTTAAACTTCAAATAGTGAAGTTGGAAGTCAAATACAATTCCTAAAGCTACACGTTTCCCATTTTAAGCTGCACGGGGGCCGACCACAAATCACGCTGCCAAAGTTATCGGTAACCTGTCAAGATTGTAGCACGTTTTAAAACAAGTTTTACGCCATTAAAGCCCATCGTTACGCCAGCGTAACGAATAATTGCGCTATCAAATTAACCGTTACGCCATTGGCGTTAATTATTACGCCACTAAACGGTATCCCTCCGCCAACAGTATCCTTTAGTGACCATTTTCATAATGTGATCGTACCTTACGAACTCGGAACCTTCGAACGCGGGCATCGAAGTGACCCACAATCCAGCCCGTATAAACAGGTGCCCGCAAAAGAAGGGGTGTTCAATACATAGGCATAGATTTACACGGGCTCGTGCCCCCCACCCTCCTAATAATTTTGAAAAGCCTACGCTAATAGTTCTATAACTACCACACCACTCCGAAACAAATTACTTTATAATCTAAGACTTCTTCTATATCCAATAAAACACCGTAAAGATCATATGCAGAGAAGTAATAATGAAAATCCTCCCCCAATGGAAATACATTATCTGCGCCCCTGGCCGCATTAAAGGAAATACGTTCAGCTTGTTAAAAAACACAATATATAAGCCATGCGAAGTTACTCCCCCATTAGCAACAAACGTATAGAAATCGTACGAAATATATTTTATGTACATATGTTATACATACATTGACATCTGTTTATGATGTTACTCAAAGCTGGGAAAAGGTATTATAGACAGAGCTGAACATTATAGACCCTATACCTGTCGGGTGTGTGGGGGAAAGAATAGTTATAAACAGATTTCACTGCACAGAAATTTAATAAAAATGACGATTAATAATTAAGTATTCGTTTAAATATATTCAAAATAGAAAATGAATGTTTGTTATACAATTCTAATATTTAAATTAATACTAAATAAATAAATATATATATATTCACACAATTCCCATTTGAAGGTGAGCTATCACTTATAGATAGAAAAATTTCACTATAGTCGCTAAAAACCTTATTATAGTGGTCAACTGATTGCCGTACTAAACTTTTGATATTAAATTTCGCAAAACACAGCTGAAGAAAGTGACAAGATCTAAATTAAGCAATTTTTCATTTGGCAATAATCTGGCGAAAACTCGTGTTCTGCCATCATGATTCGCAATAGAGCTATTTCGGAGGCAGAGGCGGAGCGATTAATTGCCCTAAATACAGCTTTGGTAAATAAACCGACGGCGACAATTTAGAACTATTAAGGCGCAGAAAGGGCGCCTATTTTGTCGCCAAGCCCCGCTCTTTGGTTTATCGGCGCGGTTAGCGAAACACTTACCGGGTGCCTGTTCGGATACATTCCGCGGAGGAAATCGATAGGATAGCCGTCGCTTTTATCCTACTGCAGGCCTTGGCTTTGTAAGCGTCATCGTGCTTTTTAAAAACGTTATAGCCGGTGTTGCCGTTTGAAACGTCCACAGTGGCTCCAATGCAGAGAAGGTACCCGGTACATCGTGTGCCGGCGACCGGTAATTCCAGAGAGATGCAGCGGCAAATCCAATAGCAGCCAGTCCTTACACTGAGTACTATTACAACATCACGGTATCAACAAACAACTTGCACAGTAATACCGTCTGCAGTACAACAGAGAACTCTTCGTTATGGAACTGATCGCGACCGCTTTCTCGTTCGCACCGCTCCACTCGCAGCCGGCGGCGGCTGCTGCCCCAACCCACGTGGTAGACCCGATCCGCCGCGACCAATCAGCGGCTCGGGCGGAGCTTCGGTGACGTCATCAACGGCTGACAGCCGTCAATCAAGAAACGGTGGTTTTGAACCACGCCCCGCTATGTCGCTTGCGACGTTTACTTTTTGTCTTTTTCCAGCGCGCTTCTCCCTCTGATTTTTTTCTTTTTTTCTTTTAAAGCCGATTTTTTTTTTTCTTTCTTATATTTGGCTTCACCCACCGGTTCCTCAATAAATTTTAACATGAGCGCTGATTCTGTTTAAATACGATGTAAGGAAAAGTATCCGGGGAGTTATTTCATAATTTTAATAATAATTTTTATTTGAAAAAAAAAATGCATAGACCAAAAAAAATTTGTGATATAAATATTGTACTTTCTTTAAAAAAGTATACACGCTTGGCATCTTTTTCTTACTTCTCCATCGCCACTAATTTA
>QLNU02015270.1:121783355-121794248 GCA_006491805.2 Dysdera silvatica
CCAGATGCTCTTGCGCCATAAAAAAGTCAAACAATCAATCAATCAAAGAATATTTTTGAGAGATAATAATTGAGGTAGATATTATGAAAATAGGTTGTGCGCTATATTTATTTTAGATGGACTTTTAATCCATTTGGTTTTACGATAACGTTTAGTCTATTGATAAGTGAAGAAAGAATGAGGGAAAAATATGACGGGTTTAGAAGTCAACTTGTTTGCTTTGGGATCGTGTTCCGTGTTCGGTTGGAATGACGGCGGAACTAAATAATAGACCAGCGCCATCTATTGGCGCGGAAAGACGTTAATTTCATGATTTTGGTGTTACGAGTGGCTGCCTCGCCATAATTGGCCGCTTTCTTTCTGTTGGAGAGAGGACGTGCACAAGTGGCGGCAGCGGGTGGCGTAAAAGCCGCTGCATCATTGCAAACTCTCACCCCAGATATGTGCCGCCGCCATTTGCCATTTTGCCTTTCACTTAGGCGAGAAGCGTTGCTATTGCCATTGGGGACCATCTGCAAATTACATCATTGGGGGGGAAACGGAGCTCTTCTTAAATGAGTATACCTATATTCCAACAGCAACGTAGTTATCAAGTAACACACACACACTGAGGAAGCAATTCGTTGAGGATTTAACGAAGTTGAACCGGTAACTATTCTTTTAGGTATTATAAATATACCCAAAATAGTTTAATGGGACGTTTATCCAAACGTGTATTTGACTTATCGTGTTGTAGAATTTGAGAAAGGGTAATTATGAAGCAACCATTTGAGCAATTCCAAATAAAGGTTTGTTGATGACCCCCCTACCTACTTGGTGTAATTGTTCGGCACAGACCAGTGTTAAGCTCGATAAAGTAGAGAAAGATAGAGAGAAAAAAATATGACAGAAGAAATCAGACGAACTAATGGACGGAATACTTTTTAACCGTCTCCAAAGCGGAAGGCTACATAGTAGGTAAGAGTAATAACGGAGGCTGAAGAACAAATGAAAAGGCAAGCGGTCTACCTCACGCAAAGCCCAAGGCTCACGCAAAATTTCAAGCCCCCCCTCCCCATCAACTCTTCCACTCATAGGTCACGATATGAAAAACGCCAATCAACGCTCTTGGCGCTTGGGGAACTACCACTTGTCACGATAAACCACTCCATGGATGGGGGGGGGTCCAGTCCTATCCAGTCTTTTTCGCCCCTTTCCTTCTCTTCATTGGTAAGAGATAGGTGGGTATGTGGTAAACACAGAAATTGATTATTTGTGATCAATTATTTGTTCCAGCAGTGAATCGTGACCTTTTCAAAATTCAGAGCACATTTCCATTACCACACACACATGTACGAAGTAAGGAAGAGTTCAAGTATTACGTAAGCAATATTTTGGCCATTTTATACCCCCCCCTGGTAAGCAAAAATTAACATTGGCTAACATAGGAAAATAAGCACAACAGCAACTCCCATCCCCCCAAGGTGCTTACGTAACAGGGTGTATTCAAGTATTACGTAAGCAATATTTTGGCCATTTCACCCCCACCTCAGAAAGCAAAAATTAACATTGGCTAACGTAGGAAAATAAGCACAACAGCAACCTAAGGTGCTTACGTAATACTGAACGTTTCCGCGCTTGAAATCTCCCTAAGAGAGAAGCGGAAAATGCAGACTAATTTTCCGCTTCTTTTTAATTTTCCTTTTCTTTAAATGCAGACTAATAATGAATAACATTAAATATAGAAAGCCTTTTCAATTTACTAGTAGTTTGTTCCTTTTACGCGGTATTGAAATAAATGAAATATTAATGTGGGATTTCAAATATCCTACACTTACCAAGAGCGCGATGAGAGATTTCCCTTTCCAACGTACCCCCCCCCCCAACAATCCATCTTTTAAAGCCGACTTACCGAATTGGCCCTCGTCATCGGCTGAAAATCCTCCGGCGAAATTCGAGGTGTATATATATATATATATGTATGGGTAGAACTCGATGCCAGCCCTACAAGGCCCCCTGCTGAGAAATTCAAATCCCACTCCTTGCTAAATCCTCCATCCGCCGGCGTTCCGCTCAGACAGGCATCACTGTTTGACTTCTAACAGAGTGGCAAGAGGCGATCTGCACAGCGTTTCATTGTGGCGTTGATACCTATAGCAGTAACGCAGTCTAATTAACTCCCGGAGAGAGCGTTTGGTCAACAGCAGCGGTGGAAGAGCAGGGGCAGAGTTGAAATTCGGTATTACAATTTTGGATCCAATTTGAATCTTTGACTAGAATAATTTGCTATCTTCGTGTGAATATCTCGCCTGCAGAGTTTAAATGTTAGCTTGGTGAGTGAGCGAGTCGGTGAGGCATTAAATTCGGGGATGTTGCGCAGAGTGTTATTCTATCTAGTTGCTGGAAGCGTCTCTCTGGTACCATTCCATGGTTATCTGGAAGTAACATCTCTCGAGCTGTTTATCCCTAGACTGAGATTGAGGAGAGGTGGCACGTTTTGTACAGTGTATTTCAACGGGTGTTGGGCGGTAGCGTTGTGTACAGAGATGGAATCTAAATTTCCTGCAAGTTGTGTCGATCTATTACGAACACTGTGGAAAATTAGGTAACTGACAGTTTAGGAACTGTTAGGAAGGTCGGATATCCACGAAACTGTAGCTGCAGGTGGTGGAACGTTGATCTCATTGAGGACACATAACCTATGTAAAAGACATGCCTCTGAAATTGACTAAGTTGATATTTTAGAATAATTCTTAGGAGCGCAAGTTTTTGGTCCGAAAAGGTTTCATTCTAAACCAGGTGGTGGCGCAGTATAGCCCAGATGCTCTTGCGCCATAAAAAATCCAAACCAACATGTTATGGCCGGGTATATATGCTGTCACACTTAGCGTGTGTGCAGGTAGTCGTTGTGCTGCTACCAGCTCGGCTCGTAACTGAGCAATCTACGTCTCTTCGTGAGGCGGGTTCTGTATTCCACGTGCTAGGTAGAATAACTATGATGAAGAGTAAGGTAGATCAAGAATGAAGAAACAATCTAACACTATTTATTGAAGGTGATTAGTATATACCTTGACATCACAGACAAGGCAACTATAGGCACACCCCCTAAGTTCCAACGTATTGATGAGGCACGGAAATCGCACACATGTGTGTCCGTCCTACTCCTCTGCCTCATTCGATCTGCCCTCTCTTCCCCACTGTACGCAACCAACTCTTTCTCCACTATGATATAATTGGTCAGTCTTAAGACCGTGGTCACACCTGATTGGCCGATGTGACCCTTCTCCCCGTTCCATACATGTTTCCCATAAATATTCTGCAATGTCAATCTGGACCTTGCAGACCAGAGTTATTGCAATTTTATCCGCCCACATCCGGACTGTTTCCTCTCGACCCTTTTCACAAAGAAGACCTACAAGTCTCACTTTCCCAGGCTAACGCCATGTGATCATTGCAATTTAAATTAGCTTTAATACTCTGTACCCATTTTTCCAGTATCGTTGCAGCTCCACCCCGATTTTCTTGTATATCAATGGATCACCACCACCATCATCGCAAAGCCTACGTCAATGGCGCTTGATGGAAGTAAATTTATGGCCATGGAAGAACAGTATATATGTTCTTCAATCTCTTATTTGGGATTAGGAATTACATTCGTTCACCTCCCAGACATAGGCGTACGCAGAAAGTTCATAATGGGGCGTAATAATTTCAATGAGAGTTACAGAGCTACAACTCGTGTATCCCTATGTTAAATATGCAAAATTCCAATGCAGTGGGGAGGGGTTTACAGCCCGTCAAGACTCTGCTGATTGCGCCAGTGCTTAAGCAAGCGTTGAGTACGAATAAATTTTTTTTATTTAAATATCATTTGTTTTCCAAGCATCAGCAAGGGACGCATACATATATTTTTCCCCGCAATTATTTCTCATCTTGCTTTATCCAAATCATATTACAATGACAATTCTGTATGTGGAATTTACGAGGGCTTTATCAGCTAAGAAGGAAATCTGAATAAAAGAAATTTACATCAAGCCTTCCTTGCACATGTAAATTTCTTTATCCTCGCGCGTTCTTTATTTATCGAAATATACAGCGGTCCGAGAATATATATCTCTGCTGTATATTTCGCGGCGACGAGAGAACAAAATGGGAAAAACTGGCAAAAATATGAGTAAACGCGTACGAGAAGACTTGATCGCAGCAAGAACGCATGAATGGAATGGAGGTCTATTGCGAAATATAAGGTAGGGGTTCGGGAAGAAAGAAGAGAGGAATAGGATTGAGGTATAGGGGGTTCTATGGAATAAAAAATACATAAGAAAGGGGTTAGAATAAACGGGGACAGAATGGGAAATTTCTGGAGTCAGCCGATATGGGTAAGCAATTCCAAATCGAAATGACAGGGGAGAATTCTCTGGAATGCAGAAAATGCAACTCCGGCGAAGGTTTTCTTCCCTCTACCTTCATATCTCTCCTCTAGCTCTCTCCCTCTTCTTTTTCAAAAAAGATTTTTGTAACATCTTTTCTTTCGCGAAAATATTCAAAATGTTACTTCGAATTCTCCATTTTCCCAAATCGTATGGGGAATGGACAGTTTCTGAAATGATGTGTATGTGGAATATGCGCACACATTATTTTCCAGCTCCCTTCGAAATGTCAACTTAGATGTTTCCAAATATTTAAATTAGCAATCATGGCGATTTAAATGTCGCCACACGTTTAAATCGACAATATTGCCAATTTCAGCCTTGTCTTTTACTGTCCGATTCCGCTTGATGGGTCGGTAAATACAGATGTTGCGTTAACAGAAGTTAACAACAACAATTATACAAAGAATGAGGAAACTGCCCGGCAACTTGGTTAGAATTCTGTACTTTTCATCTCTATCCTACTTTTCTCAGACTCTCTTTAAGAAGACTCCATCTAAGTCAATGATACTAAAGAGAGCATGTTGAATAGAGACTTTGCAATAATGTTGAATTGATATTTTATAACTATATTAAATAGATACTTTGAAACCATTTCGAATAAATACATCGAAACAGTGATGAATAAGTATTTTTAAACCATGTTGAACAGATACTTTGAAACCATGTTGAATGAATTATTTTGAACCATATTGAATAGAAACATTGAAATCATGCTGAATTAATACTTTGCAACCGTCTTGAATAGATACTTTGAAACCACGTTAAATAAGATACTTCGAAGCCATGTTAAATACTTTAAAGCCATGTATTTATTTTATATAAATCGAACACTACGCAGATTAAATCAAACAACAATGTCAATCAATCAACGTTTATTGGCGTAGTGATACCAACGCCGATGGTATGGCGTGATTAGATGGTGAAACGTTCGAAAGAAAATAAATATTTCTGCCTTCGGTGGGACCTGAACCCACGACCTTCCACTTGCCGGGCGGAGGCTCTACCCACTGAGCTACGAAGGACAATATATAATCTCTTTACGAACGTATATATATTGTTGCCAGTTATTTCGCAGAATGGTGTAGTACATAGACTACTATTTAAACCAAATTGCAAAGAGACTGGTATTAAATTGATCGAAATGCACGTTGCAGCATACAGGTATGATTGTCATTGTTGTTGTTTGATTTAATCTGCGTAGTGTTCGATTTATATAAAATAAATACATACCTGTATGCTGCAACGGGCTTTTCGATCAATTTAATACCAGTCTCTTTGCAATTTGGTTTAAATAGTAGTCCATGTACTACACCATTCTGCGAAATAACTGGCAACAATATATATACGTTCGTAAAGAGAGTATGTATTGTCCTTCGTAGCTCAGTGGGTAGAGCCTCCGCCCGGCAAGTGGAAGGTCGTGGGTTCAGGTCCCACCGAAGGCAGAAATATTTATTTTCTTTCGAACGTTTCACCATCTAATCACGCCATAACATCGGCGCTGGTATCACTACGCCAATAAACGTTGATTGATATTGTTGTTTAATTTAAAGCCATGTTAAATACTTTAAAACTATATTCTATATAGATACAGAAATTTAATAGCAATGATATTACTATCAGAATTGACGCAACTATGATTTTGTACGAGAGGGAAAAGATTTCCTTTTTTTTTTTAACTGCATGGTTGTCAAATTGAATTTAAATGTTCTCAGTGTAAAATACAATATAATAGATTCTCGATCATTCGGCTTAGGTTCTGCGTAAAAGGGGCGGGGTTATGATTTCGTGTGACGACGTCATAGGCTCGAGATTCAATAAATTATATTTTTTGGGGTACGCTTCGTTACTCCAATGCAAGGAATTGTTACATTAGCGAGTGCCTACTTCCGTGGTGCAAGAAGGAGGGGAGGGCTTTTAGGCTTACGCTTCCCATTGGTTATCAACGCACATTATTTTCTCCAAAACCGCATCCATCCCCCAGCCGCCTCGGCGGCTGATTGCGCTGTTCAAGCGTCCTGTCTGGGATCACAGCGCCGCCACCTTCGGCGGCCACCTTTCCCATTGCCCTTCTTGCGAACAACTCCTCAAACCGCACCCACTGGCCTACGCAGGGGGTTGATGGAGACTGTAAACCTTCCATTACGATGAAATTTTGCCTATGTACATATGAACGTATGGAGTTGTAGCTCTATAACCCTCCTCCCATTTCAAGCTTGTAATCCCCTTTATTAAATTTCTGCATACACCTGTGGCCGTATCAGATGATTGTCTTTAAAGCCACTTAAGCCCCCCCCATAATTTTTGAATTTCTACTAGTTTACTGTATCCAGGCTTGTAACCAAGCCAGGATGAGTAGGGGCTTGACTTCAGTTTCTCCGTGCTTGTGCGTCAATTTCCTCATCGATTTGCTTATATATATATATTCGAGATCGAAAGACCTGTAGTTGGATAAGAGATCAAACAAAAGTTTGTGATATCATTGCGAAGGTAAAAAGTTTGAAATGGAAGTGGGCAGGCCATATTGCTAGAAGAACTGACAACAGATGGACCAAAAACATCCTAGAATGGACCCCACTGAACACTACGTGCCCACGGAAAAGGCCAAAGACGAGATGGGTGGATGAAATAATTAAATATATTGGGCACAAGTGGCAGCAAAATGCACAAGATCGACTTCGTTGGAAAGATGCAGAGGAGGCCTTTATCCTGCAGTGGATTGACAACGGCTGAAATGATGATATATATATATATATATTATCAAAAGAGGAGGTATATGATACCTTAAGAATCATAAACACCTGTGCTGCAAGTAGTTTTTTTTTACCGGTGCTGGCCAAATTCTCTCCATTATTCTGTTGGAGACCAAAAAATTAATACAAAACTACCAAAATAGTATACAACGTAATTAGTATTTTCATTTAACTGTATTATATGTTTTAATTACGATATACGAGACAAGGGAGGAAATCTGACTTTTTTTTGTAACTGTCCTTTTCACAGAAAGGGGCCACGACGACACATATGAAATAAAACGAGTTCGCTATTCAAAGATCAAGGTTTTTTCCAGGTATGCGTCAGAGTCCATATTATTCGTGTTTCAGAAGTAAGTTTCCACATGCTATGAAAGAAGCCTTTGCATAACGTTTTACAAGAAGCCATAACGTTGAGTTCGGTCTAATATTAGAATGGGACATTGTCACGAAGAGACGCGGAGTTTTGGGCCAAATGCTTCCACAGTCGCAATACTCTGGAAACCGAGGAGGCATGGGTGAGTTCAACTTTAGATCATTCAAAAGGAAGCCGAGTCCTGGAAAACGACGCAGACGGCTTTGTTCGTCTATTGTCCGGGAAATCGACGACCGTTTGTCTTTTGCTCCCGTTTCGGATATGGGGTCCGTCCGCCTATTGCACAAACGTCCTGCCATAGATCAGCAATCTATTGGCGCAGTATAGCCCAGATGCTCTTGCGCCATAAAACATCCAAACAAACAGATCAGCACTCTATGGTCAAGGCGAATTGACAAGCAAGCTCAGAATAATGATTCCATCTTTACTTTTTTCTCATTATATGGAAATAAGAGTATGGCTTATCGTATGTGTACAAAGTGCATACAGTGTGTTTAGAAAAAAGATGAAACAAATTTGAAGAAGTGGCAGTACACAGTAAACTACTGTTATCATAGAATGCATGGTCTGAAAGGAAACGGAAAGGCGCTAGCGCGTTTGAAACGCCCATTCCTCCAACGTTAAAATGTCTTATAGCTTGGCCCCCATAATCGCCGGACCTATCATGTCTCGATTTCGTTCTATGGGGGACGACTTAAGAGCCCAGTCTATTCAACTCGCCTTGTATCCCTGATCCAATCCTTGATGTTGATAATTGCGGCGTTTACAACATAGAACGAGAAGACTGTGCAAAACGTTACGTGAGACACAGGGTTTAAGCTGGAACAAAACATGTTGTCGCAAAAATGCTAAAAAAAAGTTGTAGCAAAATGCGAAAATATATTAGTTGCTTTCATTGTTCGAAAAATCTTATTAATGAAATTACATCAACGATGCTTAACAGGTGCTGTTAAGAATTTTGAAGAGGAAACGAAAAGGAACAAAAAAAGATCGCTGAGGTGCAAAACGGATATTTTGGAATCGGGGAATCCTGTTTTAAGAGAATAAGCTCTGGTTAAAAATGCCTGTCGCATTTTTGCGATGGGCAATACTTTTTTCTTCGCATTTTCGGGCAACTCGTCGCATTTTTCGCAAAATGCGACTGCCGTTTAAAATCTGGTGGGACAGACGAGAATAGCACTTCGTTTTAGGATCAAGGAGCATCAGATCTATGTCTGTCTTCAAGAATTCTATAAATCACCCATATCAAAACATTGTTGGAGCGAGAGCCATCGCTTTGCCTTCTTCGACGTTAAACTATTAGAACGAGTTCGCAGTCCGTCCGACTTGAATTTCTTGGAAGCTGTCCACACCTATCATATGGAAAATCACTCTATGAACGACCAGAGTGAAAATTGGCATCTTCCTGATCAATACAAGAAATTGTTCACATAAATTAACCCTTAATTTTGTTTATATAGTTTTTCAGTTTTATATTTCTATCCCCTCCACCCAAAAACAAATATTGGCTTCCCCCATCTCGTCTGATTTGTTATTTCGTTTTGTTTGTTATGTTTAATACATTACGTCCAATATATTTTTATCATTTTAGTTTTAATTTATTCTCAGTTTCTACCCTATGTACGGTTTCACCTTGGTTGGCGCAGAATGATCGTCGCTGTCCTTGCGCCAGAAAAGTACAACCAACTAATCTCTCCCCTTTTTACGTTAACTTCCTTTTTTTCCGGATTCCCGTGCTATAACAAGAGACGGTTCCACAAACGGCTTCACTTACTTTTTGTGCCCTGCGGTGGCGCAGTGTGGCAACGTGTTCGCCAAGTGCGCCGTTCACCAGGGTTCAACTCCCAACGGTTCAAAAAGCGCTTACTCAGATCTCATAAATATTGCACTGCTCACTGAAGTCCGGGTTTTTTTTCCCTAGGCCTTAAGAGGTTCTGATTCCAAGGAAAACAGTAGGTCCCGGCTGTAATGCTTGAGCCGTAAAACCACAAACTTATTTTCGATTTCGCAATCGGAGACGTCGCCATTGACTTGCGTGCAAATTTTTAATACTTCACTTTCCACGGTTTATGTTTTACGGTATGGCATCATTTGACTAGCAACGTTAGCCAAGGCATTAGTTCTAACATTCTGACGAAAATAGCCACGTGCTATTGAAACAGCTGTCAATGTTTTTAAAATTAAATTGCGATCATAGGCGGTCGCAGCCTCTCAGATTAAGCGGCACCAAAGTAATTTTGGCTCGCCTTATATCGTGACTTGGCTCCCATACACCTAATGTTAATTTTTCGTGGGGGGTGGGTGTCGGGACCTACACTTGCGTACGCCAATGAGTGGAACTCAAAATTGTGGTGAATTATCACTGTTGATGTCAAAAATGTCGAATTATTTAATCCTTCCACATTCCACACACTTTATGTATTTAGAGTTTTTTTCTTCAACTGTTTATACCGAAAAAAGAACACCGCACCCATGGCTCTGGTGGCAATGGACAGCACATCTTTTTCTTGGTTTTAACTGGAAGGTTGCTGGTTTGACTCAATACAAACCATATCTTTTTTTTTGTTAAAAAATTTGGTTCAGTGGAACTCAATATGACAAAACAGTGGTGTAAGGGCAAATCTCGAAGGCCCCCCTTTTACGAAAATTAATTTGTATGTACGTATATGAAAATAGATAATTATAAAAAAACAAACTTACCTCCACATTTATTTGCATCAAACAAACAATATATTTCCCGATTTTCAGAGGGAGGGAGATGAGGAAAGGCAAACGCATATTTTATTGAAAAATATGTTTAGTTCGTCCACTGCTGATATTGTTTTTAAGCAGGACTGCCGCAAGTGTTATTCTGTTGGTACTGGCACTTTTGTCCTTACTATTTATTTTTGTTGGTTACTGTAAAAATCTTTTTTTTTTTCCTTACAGTTTTTTTCAGCAAACTCCTCTACTAAAGAATCTATGTCTATTTCCCTATCCCGATTACCTTCAATGTTTATGACACTTAACGCAGATAGTCGTTCTTGTGTCATTGAACTTTGAATATAGTTTTTTATTAATTTGAGTTTCGAAAACGATCGCTCTACACTCGCCAATGTTACGGAAAGAGTTAAAAAATTTTCAGTGCAGTTGAAACATCTGGAATACTGAGTATAGAATGTATTTTTAATAATCAAAAGCCCAGCTAGATCGTTAATGAATCTATTTTTACATTTTTAATATATCTGTTTTAAGGATATTTCTCATCAGAAGTAACAATTGGGGAAATTCAGAGCAAAGATCATTAGAGAGTTGTTTAGCAAAATAGTTTGTAGAACTCTGCAATTCGTCATTTTTTTTAACAAAACCTAAAGGA
>QLNU02015270.1:121797310-121821254 GCA_006491805.2 Dysdera silvatica
GAGATAGAAAGGAAGGCGATAAGGCGACGTTTGGCATGAATCAAAGGAAATTTATACGCAACGCACCATACTGAAACGCTTGTTATATTTCAACACCTTTTATTGTTTCTTGGGTTGTGCATAGGCCTAGCCAGGTGCCGGTTTTGGGGGTTGTGATGTAACCCTATCGCAATGAAATTTTATATATTTAACATAGGAATATATGAGTTGTAGCTCTGAACCCCTAACATTAAGCTTAATCTCCCATTATGAACCTTCTGCTTACGCCACTGGTGTTGTGTCTTCTATAAGAAATTAACCGGCGACGCATTCCAATATTTTAAACAGAACACATGTCTATTAGTCACCGTTTGATGAGACAGGGTTCTGGCGTAAAGCGTATACTGTAAATTCAAAACTCGTCCAGATTTTATAATTTTTTGATATTGAGTTCAATTTTAAAGGCAATAAAAACAGCTAAAGTAAATACGCGTAATAAGTTTGCCACAGTTGGAAACCGTTTATTTTACTTTATATTTTACCTAAAGATTAAAAGAAATCCTTATTAACTAAAAATATTATTATTTGCTTCTAAATTTATGGAAAATAAAGGAAGGAAAAAACCCCTCCCCCATTCTTGTAGGGGGTTATCAATGCTGCCACTGTCAGCATTTGTATTATTCTTTTATAGTGCAATTTTTTCATTTTGAACATTTTACATTCAAATTTTTTACAAATGCGGGATTGCCGAGAAATTATAAAAAAATTGCGGGAGTTTCCTGATGAACGTCGAGGGAGTGGCTTCTGGCTCTTCGACGATGATTAGGCGGGGCTAAAGCCCCGCCTGTGCGACCGCCTAAAACTGCGATAAGTTGTGTTTTTATATTATTTATTAGTTTCGAGCAGTATATCACTATTCTGTTTATAATTTTCAGAAGGTCCAAAGCCGTCATTGGTGTAGAAATGCCCCTTATTAGATTTCAAAATACATTATTCTATTTAACTCAGCATCATATGATCCCCATTTACAACAATTTGAGCTTCTTAATTTTGAATTGCCACGCCACTGATAGTAATTGTTTTTTTTAAAGTAAAGTTGGTGTGTGTTGAGATATTAATTTTTCTTACCGTTAATTAATGGATAAATCAGTTATTAATTAGAAATGTTAATTTGTTGGATATTAATGGGTGATAGGATTCGCGCCTCCGAATGGGCAAGAACACGCGCCCTTCGAAATTCCAAGGTACGCGCCCTTTGGGAGGACTCAGTCCGCCCCTGGTTGCATATCTATATCTCACGATCCTTGAAGATTTCCAACGTTCCAATGAAACAGGGAAGTGAAAATTTAATTTTATATTTAAATTTCCCTTTTATTTAATTATTTTTCCGAGAAATCTCGGGAAAAGTTTACGTCACAACTCTTTAGTAGAATCTCATGTTATTTTGTAGTACTGAAAATTTCTCAATTTCTGTGTTTTCCAGGACACAACCGCCATGGGAATTGAATTCTGGTGTGCTCTTCTCCCTCTTAAAGCAGAACAAATCAGTTTTTGCTCCTTGAGCGACAGAAGTCAGGCCCTATATTTATAGTTTACGTATAAACACAAAGCCCCCCTTTATCTCTCTCTCCACCTCGGCACTGGAATTCGCATAATCAGAGTAGTTTCCTACTACTTTCAAAATTAGCATAATGACTCTGGATTCCGGCCCCTCTTCCACTTACCTTCTTTGCTCTCACGTGTAGGATTTTTTTCCGGACTTCATCCTCCCCTGATTCTGGATTCCGCATCCTCTTTAATACTTTAAAGTATCTCTCTAAAACTACGGACTGAAATATATCAGGCTTTCGGCTCTATTTGAATTGGGAGTTAGATAATACCTTCAGGAAAAATAATACACGCCGGATAGATTCGCAATAAAAAGATGATCCGGGGAGCGAGGGCGGACTTGGAAATGGAAGCGTTTGTAACCGAATTACCAAATTCCCGCCGGGAATCCGGAAAAATTGTTAATTTCGGAATTGGAATCGGATTTATTCCGGAAAAGGCGAATCAGGTCGAAAATTTGTTGTTTTTCTGCTTTGAATTTTTGATATAAAGGATTCGGAAGGTTGTTTGTTTTGCCTCATTTGAATAATGTACGGCACCGGATAAAAGTCATTAACAAACTAGGAAGAAGTTAATATTACTGAATTCCTAGCTTGTTAATAGATGATAGCGTTGTTAATAAGAGACATTAACACACCGTTAACTTTTTTCTTGTGTCAAAGGGTCGTACATTCTCAAATTTATGCAAAATAAAGTTTACATTCCCTTCTGCACTCAGCGGTTTCGATGGCCGCTCATTATTTGACTCGTTAACTTCTAAGAACTAATTTTGTAAATAGTTTCGGTGTTTTTCGCTGTTATTACATATTTTATTTCGCTTGTCCCTTTCTTCCTTCCTTATCGTTGTCGAAAATTTCCGATCAGATTTCGTACATCGAGACTACACCAGCAAACGTTTACTGTTTCAGGATGTCATTTACTTCTTAAGGCTCTTCTATTGTTTTGGTCAGCAAAATTAGTATGGCTAAAATACAGGTCCGTAATAGGACCGGGGTAAAATTTACGGGACCCCCTAGTTAGTCTAGCGGGTCGGGCTCCTATCACAAACGATCTCCATCCCCCCTTCCTCACCCAACCATTTTTCAGAAGGAAAAACTTTTGTCAACGGATTATCAATATCACCACATTTTTAAAAATAATTCTCGTATGAATACAGCGCCAAATGGAACCACGTTCTCTGATTTTTCTTTGATTAATCAAATCAGTTTCATCCTCAAAAATGACATCATGCGTTATAAACAAACGCAAATGCGTAATAACTCAACAGCACGTGAGAAAGAACCAATTTTATTCCCACAAGTTGTTTTTCTAAAATATGTGATCTCGAGTCTAATTCTGCTAGCGCGTTTTTTTTTCCTTGAAAAAGTTAGTTTTTTTATCAACAAAGATCAAACCCACCCATATGAAACGAAAAGGGAAATGTGCAACAACTGAAGAACAGCAGAGGAATTACCGATTGTCCCCAAAAATGAGTGGGAGCCGTAGAAAGAAAATCTGTGGTTAAATTCCCAGGAACGCTTGGCGAAAGAAAATTCTTCTCTGGAACATGTCCTTCACATTAATTTAATCTGAGGTGAAGTGCTGTTCATGTAGACCGCTGTAGAATTTTCCGTGATATTACGGAATAAACTATAGGTCATAATTATCAGAGAGATTTGGTTTGTTTGTTTGGATTTTTTATGGCGCAAGAGCATCTGAGCTATACTGCGCCAAATTATCAGAGAGGAAAACGATGATTTTATGGAGCTAGGGCAAAAGTTGGGATAACTTTCCTCAATCTATTTAGATTTTCGGTGATACGTTCTATTATATTTTAAATTTTGCTTTGAGGTAAGAGATGTTGACTGATAATTAGGTTAGAAATGAAGGAGGGCCAGAAAGCTGTAACTTGTTATATGGGTTTCGCCCGGTAACGTGTTACATAAATCTCTTCTACAGTCTTGTTAGTTTGATTTTATGACGCATTTTTGCAGAAGTAATGACAAAGAGAACTTTAAATTTTTTGCAAAGTATTATTATTACCTTTCACAGGAATAATACAATTTCCATGTAGTGGCCAATATAGAAAAGCCTTCGTGGCAATTTTTTTTTTTTTCGAGGGGAATAATTATGCCTGAAAATTCCGTTACCCACTTTTATTAGCTCATACTGCAGTTTTTTGTTTTTAGGAGAAAAAGACGCCATCCTTATCCTTGAATCAAACCAGGGTCCGTCCCTCCGTTGAGCCCGAAGTGTCTTGACCGCTAGACGAACGGGGATGTGAACAGTGCTCTTTCTCCGTATATAAGGATGTAAGATGATGACATCCTACACAGGGATGACGCAATTGCCAAGTAGTTGTCAACACAGAAAAGCCTCCGGGGCGAAATTTTGTTTTTTTTGTGGGGGGGGAGTAATTATAAGTGAAAATTCCGACACCTACGTTTATTAGCTCATACTGCGTTATCCCTGTGAAGGGTAATAATATCTTACATCTTTACATACGGAGAAAGAGAGCGTTGTTTCCTGTCCTCATTCGTCTAGCGGTCCAAGACACTCCGGGCTAAACGGAGGGACCCTGGTTCGAATCCAGGATGAGGACGGCGTCTCTTTTTCTCCTAAAAACAAAAATCTCTAGTTTGAGCGAGTATTTATGAGTAATAAACGTGGGTGTCGGAGTTTTCACGCATTTAATTTTTTTTTTTTAATTCATGGCCTTATTTGAAAAATTGCAATAACTGACAGGATGAAGCCTGCATTGACGAAGGTATTTTGTTTCAAATAGATATCGTAATTTAGCTTGGGAGTTATATATTTCGTTTTAAATTTTTATTTCATGACTTTTTGATGCGGATTTGGCCGGTGTCCAATGAGTTAGTGTTTATAACATACAACTATGTTTTCCAATGACGTTAGTGAACGTGGAAGAAAAAGACACGATTTAGTAAGGCGTCAACCTGGGATTATCACAGATTTGCCTGGAGAAAAAAAGATACTGATAAATCTTACAATTAGCATTTGAAAGCTTCTTGGTTGCAGGAGTTAATAATAATTTTACGGAGACTCTAATATAAATGAAAAAACTTAAACGTCCTTATACTACTATTATATTACGTTCCACGTATTTTTTGGAATATCAGTGTTTATGTTTTCCTTTTGAGAGCGAATATTTTAAAGCCAATAAATAAAAGGTAAAATTAAAAAGGGGATATGGGTATTTATTATTGAACGGAATTTCACAGGGACTTCCAAGCGTTACTGAAATGAAGATAATACTTACGGTCGTTAACGATTTAGATCGAACGTACAATCAGGTGATGTTAGTCACAGACAGGACAATCGATATTTTGGTTCTGGAAGGGGGAAAAAAAGTTGTCTTTGTTATCCTTGTCTAATTGAGAGGTTAGATGAGGTTTTTTGATTATTGAGTCTAACTAGTTATGTATTTTCACCAAATAAGGTTTATTTCGTTCTGAGGATGGTACGTGCTGTCGAAATTGTTCTGTTAATGTTGAAATACACTTTTGACTGCCATAATCCTGTGAACGTTGCTTTTATTAATTTTGCTTAGTAAATTGCTTTTATTTAAAGTTTATTTTTCGCCTTGTTTGATGCAGAATGACCTTTGCTGTCCTTGTTCCGTGGAACTCAACAAGCCAATGAAGTGTTAATATATAGTACTATATACAATATATAGTAATATATTCATATATATTAAGTTCGTTACGTTAATTACTTTGCTTGTTACCTAAGCTTTTATTTACGTCTCGCGCTGCTCAGTGTAGACTGGGGTTTGGTTCCCTAGGCCTTAAGAGGTTCGGATTCCTCGGAAAACAGTAGGTCCCGGCGCAGCATGACCATTGTAGTCTTTGAGCCGTAAAACCACAAAAAAAATGGCCAAAATGTTGCTTGGCCAAAACATATTCTTGAACTCTCCCGAAGTTGTGTAAGTCAGTTATTTTGGGTTTTTATATATGCTTCTTTTCCCACTAGAATGCTGAAATTTTGTATATTGACCTATTGAAGCATGCAGCACATATGACATATTGGAAATTTAATGGTGGACAATTCTACAAACAGGATTATCAACTTGTATCAAAGGAAGTACTAAAGGTGATCGATTTATCAGCAAGTGATCAGACTCTGCTTAAATTGAAGACCTCAAAAGGAATAGAGAGTATTTCTCATTACCACAAGTATAAATATTTGGCCAAATTTTATCATACTTTTGGTAAAAAGTGTTAGTGACCTATTAGGTTTACAATAAAAACCTGTGAAAAATGGATTGAGTAAAATTCTTGTTGAACACCTGTCTAAGCCACAAAATATCCATATTGATTTAATTCCAGGAAAAGCTCCATATCCTACATGTGCAACAAAAACATTTGCGCAAAAGCCAATTGAAAGAGAGACCTGTGAAAACGATACTGCTTTTTTCCCTGATGCATATGAGCTAGTTGGAGACAGAATTTTACATAAAGTAAACACAGTATACTATTCCTTAGACATCACCTGTATTTAAAATAACAAAATTAAACAAAGTGCAAAAAACCTCAGTCGTAATTAAAAAATTGTTAAAATTACATATGCAGTAAAAAGAAACCTAGAAGGATCCTTTAGTGAGGACCTGGAAGAAAACACAAACTTTAGCAAAATGAGTATCAAATATTGACAGATAAATTTAAGGAAAAATGCAATGTTGCAAACAAGATGAAAAAAGTATAAATTATTATTAGTATTTACAGAATTCTTGGTCGAAAAATAAAATCTGTGAAGAATTTAATGTATCAGAACATCACCATGTGAGACTAATAAGAGAGCTAGCAAACATCCAAGGTATACTCCTGAAGTTTCTAAAAGAGACAGCCACAAAATCAGTGCACAGGTAGTCAATTGTGTAATTGAGTATTACCAATATTATAAGAACATCCGGTTATGGAACAAGAATTTTACGCAATCCATTTTTAACAGTTTTTTATGTAAACCTAGCAGGTCACTACACTTTCTGCCAAACATATGATAGAATTTGGCCAAATATTTATATTTGTGGTAATGAAAAATACTCTCTATTCCTTTTGAGGTCCTTAATTTAAGCAGTCTGATCATTTGCTGATACATCGATCACCTTTATCACTTCCTTTCATGCAAGTTGATAATCCTGTTTATGACATTATTCGCCATTAAAAACACACACAGAACAATTCACATTGGGTACAATAAAACCAAAATTATCTTTTCATAAGTTCGCTCTACAAACAAAGACGAACTGCGCCCACATTTCTCGAGCAACTGCCAGCATGGTGTTGGGATTATGTCTAAACTTGCCTCCATCTAGGAAATAAGTGGAAACAATGTAGTTTAGGCCGTGACATGATGGATTCCTTTGGGAGAGCCCTAAATAGAATAATTGTTCTAATTTAACAGTACAACCTGCAATAAAAAAATGATTTTGAACAATTTGAGAACAAAAGCTTTTATAAGAAGGTATAGTGTATATCACCACCTTAAAACCATCTCCAGTTTGTTATTTTTTTGTCTCTTAACTGATACCTTTTTAACAGTTTTATTAAAATAAGAAAGTACTACTGAAGACAGTACCTTAGATACCAAAGTAAAAACAACAAAGATTAGTTTGTGACTAGATTTTAAATAGACAACCAATTTATACATAAAGTATGTAAATAAACAGATATAGATATTCTATTTAGTTGTAGGTTCCAGTTTTTCGATAATTTAAATAGATCAAAGTGAATAGTAAAACATTTCAGATATCGCAAGAACAAACCTTATTACTAGGTATTCTTTTTTTTTTCAAGCTTTACAAGTTTATAAAAAAAATCTGAATTGATGCTAAATTTATTAATAATTTTGATTCTAAGCAACAACAAATATTATTTAGTAAAAGAAAACACAAATAGAAGTTCTTTGTTCCTGTTTCTTTTGTTCCGCCAGAAATTAAATCCGTACAATTTTTAACTAATTTTGACGCTCCACAACTCTGGACCCACTTAAGTTTCAGTCATCAAATTTATATGCTATATTTCAACTATAAAGGAGTTTATTCTATGATAATTTCACAATTTTACACTGTCTCTCTGGAGTATGGGATTAAGGTGCAAGTCGCCAAATATGGCTCAAGGATACATGTCACCATTAAAGTCGTTCTGACTCTTTTTACAGCAATTAAATGTTTCACTGAAATTCTAAGTGCTGTTGTTGAAATAACGTATTAACATAGTTCTAGCAAACTTAACGTTTATTGAACTGCAATAAAGATAACGGTGATGACGATGAAGAATTACTAAAATAATATCATATTCGAAGAACAAACTAGTGAACGTACTCTTGTTCAATAATACGACGAACAACGTTTAAACAACTTCCTAAGAGAGTCGTTAAACTGCCTTGGTTAATGCGATAGCTTCTAAGTAAAACAAAATGTAACGCACGTAACCAGCCAGCAACGCAACGGGGACCATCTCGATAAACCCTGAAGTCCAAGGCGAGTTGAAGAGGCAATAGTATTTTTCAAACGAAACGAAAGTTGATTAAGCAAGTAATTCACGGTTGCCTAGCCTAGCCTAGATTACTGGGTATACAGGGGCTCCTACGACTAGGTTGTTTATCGCCGAATGAAGTGGCGGTGGAGATGGGAAAAGACGTAAGTGGAAAATTCGGATGAAGAAACGTTGGAGAGAATCTAGGAAAGCCGAAGTTAAAATTTAGTAAGTTGGCAAGAAGAACACTGGACCATCAATGTAGCCAACTAAGAATTTCGGAAAGGATTTAATAATTTTGAGGTCTTTGTAGCGAAAAATAACGGTGAAAAATATTTCGGGAGAAATTTTTAAGTCTGGACGAGAGGTGGTGGTGGTTTGTGCAAGGAGATTAATGGGAAGGGTGGCCGCCGAAGGTGACAGCGCTGTATTCCCAGACAGGCTTTTGTCATATGATATGACGACCAGTGGACCGAGAAGGGACACTGGGGGGGAGGGAGCATTGCAGGGGATTGTCGATCGAAACAGGCGTACAGAGACGCACAGCTCACATGATTGTCGTCATTCAACGTCGACCGGAGGCCATCCACGATTAGTCCGCCCCGAAGAGTGGCCGAAATAGATGGATGGCGCCGAAGAACACCCCGGGCCAGCCAGAACTCCAACAGGAGACCACCGGACACCGTTGAGTGGGTGCGGTGCAGCGAGCAGCAGAGAACAGGCGAAAATCATTCCCCGCAACCAGGGCGCACGAGACCAGAACAATCCGGACAGGCATCACATGCCAAAGTATCATCCACTGTTTGCGAAAGCTGGCCCCCAAGCGATCGCAGCGGACGAAGACAATGACGAACGCCCGTCATGGACAGAAGGCCAAGCACGGCCCCAGCGACGAAGTCCGAATTACGAGGGAGGGCGGAGAACAGACATCCGCACGCCACCAGAGCTGAGACCGAACTCCCCCTGGACCAGAAGAAAGGAAAAAAATGAGGTCGGAAGAGACAATGGAAAAATTCGGGCCGGAACACGGCAGAGTACAGATGACGTCACGGAAAGCTAAGGGAAAGAGCCTTACGAACGCGTGGGCGGAGCCTAGTTCATCGAGGCGAAATACCCAATATTACAGGCAACAAGGCGGGCGTTGTTAAAATTCCAGTCAAGCACAGGCGGGCATTCGATGGCTCTAGAGTTGAGTTTAGTCCTAAACGATTTCTACCACCCTTTACAGGCTGCAACATCGTCCCAATATTTCAAAAGATGTCGCCCCGAGATGGCAAATAGACGGGGTCCATGTGTGTGTAGAGGTTTCATTATTCCTACGGATGAAGATATAGGAATGGATTTGTTTGACGTTGTCTATAAGGTCGTCGTTAGTGTAGTATGTTTTGTCAGAAAATTCGCCCCAAAGGAAGCTTCTTTGCCCTGGCTCAGACCTCGGCGAAGCGATGAGCCTGCGTGATTTTCTGCAGAGAGATTGGCGGGGTATCTTTGGGAAGGTCAATGAGGATGGAATGTTCTTTTGTGGATGGACCATGTCTACGATTCTTCTTTTTCCGCATAGGAGTGGTCGGGAGAGATGATTGGGGTGTCAGAGTGATGGAGATCCTGGAATCACGAGGGTGGGGCAGTCCGCTTTTAGATGTCCGGCACCTTGACATAGCAAACAATGGTGGATGATCCCTGGATAGTGGATATTCACTTTGTATTTGCCGATGGTGATGACATCAAGAATGGTCGTTGATAACTCCATCTTTAGCTTCCGTATCCCATTGGAGAAGTCAAAATCTCCCTGCCATTTTTCTCAGACGATATTCGATTTTGGGAGGCCATATTGGCGGAGATGGCTGAGAAGATCTTGATCTGGAAATTAATATGGCAATTTTCGAATTCTGACCCAACATCCGTTTTCGGCGGCTGGGAGAACAGGAAAGTTGACGCCGTCGATGGTGAGGCCGGCCTCAATGAGCGAGTTGGCGCGCTGAAGGGAGGACAACGTCACTTCAAAGCTGGATTGACTCCTAGATTGCAGGCAGCAAAGTTCTTTCGAATTCCTGATCGCATTAAAAATGGCGCCAAAGGAGACAGAAGGAACTGGACGGCTGGAACCAAATTCGACACGAACGGAAGGTCTTCGGTCGATGCTAGATGGGCATTGCGAGAGTGTAGAGAAGACGACTTATCTCTCCAAGATCAGAACTAGGAATGAATCTAGATAGCGCAACAACAAGTTCGAAAACGACTGCTTGGTATTTGACCACGGTTGCCGAGTAGTCGTAGTAGAACGTAGAACAAATGTTCGGTGAACGTTAACTGAAGATTAAGTAAAACACATTCTGGGCTGACTGTCCTCGAAACAGATCCAGAGGTGGAAGCGTTGAAGGCTTGCGTTGGAAGCGAGTGATTGTGCATCCATTCTGAACGGCTTAAATACACAACTGGCGCAGGCGCTGTTCACGCTGGATGCAGCTCCGAAGAAAGAACGAATTACCATACATGCAAACAAAAAGGTGCTGACGTAAGCCGTTTGATATCCAGGACAGATACGGATTATGATGTCACCACAGGAGATATTCTGTGTTGAAAATCAGAATTTAACAGCTTAACGCAATGTTTGACAGGACATGAAAAAAAAAAAATGAAAAGCTTCTCAGATTTAAAACTTCCATAGCAAGTACTTCTATAGGAAACCTGTGCAGGAAAAAATATTAAAGCTGAGTATTATTTTCTTCATAGAAATTACAATGCTCAAAATGTGAATTTTAAGAATTTTAAACGCTTTTCTTACCATAGATTTTAGGCTGTTTTCTTGTCACTTAACAAAAGTCATCTATAAGCTAAAATTTAAAACATTTTATGCTGAGGAATTTGATTTTTAAATTATTCTGATATCTTTAAAAATAAAGGAGTTATACTAGTTTCTGTACTCAATTTTCCCCAAAAAAGGGTTACACCACTGTAAAACACCACTGTAAACACCACTTGGCGCAGTATAGCCCAGATGCTCTTGTGCCATAAAACACATAAACCAACAAACAAACCACTGTAAAAAAAAAAAAAATGGCCGCCAAAAAAATGATTGGCCATAAAAAATTTTTAAACTGCCAGTTTTAACTTTTAACATACTAAGGCACACCTAGGCAAAAAATTAAAAAAAATAAAAATATTAAGCAACATCGACTGGGTGATTTGAAATGGATTGACCCCTTCCGAATAAACGATCAAAAACATTTATTCCACGCCTTTCCAAAAACAAGATTTCTTCAATTCGTTTCAGCCTCAGCCTGAAAGGCGTTAACAAATGAAAACGACACGATATTGGTTAAAATTCAAGCCATTCCAAAAATGGATTTCTTAGCATTGTCGCAGTAATAGTTTTTGTTTAGAATTTTGCAAGGAATCTCGCTATGCAGAGTTTATACGGTCTTCACGGGACACCCTCTATAGTTTAATAAACTCAGTATGTTACCGCTAGACGTCGCTCGCGGGAACGTTTGGAGAGTCGAAGATTGATTGGTAGTTCTTGACGTGGCAAGTGCGGGAGATGAGTGGAGGTGGTTGGGGAAACCAAATATTTAATTTGAAATCTTTTAATTTACATTGATTTAATGCCGGATTGGGGCATTAGATTACTGGACCAGTTGGACCTACATAGACATATCTTCACTGACATTTAATGTGCATATCCTAACCTCCAGTGAACCTTGATATTTAGTGATTTCTCCTTTTGGTTGAGTAATCGCGTTTCCGAAGAAAATATGTCGACCACGTAACTTGGCGCCAACTTCTTTTAACCGCAAATAAGATTACCGAAAAAGACTTCACCAGTTTTACGGATCGCTTGTACAAGAACCAATGGTATCGATCTGTCCGCTGAAGCCGGATCGGCACCGGAATGAATTGGGAGAAAAAAAAAAGAAGGAAAAAAAGAAAAAGTAGAGAGAGAAGAAAAAACTGCCGAAAGCCCTCTTATCGTGAATGGACAAAAATTCAGTTTCCTTTGCTTGGTAAAAGCATTATATTCTTTCAAGTTGCTTCACAACCCATCACTACTTGTGTACATCCAAACTGTGAGATAATAGTTGAAAAGTGATTTAGTCAACGTGAGATAATGAATCATCAGTTTCATGGGTTTTAACTGGACAGTCTCTGCGGTGGGGCCGTGGTAATGCATTGGCCCAGAGTGCGGGTGTCCCGGGTTCGACTTCCAACTGCCCAAAACATAAAACAAGCAAATGGAAGAACATCGTCAAAGGTCGATATTTAAATTTAGTTGGTTTCAACGGTATTCCGCGATTCCTTAATTCTCAAGTAACTCGGTAGGTTTTCAGCGTTAACAACAACCATCATTATTGCATTTACAGAAGACCTTTACCTTGCCCTTTTATTGCGTACAGACAGAAAAACCAACAGCAATAGCGGGTTCAATATCTATTGAAACCTGCTAAAAAAAAACCCTTGCCAAGTAGCTGTAATCAGGGGGTTATTTTTCTAGGCTTTGAGAGGTTGGAATTACTCGGAAAACTGTACATCCCGGCGCTGCATAGCCCGTGCTGCCCATGCGCCGTAAAACTCAAAACATGAAACATTTAACTTAACACTTTCATGAATTTGAACGAGGAGTTTACGAATTTTAGCGTGTTAATTTCGTGGAGTTTGACTTGTTACTTTTATGAATCTTAACACGTTAGTTTTGTGAATTGACACTTTTGTGAATTTCACCTTGATATACATTCATGAATTATCATCTTGTCATTCATAAAGTCATACATACGTCACTTAAAATCATTTTTGATTAAAGCGTTTCCTAAATTCGAATTCTGCATTTTCGGACTTCTGTCCGAGAGAACGAGGTGTTTTCACCTATAATAGGAAAATTAAAACATTCATAATGTTTTAATTCACTTTCCAACCTTACGCTTTTAATGTTGGCTTTCATTTGGAAATCTAATATACTCAGTACTACGTTAATTTGGCACTCCTTATTCATAATACTGATATTTTAATCCAGTTTTCGAAAGCTATACGATATATGAATATATGGAATTCATAAGATTTGAACTTGAAGTGCAATATATTCATATATTGAATTCATAAGACTAATTATGAATTCAATATATTCATATATTGAATTCATAAGACTAATTATGAATTCAATATATTCATATACTGAATTCATAAGACTAATTATGAATTTAATATATTCATATACTGAATTCATAAGACTTTAATTATGAATTCAGTATATCCATATATTGAATTCGCAAGATTTGAATTATGAATTCAATATATTCATATATTGAATTCGTAAGATTTGAATTATGAATTCAATATATTCATATGTTGATGTCGTAAGATTTGAATAAATAATAATAAGACAGATTTGAAAAATTCAATTTCCCCCCCTATGAGTTCCACAACTTAATGTATTTATGCCTTTTTCATAATTAAAGTCTTATGAATTCAAATATGAACATATAGAATTCATAATTAAATTCTTATGAATTCAACATATGAACATATTGAATTCATAATTAAATTCTTATGAATTCAACATATGAATATATTGAATTCATAATTCAAATCTGATGAATTTAACACATGAATATATTGAATTCATAATTCAAATCTGATGAATTCAACACATGAATATATTGAATTCATAATTCAAATCTGATAAATTCAGTATATTCATATATTGAATTCATCAGATTTTACATATGAATTCATTAGATTTGAATTATGAATTCAATATATTCATATGTTGAATTCATAAGAATTTAATTATGAATTCAATATATTCATATGTTGAATTCATAAGACTTTAATTATGAAAAAGGCATAAATACATTAAATAAGTTGTGGAACTCATAGGGGGAAATTGAATTTTTCAAATCTGTCTTATTACATAGTAAGTTGATTAGCGATCCATTACCATAAGGTACAACGGTAATTTACGATTTGGGATGAAATTTATTTTCTTTCAAATGCTCTCTAGTCGAGTTTATTGTATCTGTGGCGTTTCGGTTTAGAAAGTTACCTCTTTGCGATATCAATTAATCACAGTAAAGGTTCGGATTTAGAATTTCCAACTTAGTGTTGCCAATTTCTAAGAGAAAGGAAGAAATAAAGCATAATAATAATTGATAAATGAACAGTTGATAGCTTATGCAGAGATCTGACGGCTTAAAAATACCTTACCCATGGCAATAAATGTACGCGCACCGCATATGACGCTGTTATAAATAGTAAACAAAGAGGACTCCTTTGCGTTAGTAAGAAAACATTTTTATTACACCAAATACTCCACTTCAGCTATCGTTTAGACAAAAATCAGCACAAACACTATAACTGGCATCTTGATATATGCCTGGAATCATTACACCTCTGAAAAGACGGTGGCAATAAATTTACGCGCACCCAACTCTCTGCACATGTTGCTCGGCTGAACGTGCAAATTTTTGCTGCTTTGTATCTTGTGCAGTCAACAATATGCAAATGAAGAGCAGTAAAACACTTCGTGTTTGTTTGTTTGGATGTTTTATGGCGCAAGAGCATCTGGGCTATACTGCGCCACGAAAATCTCGTGTAGTCTCTGTTTTGTTCAAAACTTGAAAAAATGGCAAGAGAAAGGTTAGGACTGCAGATGCGCAATAAGATCCTTCAGAAACGACAAAATGGAGCAGCTATGGGTCAGACTGCTCGCGAATTGTGTTTAAACGAGTCTACCGTCAGAACATTTCTTAAACATCACGACAAAACCGGTTCCATCGCGCCTGGGTGTAGCAACGGAAGACCGGCTACAATTACTACTAGGGAAGATTGAATTTTGGGTCGCGTTGTCACGAAACACCGACCTGAAACTTAGGTGGAAGCTTCAGAACTATGGAGCCAATGTATGGACCGACATGTATTGCGACGAATTGCTATCAATATACTACATGACATGGGATATGGCTCATACAAGAGTAAGCGAAAGCCTATGTTGATGCCAGTTTAGCTAATGAAGCAGTTTGCATGGGCTAGATAGAGACCACATGTTCTGGACGGAAGCTCAATGGCGGAAAGTGATTTGGTCTGACGAGTCCCCCTTCCCAGTCCTATATGGAAATATCGGGCGGAGAGTCATCCGCCGGCCGAATGAAGGACACGCCAAAAACTGTGTAAAACAAGAAGTAAAGTTCCCAAGCATTGTTCAAGTGTGGGGTGTTTTGGCTATTGTGGCATTGGTAATTTGTTTCCGTATGATGGGACTATCAATGCACAACGCTACCGAGAATTTTTACAAGAGCATTACCTGCCTTCCGTTGACCGCCTTCGCTCACAGGGAGATGCTATCTTCCAGCAAGATCTCGCTAACCCGCATACTGCACGCAAAATGACAGCTTGGTTTCGCCAACATCATGTCCAAGTTCTTAACTGGATCCCAAATTCACCGGATCTCAACCCAATCGAGGATCTGTGGCGGGTCCTCAAGAAAGGTGTGAAAAAAGTTCTCCCGAACAAAACATCAGCTAATTCTTCATGATGAATGGTTCTTCAGGAAGCATGGGCCAAAATTCCAGAAGAACTTTGTCGTGTCTGCGTTGAATTAATGCTTAGACGAGTTGCTGACATGTATGCATCAAAAGGAGGACCCACAAAATGGTAATTGTATCGCGGAAGCTGGGTGCGCGTAAATTTATTGCCACCGTCTTTTCAGAGGTGTAATGATTCCAGGCATATATCAAGATGCCAGTTATAGTACTTGTGCTGATGTTTTTGTAAACCACAGCTCAAGTGGAGTATTTGGTGCAATAAATTTTTTTCTTGCTAATGCAAACAAGTCTTTTTTTTTTTTACTATTTATAGCAGCGTCGCATGGGGTGCGCGTACATTTATTACACGGGTAAAGTACTATGAAAGACTAAAAATACTTTAAGACCATCTGCAAGCGAAAATAAGACAAAATGATAATTTGAAATTCGACGGTAGTCTTACCTGAACATGTCGTATAAGTGGAGGAGTACTCACGTAATTAATATGTAATTTAGTTTACATATGCATATATTTAAATTACTCGATGGGAAAACACTTGGATAAGAAAATAGGAAAATTTTGAAGCTATCACTTTTAAATTAAAAACATTAAATAGGATAATGAAGTGATTGTATTAAACGAATTTGCTAATAGCTGACAATTGACACTTTGAACCAATATGTCATCGATGAGAATCAGAAATTAGACAAGAGAAAGATACAACAGAAATAACAACAAAAAGCGAAATAGAAGAAACGAAGTAGATTGAAATAATATGAAGACAAACAGCTGAAGCAATATACAAACTAATTTGATGTGTAAATATGAACTAATATAATACAAATGTATTTTACATAAGTTGTAATCATTTAATAATACACTCTAAAACCTCTAAATAATGGTCACCAATGAGACCCTTCTGAAAAGTGATCCTGTTTTCGGAGGTTCAATGTAAAAAATGAAGTTAACAATATATTCTTAAATAGCTATCTCAATTGTAGCAATCCTCATATAAAATGGATACCAATCCTACCTAGAAATGCTTAGATCAATACCTATCCTTGTACGGACTGTTTTTTAGGCTGCAATGTAAGCGATATTAATTTGGTGCGGGTCCCCTACCAATCAGTTGGCGACAGAACGTGTTACGAATTTAAAAATGGAAAATCTTGTCACAGATAATATTTTGAGGGAGCAATTTGGCCAAAACTGGATGGCTGTCTTTTGCTAGTGGAAATTCAAAAGCTCTAGGCCAAATACGTTCAAATTCCTAAAGTTTCGATTTAACACCCACGTCAAATTTCAACAGTTGTTTTGTTTGTTCGCTAACAAGTGAAAATCCTTCAATAGCAATTCGTTCCGAAACAATTCCTCGATAATTGCTAACGAATTGATTAAACTCCATAAAAATTTTTTTCACTGTCTGTTCTTCAAAACTATTAACAATGAGATTACAAATTAATTCTTTACTCAAAAAAACTAGCTAGGCAATATTCACTTTTAAATAAAATCTCACTTTCTCACTTCTCCGTTAGACCCATTATTACACACGGTTCTTAAATTTGGGCGACTAATTGTAAAATCACTTCCCGAAAAATTCAGAATTCGAAAATGTGACTCTACTAGAAAAATTCTGAAAATTCCCTGGTTTCTCCGAAATTTTTCTTGATTAAAATTTAAGTACACGTTCTAATCTTATTACTGATTTAAAAAAAATGTCTTTGTCGATGTTGAATCGCACCTAAATCCCTTATTGCGGAAGCAATTGAAAATTTGTTTTTCCTTTCAAATAAATATTTTGGCTTTTTTTTCAAGCCTTTTATTTTCCCCCGCCTTCCCTTTAACTTTTTTTTACACCCGTCCATATTTTTAATTAAGCCTTCCATCTGATGTTCAATTTTTTGTTTTTCACAAAACCTGTTACACTTTTAAAAACATCATTTGTTCGATTTAAAAATACCTGTATATCCTTTTTGATCACACCCACCGTTTCTACTTCTAATTTCTATGTCACGATTAGAAAAATTTATGCTATAAAGTCATCTAATAGTATATAATATCAGATAACTAATAATATATAATTACAATGCCCCCCACCTCCCGCATTGTACAGAATTGCATAGTCCCGCATGCCAAGAAGTCCTCCGCATCGTTAAGGTGCTTTAATAATAATAATAAATTGTTTATTCAACCCAAATTTTTATATAATTTCTTGAAGTACATTTCATAAACAAATGAGAAAACATAGAAGAGATGTTTAAGATTTGAGCAATTTTTACGCATTGTTTATAGCGCATTTCCTTTTGCCCAAATTACTTATATTATCCGGCAGTACGTTGGTGCAGAACGTAATGAGCACGACGTTTTAAAGTCGTTGTGGCACAAAAAGTGGGCGCATATGGGCCAACCAGCCTTTAAGTGACATCCAAGAGTATAATCAAAACAAGATTGAAAAAAAATTATTCAGAACATTTTATAAAAATGTTATACTGACTCCACAGCAGGGTTTAAGATGGCTCAAAACGTGACGCAAAAATGCTAAAATGAAAAAAAAAAAAAAGTAGTAGCAAAATGCTAAAAAATATTAGTTGCTTTCGTTGCTCCAAGAACCCTATCCATGAAATTATTTATATCAATGATGCGTAACAGGTGCTGTTAAGAATTTTGAAGAGGAAACAAAAAGGAACAAGAAAAGATCGCTGAAGTGCAAAACGGATATTCTGGAATCGATGAATCCTGTTTTCAGAGAATAAACTGTGGTTAAAAATGCCTGTCGCATTTTCGCGATGGGCAATAATTTTTTCTTCGCATTTTCGAGCAACTCGTCGCATTTTGCGAAAAATGCGACTGCAGCTTAAACCCTGTCCCCACAGAAAGTTAACACAGTTATATTGAGATCCCGCAGAATGTTACATTGACCTCGCAAAGCGTAAATTTGTATATGGTGCCTCACTTTTGAGGATTCCATTCCAGCATTAAGTGAATGGCAACACGTTCACTTAACGTGTTGTTGATCTGTGTTCGCACCTTAACAGTGAAAAAAAGCTTACTGGCTCACTGCAATCCCTAGGCTTTAAGATGCTCGACTTCTGGCACTACTGCACAGTCCGTCCCCTAATTTTCTTTCCTCCTTAAATTGGTCGCGCTTTTCAGTAGATCGACTTGTGACGGGCAGGTCGGTTGCCATATGTTTTGAAAACACTTCAAATACCCGACTTCCTCGACAATGTGGGTCCATTGCGACCTACAGTGGCGCAGTATCCGGGTTCGACTCTCAGTAATATCGTAGGACGCCCACCGTCTACATACACATTGTTGTCTAGGGTGGTGTTTCTTCGGCAGAAGGAGTTTAGATTTCTCAGAAAACTAGTTCCCGGCGTAGTATGACTATTATTTCCTTTGAGTCAGGAAATATAAACGAATGAATCCGAGTGCACAATAAAATAAAAAGGTAATTAGGTAATTTTATAGAAAATTTGTGGTGTTAGTGTATCAAGCTTCCTAATAAGCGACCCGAGCCAAATTCTCGAACCGGATTTGCGTGTCTATGGGTGGCTGTGGTGGAGATTAACTGCTTTGAAACGTGTGAAAAACGTTTTACATATATTACAGTACTATTATTATAGTATTGTACATTCATTTGGTATGGCATTTAGGATAGTTTGATTGGTTTCATGGCAGAGCTTTAGAATGAAGTAGTATTTGTGTGTGTGTGTGAAAAGCATCTTACGTCTTAGTCATCTTTCTTAGTCAGACGAAAACGATTTTCTTTATATCGTGGGATAATAAATATTTGTTAAACAGAAGTAAATAATCGATTCGCAATTTGTAAGTCACAAAACTAATTTATTTCGTCCGTTGGGTCTCAACATGGTTCGCTTTCCTAAAAACAGGGATAAAAAATCCCCTAAAGAAGTAAAAAGGGAAAAAGACAAAGAATTTAACGAAGAGAAACCCTCATCTGAAGAAATTCGTGTCTCCTTAAAATTAATTACCAAAGTCTCTCGATTGACACTTATCCTTTTTAAAATTTCCGTCAACCGGTCAGGGGAAAAATTAATTATATGTATTTCATAATTATTTTCAAAGAACTGAAAACAGCTCGCCAGTTTCATTACACATCGTGGAGCCTCAGAACGTCATTAGTCCGTAAACAGTTCTCCTTGCCAGTTTCAAATCTAAAAAACGCGATAAAAAAGTAAATGAAGCTAACGACTGGGAGGCCTTGTCAAGCATGAGAAATGAGAATCAAAATAAGCCTAACCCCACGGTCAAGAATTGGATTAAACAAATAAAAATTGGACTGCATATTGAAAACGGAAGAAAGGGAGTATTATTGTCGGATTCGCCAATTATTTTAGGGATTTTTTCCCTAGATTTCCCTCCCTCCCTCCCTTATTTAGCTTTTTTTCGGGCACGAGTGTGACTTTTGGAGGAGAGGGGGGGAAAAGTCTTGTTAGCGATTCATCATTTTACTCATTACATCATCAAATTCGCTTTTCTACACGCTCTGATGTGTTTGCTGTTTTTTATGCTTTTTTTATTCTATTATTCGCTTTTGTTTGTTCATTTTTTTATCCGGCTTTGTCTGCCAAGGGGGTAATATACAAACAGCATTTGCATCCAGCAAGAAGTCCAGAAAAGTAAGAATTTCCCCTTTCTTGGCAACACGTAGGGAAAAGTAACAACATTTGAATTTAAGGGCTAACTTTGAAATTCTAAATTTGATATGTGCAATTCGAATGGTATGGTTTAATTTGTTATTACTACTTCTTGGATTTATGGTCCACACGACTGGTTTCTCTTGCGAATAATCAGTGAACACCACCTTCCAGAACCTCAGCTAAATAAAGGTATTTTCACTATTCTTTCTTAATTTGGCTGCAATATATTTGCCCTCAAGGTAGTGGTTCAGATTTCCTAGAGTTGTGTACTCATTAAATCCCACCACCAGTAAGACTATCGTAGTTCACTTCTAAAATTTTTAACCTCAATTTGTAAATCTGCATATTGTCCGTTCACGAAAAGTAGTTTGTTGAAACAGAAATAGCGTCACAAACGGCCTAGCCGATTACAGCAGAGGGGAGGACGTCATTTCAGAACTGGTTTTTGGCGCAGACAAACGTTCGCTAAAAACCAGTTCTGAAATTGTAGTCCCCCTCTGCTGTAATCGGCTAGGCCGTTTGTGACGTCAGCTCCCGTTATTTCTGTTACATTGGGCTGCTTTTCGTGAACGGACAGTATTCGTTACAGTTTTAGTTCTTATTTCTAGTCTCGTTTCTTGTATTTCCTTCCTTTCTTGTCAATTTCTGAGACTGGTCGTCATGTTTTACGCCCTTCCAGATACAATAATATGACTAAGGGGCTCAGACCCCTCTAGGAAAACAGAAGTTCAAATGAATGCTGGCTGCGCAGCAATGAGATAGGTGGGTCCCTAGAAAAAACGCAGTCCCCTAGACTTCCAGTCTAGTTTGCCAATATCCAAGTACTCCTGCATTTTCCCATTAATTATTATTACGATAGGTGTGCGAGAAATCTTCGTGATTCAGAAAATGAAATGGGCTCTAATTAGGCGCTTAGTTTTCATCCTGTGCGCATGATGTACTCAGGTAACATATGTAAAATATTTTTTATGTACAGGGTGTTCGTAAAATACTTCGGTAAAATAAGCCGGGTGATAGTACCCATCAAGATCTTTACTGTGGAACCCAGGGTCGCATTCCACGCATTGTGCCAGGAAAGAGTAAGTTCGAAAAATGTCCAGTATGCACAGTATGTCCAGTATGTCCAGTGTGCACAAATACTTACAATCAGTGCATGGGAACCACAAAATACGTTGTCTTGATTGTTTACGTACTTGATCAGCTGACTCGAATTTGTATACTGGGCGTTTTATGCATTGCTAGTACTTACGTATGCCGGACGTTTTCGAAGTTAATCTTTTCTGTCACTCTGAGGGGAATGAGAACATAGTAAAGATTGTTTCTCTTGATGGGTACTATCACCCTTTTATTTTGCAAAACAGTTTACGAACACCCTGTATGCATACATAAACTTAAAAAATTTCAAAACTACTTTTTTGTTCCATATTTTCCAATTTTTCTTTACATTTCAGTCAGTTTAAAATTGTCTTTTTTTTTTGTGTAGGTCTATAAAATTGTCCGTGTGAATGTTGTCGCTACGTTGAGTCTTTCCAAGCTCCCACTCAGTGTATTTGACATTAATTCTAGGCGCTGCGGTAGAGCAGTGGTAACGCATTAATTTAATGTGCCGTTAATCCGGGTTTAAACCTCAATGATCAATCAATTAATTTATTAATACTGAAAAAAAAAAGCTTATCTACAAACACTACGCCATAACCAAGAGGCCTGAACTCCTCTGAAAAATGTAGGCCACTAACCCTAGTGGCACTAGCGTACGCAGGGGTGTTGATAGGGGTTGTAATCCTCCATTATAATGGCATTTTGACATAGGAACATGTGAATTGTAGCTCTGTATCTCCCAATTGAGCCTATAACACCCCCTTATGAACTTTCTGCGTACGCCTATGCCTAGTGGTACCGCTTTCTTTTAGCGTTCCATTAACACAGCTTCAACTCTAGATGGTGTTATGAAGTAAGTGCCATTTTACAATTGACTTAGTTCGGGGTTTGGTTTCTTCGTCGTCAGAGGTTCGGATTCCTCAGAAAATTGTAGGGCCCGGCGGTACACGACCCCCCGCCGTTTGTGTGTAACAAAAAACACGAACCAAAATAAATAGTAAATCCGTTTTTAATTGAATTAGTTATGATATCAACGCTTTTTCATTTTCACTTCGTCATGAGAATCTGGGTCAACGCTTTTTTTTTTACGTGGTGCTGAACGGCAGTTTGTCGTGGTGTTGCCATTCTGTCGCTGTTTTCGACCCTTGCCGGTCACCGGTTGCCTCTTTCGTTAAAAAGCATTTTTCGACCACAGCTCTTTTTGTTGCTTGAATCTTTTTTGGCTCAACCAACATCCTCTAAACAGACAAGAAAAGATAAGAATATTACAGTTCCAGAAATGCTTGAATTGCTTCTTTCACTCATGATTATATCTTGTTCTTAGATCTTTCGTTTTGCATGTCTGTATGCACCCTTAGTGTGCGTAAAGACATGCGACAGAGCATCGTAACAAAACAACGCCGCGTATTATCAGTGCATAACATCACTGCGTTTCGTCAATTCATGCCAATATCCAGTCTACACTCACAAAACGCTGTTGTTCACAAACCCGTCCAAATACCCGAACATACAGTACATAATAGCCCCGTGATATTCTTTTGATTGATTGATTGTTTGGCTTTTTTATGGCGCAAGAGCATCTGGGCTATACTGCGCCAATATCCTTTTGAAGCGACGAGGAAAAACCGACAACTGGTGGGACGCGGAAATGTTACGGTGTTCTGTTACGGAGTGCGGTCCAGACTTTATACGCGACGGTGTTACGATACGGTGTTCTGTTGCATGTGTGGACGCGGCTTTAGGCTCCTAAAAAAGGGAGCAGGCGCATACCTGTCATTTTCTTTCCATTGCCTCACATGATCGTGGTTGCAAATTGTATTTATTGGCGACATTTTAAAAGTTGCGCCAATGTTTACATTCGTCAGATAATCGCGGATTGTTAATTATTTTTATGCCAAAATAGCGAACATTGCGCCAATGCGTAAAACCTTTATCGCCAAGGTAAATGAAACCGGAATTGTGCAAAAAATGGTGGCGGCCCCATCGGCCTAAAATTCTGGAGACACTAGTGATTCCGAGCGTGCCTCTTATATACGGTTTCTCGTTATTACGTCACCGTGTGCCACTAACAAACTCGCCGAAGTTAAAAGCAGGACATTTTCTAAAATATGCGTATATGCGTATAGGCATAAATAAATAAAATAAATGAAAACAAAAGTATTTATATATTTTTTTAATCGGGTTTTTATAAGTAAAGAGAGAGAATACCACAGCTTGATGAAATAACACGATGTATGTACAAAACAACGTAAAGCGGGTAAAAAGTTATTTTATTACATTAGCCTGGCTTTCGGCTGTTCCATTGGACAGACGTCATTAGATGCAGAGTGAAAATGATATTGAACATCGAATACAAACATTTAAAATAAAGTAAACAATCGTGACGTGTGCAAGTATAAAGATCAATGTGCCGCTGTAAAAAACTTAAAGACCATTATATTTGATGGTAAAATGAATTATGGAAATAGAAATATAAAATGTATAGTGTGTAAAAGTAAATTAGTGGTAAAAAAATAACGTTGTTGTGTTGGAGTCAAGGCCTGGTTTTAAATAAGTATTGCCAAGCATTGCTGATGTGGATGGGTTGTTCGACATTACAAATAA
>QLNU02015270.1:121821354-121841412 GCA_006491805.2 Dysdera silvatica
TGATGCTAACGCATTCGACTTATAGCACATGTATTTATTTTGACCATCACTTGGAAGCTTCATGAGCATTATGGAAAGTGACGTCACAACTGACGTCACTTTCATAGAAAGTGACGTCAGTGTCAATTGACCAAATACTTTGTGGAAAGTGTAGGCTATAAGGTGTCTAAAAGCTGATTTCTTTTGGTATTGGCACTACATCTGTTTGGTGGCCCCAGCTCGCCCTTCCCAAGCACGGCCCTGGTTGGGGTTTGACTGTCACGTAAGCTTGGTGATATGTAAACGTTTGTGGGTTGATACCAGTCGCCTGTTATGCTGCCCCTACGTTAAAACCACTGAAAAATATCCGCCTTTGTCTGTTAATTTAAACTCCCAGACACTGGAAGGGTTCGATAATTAAAAATGGTGGGTGTTGGAAAAAAATGAGAAAAGGCGATAAATGAATGAATAAATTTATATATATAGCATTTATTTGTTTGGTTGGGTCGTTTGATTATTGGTTGACTTTAAATCTATAAACGAAGGGACATATTTTAAAGAGACAGAAATCATGATCGCGTAGATAAATTGAGGAAAAGTGCAATTGACCTATTCTGCCAAATGCTATTCTCATTCGTCATCTCAGGACTATTTTGAAATGATTTGTTCGTTCGAGAAACATAGGAAAACACTAACGTTATCTTATCATTTTCTCAAAGAGTGACACAAAAACTTGAAGCTTTATCTGGGACAATACTAGCTGAGCATTTGTTGACACTTTAAGTCTATTTCAAGAAGATAAATGACTATAATCTTGGATAGTGATTATCATATTTACTTTGAAAATAGTGTTTACTATTCCTCAGTCCAGAAAAAAAAAAAAAATTTAAATTTTAACCAATACAATATGCAAAATACGCCACAATAATAGATTTAGTTTTCGGAGAAGCATTCAATTATAACCCCCTTCAATTATTAAAAAAATGTCATAACCAAACTTTTATTAATCTTCGCAAAAAAAAATAAGAAGAAAATAATCTAACCTAAGTCACTGAGAAGAAAATTCTTTATGGATTCAATGAGAATATACTTAAATTATTTTACAAAGAGAATATAAATTATTTTACAAAGGGAATATACTTAAATCTTTTAACATATATATATTACAACACACTTCAGAAAGTGTATATTTCTTTAATCGCTAGTAAAGAATTTTTAAAGTTGATAAGGTAAATTAAATGTTTAAAGGAGCACTTTTAGAATATTTAGCTTATATCTCGGATATAACAGGTGCGACTTTCCTAATAGCTGTTAGAATCTTTCGTATTTGAATAACAAAAGCCCTCTTGTAAGAATAGTAATAGAATAATAATAATCTCTTATGAGAAGAGTAATAGAATAACCTCTTGTGAGAATAGTAATAGAATAATTTCTTGTTAAAATAGTAATTGAATAATAATTTTTTGTGAGGGTAGTAATAGAATAATAGCCTCTTAAAAGAATAGTAGTAGAATAATAATTCTTTATGAGAATAGCAATAGAATAATAATCTCTTCTGAGATCAGCAATAGAATAGCATATATCTATGGCCGAGCGGGTAGGGGCACAACGGATCATACGTTGGGTCTCCGATTCGATCCCAGCTCAGGGTGATCGCTCTCTTTCTTCCATTAAAAAAGCTCTAGTTTCAGCTCATAGCGTGGGTGTTAAATAATTCATATTTAAATCCCGTTTTAATCACGAAAAAAAAATCCCAAAAAAAACCGCGCCCCGGCGGCGTTATGTGTTGACCAATTTGGCAATTGTTTCAACTCTGTGAAGGGTAATAATACCACCTAAAATAATATTAATAACGTCTTAATGTATAGGATTAGAATAAGATCTCTTGTGTTAGAATAGTCTTCTGAGATTAGTAATATCATCTCACGTTAGAATGATCTTGTGAGAATAGTAATATAACAACATCTGAGTCTCTCGGGTAGTGGGCGTGTGTTTGGCACATATGTTTTCCTCCTATCTCCGTCTCGGCATATTGAGTAAGCATTATGATATGTCTTTATATTATGCATATTATTTGCCGAGTTAATAAACTAATTATCTTGCCAACCATTTTCTACAACATTACTTTTGTTAAATAAGAATTTATAATGGAATGGCTTTCACAACATGGCTCTTGCGATGTAAAACCCACAATAGCAGCAAATATAATGGAATTATATGCTTTATTAGAGAGATCAGGCATCTAATGTGATGCTAAAGTGGAAGTCGACCAGATAACGATGAAAAGGTTGAAAAACCTGCATTTCATAATGTGCAAAATTTTACTTTAGTAGAGCAGAAAAGTACTGTTTTTTTTTAAAGTTTTCATATTTTTTATAATTCGATGAATTGATTCTAGATTTCGAGTTTCATATAGTGTTTCTAGATTAGATTTTGGGTGTGTGAGCGAGCTGAAATAAATTGATGTAACATATTTCTAACATACAATTTGCTCATGCAACGTTATCTTATATTTTGCTCATGTAATATTATTTTATATGTTGCTCATGTAGTGTTATCACCTCGCCCAATTGCCTTTAATAAAAGTTAGGGACAAAAAAATGATTACTTCGTTGATACGCTCAGGAGTTATTCTAATTGAAAGGCTGATTTCTTACTTTGAGAACGTCTTGATTATTACTGAATGAATGGTTTGTGACATGCCTGTATCCATAGGGGGTGGTCTTAGGGACTGGTTAGAAACTAAATTTGTAATGGGACTGGGCTATATTATTAAATGCTGTGATCGCATGGATACATGCTGTAAAAAATTGTGAACCCCCAAAATTAAATTCTGGCTACCCCCTTGGTTGCTGAACTTACAATGGAGGTGCCAATTGTACCCAGAGTTGAGACTTAGTAAATTGGAAAGATCTATATTTTTGATGAATAAATCCGTTGGAACCGGCGTGTAAAACGCATTTTTCGATTTCTTATTCATTATTAAAAATATTCAGATTGGCGATTTACCGACGTAGGCGAATGTCTGGCGCTAATGAATGGGGGTTGTGACCCTTCATTTTGGGGATTAACTTGGAGCTTTCAAGTAATGAAGTTACGGTATTAATGTGGAGGGTATTTTTTTCCTTTTTCATTTTGAATTTTTCCTTTTGCATTTAATGAAGGTGTAATTTTTTTTTTAATATTGGAAAGCAATACTCTTCACATATATTATACCATGATTTGAAAACATTATTTACATATAAGAAAAATCCAAGATGTTATTAATAATTTTCAGTAGCTTTTAAATTTGGTAATCGAGAAATATTCACTTAATCCTACGGCAATTAATGAGAACTGGTACTTACAAAGTAAAATTTTCATGCCAAAATTTGAGGAAATTATTTTAAATAACTCGGCATTTGAAGAGGAAGTGACATTGCATTTCAAAAACGAAAATGACTGTCGTAATATCAATGACGAAATAATTCCTTTGACAGAATTTGATAACAAATGCGGAACAAAATTTTACTTTACCCCAAATGAAGGTTGTAATTAATTTTTATGACTCGTGTAAAAGCAATAAATTTTAGCAAACATAGCAGCGTTATAAATGTATCCTCGATCAGAAGCAAATTTTCCGTTCCAAAAATGATATGTCAAAATGTGATACACGCAAAGATAAATTTAAAACTCTAAAGGAAATGTTACAATCGAAATTTCATCGTATTCAAAGTCATAGTTTACCAGTTCGTGATAGTAATTTAAAAATATGGGCCACTAACATTGCAAAAGATTTAAATATGAAATCTAAAATATCTAGTAACTTTATCAATAAATTAAAATTAGCCAATCGAATCGTTTCACAAAAAATAAGGAAATATACTACTGTCCGATCACTTCATGATGTTGAAACTAATGAAAACAAAGCTATGGAATTTGTTTTATAAACAAGAGATTTAATTTCAAGCTGTAATATACGGAACAAGTGCTTAATGTAGATCAGAGTGGGTTTCAGTACTTCATCCCAAGCGACATAACGCTTTCTATTAAGGGTGCACAGTGGCAATTGTTGAATCTAAATTTTTATCCACACATTCATATACGATAATGCCATTTCTGTCTAAGACCGCGAGCTGAAAGGGTAATTACTGTTTATGTGAATAGCCAGGAAACTATGATCCAGAGGTTCAAAAAACATTACGTCGCCCTAATAAAATTTTTATTACATGCCCCAAATCAGGGAAAAATGGGAAAAGATACTATCAAGGTATCATTGGCGTACCCGGGGGGGTGTTGATGGGGGTTGTAACCCCCCCATTCAAACTATAACCCCGCCCATTACGAACTTTCTACGTAAGCCTATGGAAGAAATGGGTTACCAACTGTCTCAAACCACTTTTAAGTCCCTCCCCTTTATACGTTCTATTGGATTCCTGGACCGGATCAACACACAAGGTAACATATAGTGAACTTCCGAATAATTGTGTAAAATTATAAATTCTTCCTGGCACAGCAACAGCTCTCGTGCAGCCCCTAGACGTATATTTTTTTAGAGAGTACAAATTCTTTATTAAAAGGATTGTGAACTTCGTTCTTACAAATGAAATAACAATCAAAGTAACTGATCGTAATGAAATAGTTATTAAGTTACATTCATTAGTTTACAATCAGTTGCAATCTAAGAAATATCAAACAGTTCTTCGTTATCCATGGTCCAAATGTAACTGCAATGCTGACATTGAAAAACCTGGCAATGTATCTTCAATTTCATTTAAAATCTATCACAACGTATGCGATTTTCAGTCATGTGAACAATTTTCATTTATTAAATGAGTTCACTGTCGCGTCTATTTCTGTTTCCAATATCTCCATGTAGATTACCACTATCACATAAACAAAGCGTAGTCATGTGTAATTTTTCGGTAACATGCCATGTTTACATTCCCGGACGACAGAGATTTATCGCTCTTCGTACGGTTATTTCATGTACAGTTCCCGATAGCAATACAAATCCAACCGTCGACTTTGTCTTGTCAGTTACATTGGTGAAAAAGAAAAGAGTAATTGTACACATGTTCTCTTTTTGTAAGCCAAGTTGGTTTGTTTTTGAAAATAATTATTTTGTTATGAACTGGTCACATTAGTAGAACAGTTTTTCAGGTTCCGTTTTTAAAAAATATGTCTTTGGTTTGTTTTTAACTCTCTAAAAAGCAAACGAAATTATGTATGTAGTTATAAATTTCGTGTTATAAAGTCAAAATGTTCTTATTTTTGTTATTAAAAATAATATATGGTAATTATGTTTAACAGAATACAATATATTACGTGAATGTAAGTTATAAATGACGTAAGTACGGATTGAGCTCCGACTCACACTTACGTCAAAGGTAATGGCACTTAACAAGTTCTTTATAACCGAAAATATGGAGGAGTGGAAAAAGGGTGAGGCAAAACTTTTTTCTGTCGTAACGTAGAACGTGACTTCATTGTTTTTGCCAATAAGGCGTAACTTTGAATTGCGGCAACCATGTCCATCGTTTTTGCGCCAGTTATGCAAATGAACTTGGCTGAAAACTGGCAAATGCACCAGTTCAAATATTTTTAATAATGAATAAGAAATCAAAAAATGTGTTTTACACGCTGGTTTCAACGGATATATTTATCAAAAATATAGATTTTTCCAATTTACTAAGTCTCAAATCTGGGTGCAATTGGCACTTAAAACACTTCTATTGTTAGAACTAAGTAGGCACTAACCCGTCAAATGATTTACCTTTAGGTTTACCTGTCATGTATTTGCTCGTTTTGTAAAAGACGAGGAAAAATGAGCAGAGAAGAATAGATTCATGAAATCTATCATGATATTGGCAAAATATTGAGAAATATGTGAGCTAAACTTTTAATGAGAAATTATATTAGAAAATCAACTAAATAAAGCATAAATAAACTAAATGAATATAATAAACAAAATGAAGTTAAATATTTAATTATGTTTAAATAAAATGGCATCTGTGGGTGAACACGTTATTTACACATCATTAATTTCGTTTGTTTTAAAGTTTCTTCTAGTTTAAAGTTCGTTTTAAAGTTTCTTCTTTCTGTTATACAAATAGCATGGTTTGATTATATAAATCGGTAATAATTACAGTATAATACTACAAAATTACACAACACATTCAGGGCAGCGGGTTAAAGATGGTAAATGCCTCGAAGTTCGGGTTATGAAGGAACAGGTGCAAAAATTTTCCGCCTTCCCGTTTTCTTTCTCTTTTTTTTTTAAATAATTATCTTTAAGTGCATCTTAAAAAACGAATTGAAATGAAATGCAAATTATAAGAGAAGAAATTTACATCAAAAGGTTAAACGCTAGTAAGATAGCAAATAAAATAAGCTTTCGGACGCGTCAGCAGCAATCCTTTATCGGTGTCCTTCCCTGGTGTACTACTTCTGACGCAACCTTTTGTATGTGAAAAAAAGTGGATATTTAAAAATTAATATTTTGTAATAAGCGTTTTAAGAATTCGATCGAAACCTTGGAATATTGTATATGTGTGTATATAAAAAGCGGATATTAAAAAAAATAACAAGATTGAAAATATGTTAGCCTTTAACTGTTGCAAAACGCTCGGGCGATGGATTGGTTGGAAGGTCCTATCTGCTACACTGCCTTGGGGCCTGGAACTGTTATATCCGTCCCTGATATCATATGGTAAAACACACCTTTTAAATGCACACATTTCTTGAAATATACGTTTGAAATTGGCATGGAAGGTTGTAAAACATTAATGAAAACGGTGGACAGCACCTTTGCGATAACACCAAAGTCGATAATTCGCTTTAAAAAATGAGCTCCAAGTTAATTAATCTTCTATCATGAGTCAGTTTATCAAACCATGACCCAGGTATGAAGAAAGAGATGAAACTCCGAAAGAAATTGATGATCGGTGCATTAAACATCGTCTGAAGTGTCTAGTAACTGGAAATTATCAATTTCTTCAGCAGATAGCCTATTGATTTATACATCCCTTTCATAATATAATTATCCGGTGCTTTCGCATTCTTCGAGAGAATATGGGGAAGGATGTGTGGGAAAGACAAGGCAAAAACTTAACAGTTTCGCTAAAGACGATGACGGAAAAATAATAAATAAAAATCCATCTAAAAAACTGCCATAACTACAAAAAAGGTATAGAAGGGAAAAAATCAAAATTTTTTCCCTTTTGGAGGATGTGGGTAGGGAAAAAAGCTTTAAGCTATAATTCGCTTACAAATAGAACTTTTAAGATAATGAAAGAGTGGGGATAAAATGAAGTTCGGAGGTGGAGGGGGCAGGAAGCCAAGGCGAAATTAAGTTTTAGGTCGACAGCATAAAAAGTGAAATAATAAAAGGAGTTAAGAAAATCGAATTCGGATTTTTGTTAGAGCGCTCCCCCATTTTCGGTTTTCGAAAAAAAATCCCCATAGTGGGTCGAGTCGTATTTTCTAAATGAGTGAAGTCGGCTCAACCAAGAGGAAGAAAGTGGCCCAACAGTTACTCCCCTCCACCCGCACATACATGGACTCCCCCGAGGTCTCTGTTAATAGCTTTGGAATTGATTCTAAATTTCGATTCGGCGGAAGTTTTAAAAAAAAATCCGTCAATCAAAATATCGACTTTAAAGTCCTGTTTTCTAAGTAAAACTAGATTTAGGAACAAGAAGTGCACTACATAAAAAAAAAAGAGTAAGGTCTCAAGAAACCTAGAACTTGTAGAAATAAACGTGAAACTTAAAATTCCATTATTTTTGCATGCAAAAACATTACTATTTGACTTTCGAAAAACTTTGCGGTGGCGCAGTGTGGTAACGTGTTCGCCTAGTGCGCCGTTAATCCGGGTTCGACTCCCAACAATGCAAAGAACGCTTACTCAGAGATCTCATAAAGATCACACTGCTCACTGTAGTCCGGGGTTTGGTTCCCTAGGCCTTAAGAGGTTCGGATTCCTTTGATAATTGTAGGTCCCGGTGCAGCATGACCATTGTAGTCCTTAAGCTACGAAACCACAAACAAATAGGATTTTCAAAAACAATCATGGGCGGATTTACAATTTTGCTGCCCCTTGGCTGTTTTTGCCTACCCAAGGCTGCTTTTTTTGCCGCTATTTCCTACCCGTCCGCCCCCAACCAAATAGGTTTAAACATAAAAATTGCCACATTCAATATACGTTAAAAACTTTCATATTACCAATAAATATTTATATAAATCGAACACTACGCAAATTAAACAACAATTTTAATCAACGTTTTTACACTACGCCAAAAAAATCTGATTAAAATTGTTGTTTAACCAATAAATATGTTGAAAAATAAACTCATAAATTGAAACATAAACATTAAACAATATTAACTTATATTGAAGTATTATCTCTTTTTGGTATATAATAAATCAAATTCAATTTTATTGAAATAAATTTTAATTTTAGCAAAAAATAAAAGCCCATCGAACACTTATATTTAAATGGAAAGCATGACGTCTAGCTTTCTTCTCGGCAAAACATCTGATTATATCATCGTATGGTATTGATTTTGTTATATCAGATTCAATACAAAAAATTTTGCCGCCCTAGTCTAGTATGGCCTATTGGGGAAATACGGCACTGAAAATCGAAATTTTTTGAGAGATTACTTTACTGTTACGAGGTTTACTTTAAATTTTGTTTCATCACATACATTTGTCAATAGGTCTCAGTGGTCGAATTTTTACAGCCATGGCATTTTAGCGCACAGAATTGGTTTACTACCCATTAAGCTTGGTTGGCCACAGGGGCGCCAAAACTAAGGCGCCCATATCCCCACGGTCTCCCAAAAATATTTGGGGACGCTACATAAGATGATTTCTTCAATATTCGATGACTTCTCTTCTGAAGCAAGTTCAGGCGGGTTAAACATATCCGTGTTAATCTTTTTCTGTAGCACTTGGTTATAATGCTGGATTTTCACATCATCCTCGTCCGTGCTTTCAAGAATTTTCTTCATCTCTTTGTCCATTTCCGATAATTGTTGATCACTAAGATCCATTTCTGATAATTGATCACTAGATCACTTCTGATAATTGATCCCACTAGATCCACTTCTGATAATTGATCACTAGATCCACTTCTGAGAATTGATCACTAAGATCCATTTCTGAGAATTGATCACTAGATCCATTCTGAAATTGATCACTAGATCCATTTCTGAGAATTGATCACTATAGATCCATTTTCACGAGAATTGATCACTAGATCCATTTCACGAGAATTGATCGCACAAGATCCCATTCTGAGAATTATTTGATCACTAGATCCATTTCTGATAATTGTTGATCACTAGGTTTATGTTTCGAGAACGGATCCTGCGGTATAAGCAACATTTTTCGGGTATATTCCATCCTATTTAGTGAGAAGGGACGTCAATACGCTTAAAGCTGCTGGAATAAGGAGCCGTAGGAAGCCGCCTTTTTGTACCAATATTTTCCGCTTCTTGAATATCGGTATTTTGCGAAGCGTGGTTCTATGACTTCGTAACTTTTCTTTCTGATCTTTGGTTAAGGGTACATTCCCCTTGATAGCGTTTAAAACTCACTCACAGATTGCTTTTAAGGCAGATTTTGGAATTTTTTCAAAAAGTCAGCTCGAGATTTTTTAGGGCATATACAGATGAAACGTAGTTGTTCGACCTCCGACCTCTTCGGCGTCATTTTACTAAATACTATCTAGTCTTTGAAATTTCTTTTTAAGTATCAAAAACGGCTTTGATAGACGGTTTGCGCTTGGTGGGGGGAGAATGTTCGTGCGCAACCGCATATCTTTTTGTATTTCTGGTCGCAAATTCAAGAGGAAGTAGGAAAATAGAGTCTTTGTAATGTCCTGAAACGCCCCATGGAAAGAAATTTCACTTTAGTGGAATATAACTGTCTTTCCAAATACATAATTTGGGTCAAATCGCAACGGGATTTAAAAAGGAACATGTAATGCACATTGAGAGATTTGTCTCTTATTTGAGATCCCTTGTGAAATGTCTTCTGACAAATAAAAATCACTGCCAGATTATGATGGCGACTCCTTTTAGTAAACAAATTCGTAATCCTCTTATTTCCACATTCTACCATCAAATCATTGATAACGGATAGAGTAGAACCATTTAGCTAATCTTTAAAATCTGAAGGTAATCCTTCAATAAACGTGACGTCAGCAATTTCATCTTAAAGTGTTTGATTTATCCCATAGAACCATACAACATTAGTTGGTGTCACACTGAAAATTTCTTGTTTATGTTTAAGGAAATCGCGTACAAACACGCTTTTTCCACTTCATGCGAGTCTACTTAATATTAATTACTGCGAGTCTACGAGTCATGCGAGTCTACTTTTATAAATTAAAATGGTGGAGGGGTGGTGTATTTTGATAGGCTCCATAACCAGAAATGATTGAGATCGATACGTGTAATCAGTTTTATAACAAATTTTATTTTTTTTTAAAAAGTATGGAATTTTACAATTATACCGTATTTATGTTTTACAAAATTGTATCCTCGCATGTCATTGGTTAAACCTTTTGCCTGAAACGTGTTTACAATAGTCTCAAGACTTCGTCCGCGATATGTAGAAAAAATATAGAAAATACAATATTGCCCGCATACGGATGAATTGCTGCATTGTGTAGATGTACATCATTATATTTTTTTGTGTGTATATTTTGTAAACATTCGTGATATCGGTCCTCCAAAAATGTTCGGTGAATTTCCGTAAGAATCGAAAAATTCTACGGATGCTTGATTTTCCACATAGATAGCCAGCCAATGGCTGCTTTCCATTGATTGTGGGTCCACGTTCACAATCAGTGAAGCTGAGAAGGAGGCTATTTTTCCAGGTAACTGGTCGCCGGCGTAAACACCTAAAAACGAACGCCGAGTAAAATTATCCTGTTGTAATATCCTATTTATTTGTTTAGTATCCATTTCAATTAGAAAAGTCACCTACGATATTCCTGAATTTGGTGATTTCAATAACGTTTTAAAATTCTGAATATATCAGAACTGATGCGGTGCTTGTTAGAGCAATGGCGAATTTTATTTCAATTCGTAAATTTCCTTGCTTCATGAGATGCAAGTACCCTCCGTCACATAAATCGGATAATAAATTAAATGCGTATATTCTTTAGAATAATCGTCTCTATCGATGTGTATTCCCCGGCCTGGATTCAATTTCTCGGTGCCAGCAAATAGATTGTGGTAAAAGAGAATAGTCGAATTTCGCGCGAAGTCGGATTTCCATCTATGCAGACCGCTACATAGTTGCCTTGATAGTGCTTGAATTCTAGTGGGTTAGAAGTATATATAAGTTCCATTGAAGGCGTCATTGCTCACAATATAATCTTCTTAGGCATTTGCCCGATGAAATACGTTATCCTCAACGAAGGACATACTTCCTTGAGGAGCCAAGTAGACGTTACGTAACACTCGATGATGGGATACTTCGCTGATGATTTTTCTAAAGCTTTATATGCCCCAGATAAACAACTGGATTCATTTTAATTTTTCTCACAAACAAGGATGCATGTTCTATAGCAATCTTCTACTTTTTACCTTCCGTATCAGATACGAGGCAGAAGGCAGGCTTGATTTTCACATTTACTATTCTATAGACTACAGTTTTCAGATGTTCCCATGAGGAAAAAATAATTCATAGCCAAATCTGGGGATCGAGCCGGCCACTCAATCGGCCCTCGCGTACCAATCCATTTGTTTGGAAATCTGTTATCCAGATACTAACGCACTTCGAGGTCATAAGATGCAGGGCAACCATCTTGTTGAAATACAATTCCATCTACATCAAATTCTAGCTCTCCTTCTTCAGTTGTAGCATTTTCGACAACCTTTGTAATTAGAGGGTCTACTAAATTTTCTAGCAGATCTAAATAACGTTCCCCTGTTAAATTTTCAACAATGAAAATAGGCCCGGTGATATGGTTGCATAAAATTCGCGCCCAAACATTTAATTTTTTTGATCGTTGAGTAGCGATTCGTGCGGTCATTACTTCACAAAACTCAGGACGACGATCATCAAAGTCATCCTCACTGAGCTCTTGAGTAAAGTGCATTTTATACGGATAAAACGAATGTTTTTTAAGGATTTTGCCGATTGTGGATTTGGGAATGTTCGTGCAGTCACTCATTTCACTCAAGGATTGCAGGGGTGTTACACTAGCATTGCCGATAACTTCCAACGTCTTGCCCTCAGCTACCTTGGGTCGACCAGATCATGGCCGATTTTTTTTACACTTTGTGTTTCGCGAAATTTTTTTACTAAATCGGACACGCACTTACGATCGATTGATCGGTCAGAAAATAATTCATTGAACCTTCTAGAGGTTGACCCGCAGTTTCGACCACATTCCCCATAAAGAAAAATTATTCCCACTTTGTCTTCCACTGAGCATACCATCATACAGCCGTTAAATGATAAAACAAAGCAAGTAATTAAATAAGAAATGAAAGTTTAATAAAGATTTATTTAAACTTCCATTGCTTTGAACGAAGCCAAACACGCCAAGTAACACGTACAAGTAATTTTTAATTACTGCCGCATCTGTCGATGTTTCTAACTAACACGTAAACGAAGCACAGTGGCTACACATGCACAGAAGCACACTCTCTTCAGAAACAAGCACAGAATGGGATTTTAAGTACCTGTGTGTGGGGGAATTTTGGTAAAGAAAGGGATTTTATACCCAAATTTTAAACGCTCGCCATTCATGACTTGTGAGGTGTATTGACCTGGGACCAACGTTAATAATTGTTTTTTATTCAGATTTTTCGAACGGCATGCAACTTGACCTACCTTTCCATTTGAAATTTTTGAGTTGACCCCCGCCCTCAACGGTCCCACACCAAAAATTTTTCACTGAAAAAGTGCGCCCCCAAAAAATGGGATACGTGTTCGCCGATTTTTCCATCTACCCAACCGTTTCCGAATAAATGACCCGGGGTCAGACTTTGTGGACGCCCTGTATATTTTTTAATAATTCTTACAAAGGTTTGCGCTAGAGCCATTATGATCCAGGGACGCTGGACATATGAGCCCCCCCCCCACATTTTCTCCCTGTCCTCAGTCGTCTATCTTAAACATAAGATCTGTTCCTTCGGCCTAATTACTTATTCACATGTAGCTAATAAAGTTGCATGCTAAAGGCTACCTTAAGTAATAACCCAAATAACAAAATGCTGACCCTATATCCCCCTCTGTACATTGGCACAAAACCTAACGGGACCCAGGTACCTTCGTTTTCCCCTAATAAATATTTGGGGCTCTATTTTCCAGAAATTGACAGACCATAACTATAGAAAAATGTAGAGTAATATGAAAAGCACATTAATTTTGTTTGTTTTACCTCCTCTGGTTGACTCGAGTGCATACAATGCCTGATTTGCATATAAGCCAAGTAGGCCGATTTTAGAATCCCACAGGTATCTTGATGCGTCAGGTTTTTTTTTATTTTAAGTTTGGTGAAATTTTTTATTGTTTTGTGTTCAAGAAAACTAAACTGGTGTGTGTAATAGGTTTTATGTTGTAGAAATTTAATTAGGAGGCTTAACCCGCCTTTCAGTTCAGTTTAGTAAATTATTTAGGATGGACAAGATCAGAACAGTGAATTTTGGACTGGACATAGTTTTCGTCTACTTAGGAAAAATTGTTTTTAGCTTTAAATAATTTTTATAGTGTTATTTGTTGCATAGGAGTGAGGTAAAAAAAATAATTGCAAACTATAAGAAACTGAATATAAAATAAGAATAGCCAAATAACGTGAAGAGGTTGAAATTCTAACAGAATTTTTTTATTGATTCTTCTGGCGTATAGTTTTGTAATAACACAAACATATTCCTCCAGTACCCTACTTGCCAAAGGGTTGATAACTCCCATCGCAAGTTGATATCAGTTGTCAACTAGAAATGATCCTACCCCTTAGTTAAAACTTCATTTCTTAAGACACTGATTTTATGCAAAGTTGATCTACCTAAGCTGATGTAAACAAAATGGCCTATATACAAAATGTGTTTCTTAACTCTTCGTTTGCCACATTATTTACACGCAAGTGCTCATAGTATTAGACCACGATAACACAGATCGTTGTAACGATTTTTTTACACAAAGTTTAATGATCTTTTCAAACTTTTTTTTATACAGAGTTCATGTCTCATTTCCACAGAGTAACCGTTTATAAGACAGTCACAATTTCTCAAATTTATGCTGAGCTTTTTCGACGCTAATTTTTCTTTATTATTTTCTTGAATGCTGCCTTTGCCATTTTCATTACTTTTCATTATTATTTTTGTTACCATACATTTAGTATTCAATATTTAGTTTTTATTTATAAAACCATTTAACGTTGTGTTCTTTGACTACCGATGTAGGAGGCACAATTATCCTAATTTATTTTCAGGTTACTTAAAGTATACGTAATATTAAAGTTTCCATGCTTTATGTATGAGAGTCTTTAGATTATGTATACAGGGCGTCCACAAAGTCTGACGCCGGGTCGGTTTTTTTTTTTTTTTTGAAACGGTTGGGTAGATGGAAAAATTGGTGAACACGTATCCCATTATTTTTGGGGCACACTTTTTGAGTGAAAAATTTTTGGTGTGTGACCCCTGGACGATTGGGGGAGCGGGTCAATTCAAAAATTTCAAATGGAAAAATATGTCAAGTTGTATGTCGTTCGAAAGATCTGAATGAAAAACGATTATTAACGTTGGTCCCAGGTCAATACACCCAACCCGTCATGAATGGCGAGAGTTTAAAATTTGAGTATAAAATCCCTTTCTTTACCAAAATTTTCCACACACAGGTACTTACAATCCCGTTCTGTGCTTGTTTTTAAATAGAGTGTGCTTCTGCGCATGTTGCAGCGATTAAAGCACGTTCTTTTTTAATGGACATGTGAATACCCAAAACGTGCGTTGCTGGAGCGATGAAAATCCCTATATCTTAAGAGGTGGACATACTCAACGACCACAAAAATTAAATGTTTGGGCGGGAATTTTGGGCAACCATACCACAGGGCCTCTTTTCATTGATGGCTCTTTAACCGGAGAACGTTATTTAGATCTGCCAGAAAATTTAGTAGATAATCTAATTCCAGAGGTTGTTAAAAATACCAGGATTGAAGGAGGAGAGCTAGAATTTGATGCAGACGGGATTGTATTTCAACAAGATGGTCGCCCTGCACCTTATGGCCGCAGTATCTGGATAACAGATTCCCAAACAAATGGATTGGTAGGCGATTGAGTGGCAGGCTCGATCCACAGATTTGTCTATGAATGAATTTTTGTTATGGGTGACACCTGCAAACTGTAGCTATAGAACTCAGCCAACTTTGTTACTCAAATTAAAGAACAGAATTACTACAGCTTGTTGGGAGATACCATTACTTACATTTAAGCATGTGCATCAGAAATTTGAAAATCGTTTATTCTATTGTCGGGAGGTGAATGGTGCGCATTTTGAGCAGTTATTGATATAAAGTTCAATCTAGTAGTACGCCGTGTAATTTGAATAGGAATTTGATCCTATTGGGGCTGAGGAGATCCCCCCCACCACCTATAAAATCTCCTCTGCATCTACACATGCTCAGAAGCGCACTCTCTACAGAAACAAGTATAGAACGGGATTTTAAGTACCTATGTATGGGGAATTTTAGTAAAGAAAGAGATTTCGAACCCAAATTTTCACCTCTCCCCATTCATGACTGGTTGGGTGTATTGACCTGTGAACGACGTTATTAATCGTTTTTTATTCAGATCTTTCGAGCGACATACAACTTGACATACCTTTCCATTCGAAATTTTCCAGTTGACCCCCAACCCTCCCAGGGGTCACACACCAAAAGTTTTTCTCTCAGAAAGTGTGTCCCCAAAAATAATGGGATAGGTGTTCGCCAATTTTTCCATCTACCCAACCGTTTCCAAAAAAATGACCCGGGTTAAAGACTTTGTGGACGCCTTCTATGGACTCGACAATACATTGGCCTTTCGCTCTTGAAAAATGGTTGAAGAAGGGGTGGTGATTAGTTGGAGTATCCTATTTACTAAATTGCCAAGGGACCAGTAAATCATGTCCCCTCCCTCCTGGTGACTTTCATATGAATGTGATTAATTAAGGCTTTGTCATTTTCAATTCAGTCAATTTCGAATGATAAAAAGCAAAACGCTTTATAAAACATCTCTTCAACTTTCAACTATATAGGAAACCAATTGTTTTCACTTTTTCTATCTAAACTTCGTTTTTTCTCCCTTAATGACAATCCGATATGGTAATTTTTTCCTCATCCAAAAAGTATGAGTTTGTTTATTTAGGGGAGGGGGAATGGCTCACGTAACAATAATCTTGCTTGTGTTTTTTTGCGAAAAGATCATCCCATCCCTTCTGCTGATAGCTGATAAGAACAAACTGTTAACTTTTTCGAATATCGATTAACGGTATCGATTTTACAATTGATCTTCCCGTCTAATTGATTCACCAATGCATGAAGCGTTGTCCGATACTAAAGATAATTACTAGCATCGATGTTGTAATAATTACCACCTGACAATGATGATTAATTACAACATTAATTATTATTATTGAAACACCTTAAATATAGGTGAGATTGAGAAAGAGAAGATTGAAAAGAAAAATCCATTGAACCTTCGTGTCTGCTCTGGACGAAAAATATCCCAAGTACTCTATAATTTGCAGTTTCGTGGGTAATTATATTTGATTAGTGGAGAATTAATTACTGAAAACTGATCTCGTTATTCACGTAAACACAACATCCTACATATGCAAATGACGATTACCCATTCTACATATGCAACTGACCAGTCGTCGGTTGCAATTGTAATTTGTGCTTCGAAGCATATGACAATGATCATCAACAGATATCGTGATTCTCTCGTAAGAGATAATCGCGATGTTTTTATTTCGTTATGCCACTATGTTAATTAAGAGGCTTGTAAAATGGCGTGCCTGCTCGGACGATTATTTCGATTGACGAGTGAAAATTATGAACCGATGGGATGTACTCATGAAGGGAGGGGCTCTCCATTTCACACTTCTGAAAATTTAAGTGATGAACGTGAATGATCTTCTATATAACTACTATTTATTTGTAATATAATTATAAAACTCGAAAGAACGAAATCATTATAAATAATGAAATCTAATTCTGGGTTGATTTCTATTGCTCCATAATTCCAGAACCTCATTTTAGTCTCAATGTTCTTGAGAAGAAACGAGAAAGGAAGAAAAGAAAGGAGCTAAAAATGTTCGACGTAAGTATCACGCATGGCTATACACAGTGGCTTACCGGTCCGAGTATTGAGATATTAACTAAAAGGTCGGTAGTTCGAGTTCAGTGTTTTCAAGTATATACCGTCGACTTCTTTTCTACTCTCTTTAATCAAAAATAATACACACAAATATAGGCTTGTGAGTGTGCGTGTATCCGGAGTCTATGTCTCGAGTGTGCTATGACAGTGATAAAGACAAGAATAGGGGTAAAAAAAAAAGTAGATCTCTACTTTTTTTTAGGAGAGGAAGAAATAAAATTGCTGAGAAGAGAGAAAATTTGGACGAATGGAGATTTTTTTTTCCGGTTTTTCATATGGATTCTAATCTATTCCAATATTTGCAATTAGATTTGGAAATTGACATGTTTACTGGTCCCGGCGTAAATAAAAAAATTGCAGTTTACTCCGACTTCCCTTTACCCTTCTTCCTCCCCACGTATTTCCAATTAAAACACTAATTCGGGAAAAGCTGAGTCAACAAATGAACCCATTTCCAATACATTAAAATCCATTTACATATTAAGTCAGCGAAAATGCGTTTCAAAATGGATTAAGAAATAATGGGGAAAAAAATATTATTGCACTACATTTTGAAAACAAATTTAGGGAAAAAAAAATCCCTAAAACAAAATGGAAGAGGATGTAATAGTGGAGGGGGAGGAGAAGGTTAAGGCCAAAGTTTTTTTAAAAAGAAAAAATCCCTAAAAAACAATTTTTTTATATGTATTCCTCTTTTAAAAAATATAAGGACGGAGACGGCGCTTGAATTTGAGACTGTTTTTAAATTAAAGTGGCATCTAGAAATAAATTAAGTTTTTTTTCACGGTGGAGTGCTTTATTTGCTGTCCGAGTTTTTTTTCCCTCCGGGAGCTATTTTTTTCCCTTTTTGTATCCTAGCAACAAAAGACATCGGACAGAAAATTCTAGTTAACAGCATTTGGTTCTTTATCGCCTTTATAGCTTCTCAAACTACGCTGTGTGATATCTCTTTGATTGATGCTATAGAAGCGTTGTGGTAAATAAATTGTCGCCAAATGGCTAAAAAAAATTAATATCCTTATTTCTCAATTTTTAAGGTCGTTTTATCAATGAGAAAATCTGGAGGGGAGGGATATAAGAAGCAATTCTCATATTGCAATCCATCATAGCTGCAGCTTCATCTGAAAGTGATGAATATTTAGCACAGGTACTGTATTTAGTAAATTGCGTTTATATTTATATTAAAATGCATAATATTTAGTTACATATTTAGTAAAATGCATAATATTTAGTTACATATTTAGTAAAATGCATGTTAACTGTTGAAAGTTGGGGTGTATGGTAGAGACATTGCCGTACGCAGGGGGGGGTGTTGAAACCCCCCCCCCCCATTGCAATGGAAGTTTTTATATTTAACATAAGAATATGTGAGTTGTAGCTCTGTAACCCCCCCACCCATTGAGCCTATAACCCCCCTTATGAACTTTCTGCGTACACCTAGGGGTAAAGATGAGTTTGGGCTCATTTTTCGAGGCTCGAAGCTTCAAATATGGCTTTAACCCCTTGACGCATGATTTAAATTTTTAAAAAATTTGCTGAACTACATTGTTTAATTTCCTTCAAATTTTTACATAAACGTATTTCTACAATCATCGAAAACGAATCACATAGTGATATTCCTTGGAGAATTTCGATATAGAAAAATCACTTTTCAGCTTCAGCCGTATTCGTTTAACGAGCCTGGGCTTGCCCCAGCCCGAAAACTGACATGAAATATAGAACCCGAGCCCATTTCATCTATAGTGTGTGGGGGTTGATCGAATCAGTTACCTCGATTTTACCACCTTACCTTCAGTTTTGCATACGACCGATACCTTCCCTCCACAAATTATATATTTGAACAGTGGCATCTTCACGGATAGGACAAAGGGGCCCAAACTTGTTAAAATTCGTTTTATATAGTATATAAAACAGACTTCGAATCAGAGGCGGATTTAGAGGTCATTCAAGGGTGGCGATTAATGACTTGATTTTTGAAAATGATACCTCATTGGACCTTTACCTTGTATCTTTTCAGTGTAAAACTTTCCTTCAAAGGTGGGGGGGGGGACGATCCCCTCTCGCCCCCTAAATCCGCCCATGCTTGGAATATAAAAATATAATTGTCAATTATTTCGCGACATTTATTTTTAATTTCGAGAAATATAATACAGATCATTAATAATAATAAGCGATAAATTATATTTCTCGAAATTGCAAAATTCGGAAATTTAGAAGTTACTGTTAATATAAAACATTTCCATTTACGAAAGGGCCCCATAAATGACTGACTCCAGGGGCCCCGAATGTGTTAAAACGCTCCTACATTTAAACAATTAATTGGATCCTGCGGTGGTGAAGTGGTAATGCGTTCGTGCGGTTATCTTGGATTCGACCCCCAACTGTGCATCAAAAGAAAAAAAGCGCCCGCCCACAAACCGCCCACCGTAGTCTGGGGGGTTGGTTCCCTGGGTCTTTGGGGGTTCAGGTTTCCTCCGAAAACTGTAGGGTCCGGGGCAGCAGGATCTTTCTGACCTCGCACTGCAAAACTCAAACGAAGGATAAATAGCTGGAGCACGGGACGGGGCAAAAAGAATTAAGTAACTCGCCTGGCCAGCGCTGTGAATATACAGCTAGTAATGACAGCTCTTGTTTTTAGATTGAGCTGCTATACTGGAAACAACTATGCATACTGGATCTGACGTAAGAGGAACCTCTCGTGGATTTTTTTTTT
>QLNU02015270.1:121851842-121873901 GCA_006491805.2 Dysdera silvatica
GTTTGTTTGTTTGTTTTGTGGTTTTACGGCTCAAAGACTACAGTGGTCATGCTGCGCCGGGACCTACTGTTTTCCGAGGAATCCGAACCTCTTAAGGCCTAGGGAACCAAACCCCGGACTACAGTGAGCAGTGCGATCTTTATGAGATCTCTGAGTAAGCGTTCTTTTTGCACTGCTGGGAGTCGAACCCGGATTAGCGGCGTGTCAGACTTGGGAAGGATTACAATCGGTTTATATGATTACCATAGTAGGATTATGATTACCATTTCAATTACCTAAAGTATCAAAATTTAGATTATGATTGTGATAACGATTATAGTCAATTTTCGTTTTCCGATTACGACTAAGATTATTTATACACATTAAAAAAATAACATTTACGCTTACAGATCATAATCACCATTACTTGCACGCAATCAGAAATAATCAGTTCGATTACGATTATAATCATGGCGATTACGATTACCTAAAGATTTCAAAAAAATGATCGAGTTTAAATGAAATTTAAAAATGTGATTATGATTATATGACAGATTACAGGTATTTCAAAACGTTAGATTACGATTGCAGATGTGATTACGCGAAAATGTAATAGATTACAATTGATCGATCACGATTACCGGGAGACTGACATGCATCGCTTTACACAATTCTTTATTTCTTCACGTAATTACTTTACGTTTGTACACATCCATACATTTCAGAATATATGCCTCTCTGAGTAAGCGTTCTTTGTGCACTGCTGGGAGTCGAACCCGGATTAGCGGCGCACTAGGAGAACGCGTTACCACACTGCGCCACCGCAGGGCCTGAGAACTGTTCCTTATATACACCTGTTAAATGCGCAGTTCCGATGCGCTGGAGTTCCCACTACTCATTCATTGGACACCAAATTTTAATCATTTGCATGTTCGGCCAAATGTCTTCGCATACGAAATTTCGTTACAATTGAAAAATTCCTTCTTGGTGCGTGGATTTTGTTTTGTTATAGAGTGTATTTTTAAGGAAAAAAAAAATTCTTTTTTATACAGCAGTTCAATAAATGTATTTTAGATATCTATAATTCATAAAAAAGATTTCAATGTTTTGATATATGGAAGAGTTCAAGTATTACGTAAGCAATATTTTGGCCACTTTATAGCCCCTCCCCGCTGGCAAGAAAAAATTAACATTGGCTAACGCAAGAAAATAAGCAAAATAGCAACCCCCACGCCCAAAGGTGCTTACATAATACTTGAACGCTGCATATTTGTCATTAAGTATATCGAAACGATGTGCCCAGTTCGTATGTACGAACATGCTACAATCGAACTCATATATGACGATCTTGGCTACAGTGACAACCCGACTGTTACGCAAAATTATGGAACTACCTCAGGGATTATTTATATAACCTTATTCACAGTTTACAGGTCCAAATTTTGATATTCAGCTAATTGTCGTTATAATTGACTTCGACTGTATTTCATGTTTTGGTTGTTACATAGGTTTATACGCGGTCGATATGGTGCAAATGCTGATTTCGTTGTTGCGAAGATGAGGGCCATATTTTAGATGTATATTATTTTTGTTTTTCAAAGCAAAGAAACGAACAAGAACAACCAGAGATAAACGTGATGATATTTGTAATGTTCTGCATCATATCGGCCGATTATGGAACTCACTACTAAAGGGTTATCGATCTTGTTAAAGAATAATACTATGGTATTTTTGCACAATATCATGGACAGATTACTACTATAGAAGTTTTACACATAATACCATGTACAGAATAATACTATGGTATTTTCACACCTTACCCAGAACAGAATAATACTGTGTTTTCACATATATTACCGAGGACAGAATAATATTATGGTATTTTCATAGATAATACTATGGACGGAATAATACTATTGAATTTTCAAGCATAATATTATACTATGGCTGGGATAATGAAACGACGCGTGGGAAATTTGAAAATCAGAAGAAATTGAAATGAACAAGTTTTTTGTCTGTTGTAGTCAGAATTCCTAGGTAGAATCTTAACCTAGAAATATGCTTTACTCTTAGGAATGACTCCAGGGAACTGACCGAATACTCTAGGGATAAAATTATTTCTTGTCCTTTGCTTGGCTGTAATGTTACTTCTATAAGCGTTATAAGGATATGCCGATATTATTATTCCCTTTATGAAGACTTATAGGAGGAAATATACATATTTAAAGTGTTCTTGAAAAAAAGTGTCCATTTCCGAGGAAAGCGTTTAAATGTTAAATATGTCAGTACCTTTCTATATCCCGGCAATTACTTTTTGTTTTAAAGGATTCAGCAACTAGAGACTATTTATTTTTTTTTTCGGAAGGCGTTCTAGGGAAGTGTTTTTCGAGATCTTATCAAACTTAAAATTGGATGGATTTTCTGCGGATAAAAATCCTGAAGGATTTTTTTTGAAAATCTTCGCAAAAAAGAAAATGAAAACTGCCCGTAAGCCCTAGCCAATATATATATTTTAAATCCTCCCTCTTCTCCCTATCTTCAAAAGATTGTTTGTTGGCAAAAACTGTTGAGAGAAAAAATATTTTCTTTATCCTCCCCTACATGTTCTCCTAAGTGTCAACTCTCTGCATAGTTTCTTTTTCTCCCGGGTTTTTCTTTTCCTCTATTCGTCATTTTCTCAGTTTATAGACCATGTTTTCTTTTTCTATCCGGGAAAAAAAAAAAAATTCTAGAACGGCCTGTGTCAGTCTAAAAGAAAAACGGCGGTGGTATATATATTTTTTAAAATTCGTTTTTCGCTGTGTGTTTATTTCCCACGTTTTTCTTTCATTTTTTTTTTGTTTGTTGGCACCTCGCGTTCTTCTTGTTATTTTACTATGCATAGAAATTTCTCCTCTTTAATTTATCATGGACCAGGACGCGATAAATCAAAGCGTTGATTTGATTTATGGCGATGTCTGGTATAAACGGCCAAACGCCCTCATACTCTCTTTCATAAACCTTCCGATGAATTGCAAATAGTGGGAGAATGGTGCGCACACGGAGATAAAGCAAATGTGGGTTTATTTATTTAATTTCTCTTTTTCTGCTTAGTCTATTTCAGGGACAATAGGGAATGGGTACAGATGTGTGGCATTTGCCTTTCACTCGAATACAGTAATACTGTTGAATATTATAATATATTTGGAATGTTATAATGGAAAAAGTGCGCGCACTTTCATTACTGCACCTTATATATTATATTCATTCAAGTTGAATGCATGATATAATTATCATCATCGTTAGTAGTATTACGCATATATGTTCCCGTACTTGGCATCATAGACTTGATACGGGTGGAGTTAAGTATTCAAATATTCATTTTTATGTTTATAGATTATTTAGATATTGTGTAGGAGCTTCCTGGTTGCTTAGACCGTGTTTAAGGTAGTGGTCTCCTGTAGACTAACGTAGATGTGAGGGCCCATCTTAAACGTTCTTAGATTTCTGTGCAGTGTTGTTAGCATTAGACCTATGGTTGATAGAATTATAGGTATTGTGTCTATCCTTTCCATGTACCACATGTGTTTAAGTTCGTATCTGAAGTCTTGGTATTTGGTTTATTTGCTGCGCATGCGTGGTCTGTATGTTTGTGATTGGCTGCATCTATTATACTAGCTTTATTAACTAAAGTTATGTTTGGGTGGTGTCGTTTTGCCTCTTATAACCCTATCCTAGCACATCTTACGTTTTTTGCTCTTCATTATAATTTCCGGATAATATAGTGTTATCATTATCATCATTCAGTAGAAAATGTCTAAGACGGGCTGAAACGACATATATTATAATCTTTAGAGAAATTCTTCCTCTGGCAGCTGTAGCCGAAGCTTTACAACAGACGTGGAGAAATGTTTCTGTAGAAATAAAATGAAATAAATATCACTGAAAACGTGCTGAGTAAAGAGGTCAGAAGCGAGCGGTTCTGCGGTGGCGCAATGTGGTAACGCGTTAGCCGTTAACTCGGTTTCGACTTCAACGGTGCAAAGAGAATTTACTCAGAGATCTTATGAAAATCGCAAATGCTCATTGTAGTCAGGGGCTTTGTTCCCTAGGTTCTTCTCGGAAAATTGTAGGTCCAGAGGTTCAGATTCCTCGGAAAACAGTAGGTCCCGGCGCAGTATGACCATTGTAGTCTTTCAGCTGTAAAACCACAAACAGAAACGAGCCGACAGCGTATTATTGTTACGAACAAATAAACAAAGTTTCTGCTCAATTTCGGTGAGAATAAAGCCCTACCTTGGTGCAGCGTTTGTCTAGCAAGCTATCATCCAGTTTTCGAATTCTAACGGTGTCAGAAATATAACGCTTACCGAATAACTGCACATTGTAGTTTGGGGATCGCTTCCTTAAGTCAGAAGGGGTTCGTATTCATCGGCAAAATGCAGGTCTCGGCGTAGCATGATCTTTGCTGCCTTGCTCTATAGAACTAGCAAACAAGCGAAATGAGTGAGAATATTTTTTCTAATCAGTGTACACGAAATATATCCATACCAAATCCTGAAATATATTTGCTCCAATAACTGATACATTTCATCAGAGAAATTGATAAACTCAAGAGTTATCTATGAACCTGCGTTGTTTGTTTATTATTAGGTGATTTATCGAAGTCAACAGTATTTGAAGAGAAATAGACAATTCTATGTCCATTCCATGAGCCCAATATCTCTCGTCTCCTCTGTCTATTTTTCAATTTGGCTTTCAGAATAGATAAATTTGAACGCGCTAAATTATTCAACTTTAGATGCAGACGTCCGCATTTGATTCCATATCACGCAACGAATGTCGACTTTTTTTTCCTTTCTGAGTACGAAGGAAAAAAAACACCAAATATTTCGCCATCCTGAAGCAAAATCCGGGTTTTTGGAGAAACCAACGTTTAGATTACGTGAGCTGCTGAAATAATCAGGAGCACCCCCTCAAGTAATTCAGGCCCCCCCTAACGGCCCCCTCGCTTCAAGCGTTCACATTTCTTCCTCGTATGTATGTGTAGTGGTGGGAAACAGGGGGGATCGTTCCCACGAAGCGCAGATTTCTGCAATTTATGTTCAACAATTCTACATCATATAATATCTACCAACTCTAGATATCGCCCTCCCTCCCTGACATATGTATCTTTTTATGAAAAATTTTGAAGACCCCATGCGTATCGTGTATGCTGTACGATGTGTTTCTCTTTTTCAAAAATTTCCCGCTGGTTCCCCCTTTTTATTTATGCTTGATGTTTGGATACCATTCTCTTCTGCTCAAAATTTTGCTTGTAATTTTTTTTCTTGTAATGCATTTGCCCGTCCAGTAAAGATCTAAATGTGTTTGGGGACTTGGGATGCAGGAATGGAAGCGCAAATCTTCCCTTTTCTCCAACCTCCATAGATGGCGAGTTTTATACACGCCAAAATGAAATATACTATAATGTCTTGGCAGGAAAAATCTGTTTTGGGTATTTGTATTATTTGCATTTTTTTTTTCTTTGCTCGATGCAGACGCGGATAATTTGGCCTTTGCCGAGCGTAAGTGACATTATGCTGATCTTTTATCCCTTCACCTCAATTTCATTTGTCTTTTGCAAAATATTTCTCTTTTCTCGTAAGAAAACCCAACTTTGCAACAAGAGACAGAGGGGAGATGCGACCCCAACCAAGCTTAGTTTCTGATATTTTTTTGTAATATAATCAATAATAACAAGCCTGCAATATCCTGCTGATGCAAGAAATATGCCAAATTGTGGGTTATGTTTATTAGAATTTATTTTTATTTTCGGGAGATTTTGGCCAATTGTTTAGTCTGAGTTATAATCATCATCTATCTTAAATGTATCTGCATTGATTTCTTGTCATTTCATTTTGTTTCATTTTAGACTGTATAGCACAGCTTCAAAAACGTAAGGTGCTTCACACATGTAATAAATCACACATGTAATAAATTACATACTTACCGCCCAATTAATTACTCAGCCCTGTAAACACTGAATAACTTCGATGGTGAGGTTTACAAGTTGTTGTTCACAGGGGAGAAACGTGGTCATTGGATGTCTTCACAGATAGTTTTCACGGATCAGTTACAGTGGCGCTGAAAGGAAATTGAATTCATTTTTGATCAATTCTCCTGATGTCTTGTCTATTACCTTGCCAGTGACCCTTTCTATATCGGCTTTTCTCTGTTTCCTATCAAGCCACTACCATGATATTGGTTTATTGTATTCGATTGTGTGAAATTATAAGTCTTGGCGAAATATTGATTTACATTGTTATTATAATATTCCTTATATTGGATAGAGATAGATACGATTTGAAGTCGTTATAATTGTTTTCTTTCTATTTTCTTTTGTTACCTACTACGTTCATAATTCCAGAAGTAACCTAGTTTTAGAGGATTTTTGCTACTAATCCGCAATCCTGGGTCAAAGAGATTTAGATTCTTCGGAAAACTTCGCATCCTGGCGCATTATGACCTGTATTTACCCTTGCGCCGTAAAACCGAAACGAATATCCTTTTTTATGTCTATTTAGTCCGTTATTAATTTTTATACACTCCCTGCCTTACAAGCTACATTAAATAAGAATTTTGTACAAAGGCTGGTATAGAGACTCAAATCTAAAGATATGAGCGTGAAATCAACTCAAAGGATATGAGTAGAGAATTGAATTACATTCTCATGTATTTTTCGAAGGGGTTGACTAAAAACAACATACCGCATTAAATTTTAGTTAATTTTTAAAACACATTAGAGAGGCTAAAAACTCTCTCAGGGAAAAGCATATAATATTTATTACATAATTACGAAATTCTTGTTTAAGTTGTTAATATATTACATGAGTTGATAGGTAAATATTCAGCCTTTTTACCTATCAGAATGATCCCTCTTAATTCTGATAATCTACCTCAAACTTATCACCCATATCAATTCTGATGAACTATCAAAAGGAAATCCTCCTTCTCAATCCTGACCACCTATCTCAAACTTATTTTGTATATCACCTATATTAATCCTGGTCGTATATTTCAAGACTACCATCCATCTCAATCCTGTTCATTTACCTTAAACCTATTTCAAGACTATCACCCATTTCAATCATGATTGCCTGTCTCAAAACTCTGTCACTCATTTTAATCCTATTCATCTATTTTAAACTTATCTCAAGACTAACGCTCACGTTGATCCTGCACACGTACCTTAAGTCTAGCTCAATACTATCACCTACATCAATCCTGTTCACTTACTTTAAGCCTATTTCAAGGCAATAATCCATCTCAATCCTGATTACTTATTTACTAATTCAAAAAGAGGGGAAAAATATTCCTGATGAACTTTTCTCTCTGAGTTAAATCTCAATTATGTATGCTTTTATTTCTTCTATAACAAGTTATTTCTTCAGAATTCGTGTTTACAGATATTGATAAAGCATTCGACAATGTCTGTAATTTTCCTGTCTGGTTAGGAAATGCTTTAGTTTCCTTTCTTAATATCTACTTTTTAAAAAATCGACTTAAATCAAGTGTTTGTTTTTATTTGAAATGCAATTTACGTAACTATAGTGAGAAAACAATTATGCAAAATAAATTAATTACATAATTTTGTAAAACACACTACATAATTTAGCGATGTGCTGATCAAATATACCAATCATACTAATAATGTTTTCTCTGTGGGAGATAAATGGGAACCTATTTTATAATTTTCTATATCATGTGAGGCGTTTACATTTCATGATAATCTTGATATATATTAAAGGTAATTCTTGATATAAAATGGAGGTAATTCTTGATATAAAATGAAGGTAATTCTTGATATAAAATGAAGGTAATTCTCGATATAAAATGAAGGTAATTCTTGATATAAAATGAAGGTAATTCTTAACATGTTAAAAGTAATTCCTGATATTAATATATATCAGGAATTACTTTAATATATTACTTGATGTAAAATGTAATTCTTGATATATATTAAAGGTAATTCTTGACGTATATTGAAGGTAATTCTTGATACAGATTAAATGTAATTCTTGGTACACATTAAAGGTAATTATTGATATATATTAAGGGTGGTTCTTGATGTACATTGAAGTAATCCTTGATGTATACTAAAGGCATTTCTTGATATATATCAAAGGCAATTCTTGGTATGTAGCTCCAGACGTAGTTACGACTTCTTATCCAACGGCCTATTCTGTCGGTTTATTGGAAAACTATTAACAGTCATAAGTGTGTTTCATTAAATATATTAACGTCATGGAGTTAACGCTCTATATATAACGTTATAGATTGTAGTTTTTGATGTTGGGTTGAACGTATCGACTCACTTAAGGCAGCCGGTGCCGTCCTTCACCAGGAGTCGACAAGAGAAAACTCCAAATAAACACAGTGATCCCGTTTTGTTTATTCGTAGGTTCTTATTTAAGTAAAATAGCTAAATTTAACCTGCTTCAAATTAAGGCACCTTGCGGTGGCGCAGTGGGGAAACGTGTTCGCCTAGTGCGCCGTTAATCCGGCTTCGACTCAACGGCGCAAAGAACGCTTACTCAAAGATCTCATGAAGATCGCATTGCTCACCGCAGTCCTGGGTTTGGTTCTCTAGGCCTTAATAGCTTTGGATTCCTCGGAAAACTGTAGGTCCCGGCGTAGCATGAACACTTTAGTTCTTGATCCGTAAAATCACATATAAACAAATCAAGGCTGCTTATTGTCATGTTCTCATTTCTACGTGAATAATACTTATGAAGAATGGCAACGCATCATGTGTTTACAATAAGTACATTCTACTGGATCCACTCTAAGTGATTTCCTGATGAAAAATAGGATTTGTTTGTTTGAAACGCGTCGTGTTTTGCTGACAAATCTAAACATGCGCTCAAAAAACGTTATAGACTGAAGTGCCAGAAAAATTGGTACACCTACCTAATATCGTGTAGCCCCGCCATGCGCGCAGAAGTGCCGCAACACGACGTGGCATGGACTCGACTAATGTCTGGAGGTATCCTGGAGACAATTCACACCAGGAATCCTGCAGGGCAGTCCACAAATCCATAGGAGTGCAAGGTGGTAGAGATCTCTTCTGAACAGCACGTTGCAAGGCATCCCAGATATGCTCGATAATGTTCATGTCTGGCGATTTAGGTGGCCAATGGAAGTGTCTAAAGTCAGAAGAATGTTCCTGGAGCCACTCGGTAGCAACTCTCGATGTGTGGGGGGTCACATTATCATGCTGAAATTGTCCAAGTCCGTCGGAATGCACAATGAACATGAATGGGTGAAGGTGATCGATCCTACATGATACATACGTACCTGTCACCTGACAGCGTTGTCTCTATACGTATCAGGGGTCCCATATCACACCAACTGCATACGCCCCATACCATCACAGCTCCACCAGCTTGAACAGTCCCCTGTTGACATGTAGGGTCCATGGATTCATGAGGTTGTCTCCGTACACGTCCATCCGCCTGATGCAATTGGAAACGAGACTCGTCAGACCAGGCAACGTGTTTCCAGTCATCAACAGTCCAATGGCGGTGTTGGCGGGCCCAGACGAGGCGTAAAGCTTTGTGCCGTGCAGTCAACAATGGTAAACAAGTGGGCCTTCGGCTCCGAAAGCCCATATCAATGATGGTTCGTTGAACAGACGCCCTAGCATTGAAATCCGCGGCAATTTGAAGAAGTGTTGCACGTCTATCTCGTTTAACGATTCTCGTCAGTCGTCGAAGGTCCCGTTCTTTCAAGGTCTTTTTCCGGCCGCACCGCTGTCGGAGATTTGATGTTTTACCGGATTCCTGATATTCACGATATACCCGTGAAATGGTCGTACGCGAAAATCCAAATTTTGTCGCTATCTCGGAGATGCTATGTCCCATCTCTCTTGTGCCGACTGTAACGCCACGTTCAAAATCACTTAAATCTTGATAACCTGCCATTGTAGTGACAAGAACCAATCTAACTGCTTTGCCAGATATCTCTTGTCTTATATGGGCGCTGCCGACCGCATCACCTTACTCTGATTGGTTGCAAAGCTCCGTTCTTTGCATATGCCCTTCTGTACCAGTTTTTCTGGCACTTCAGTGTATTTTACTGCTTGCGAATCGGCACTCTGAGGCGCCAATTGGAAGGGGCCCTTCAGTTATTAGAATTTATTTAAAGTCGGGGCTTCTCAAAATCTATAGATGAATGAAGAGATAGATGGATAGATGGATAATAACTTATAGTTGACTGTAAAAGTATTGGCCTTTGCAGGGATATTGGTGGGAGTTGTAACCCCTATTGCGAGGAAATTTTGCATATATGCATATGAATATATTGAGTTGCAGCTCTATACTACCAATTCTAAGCTTATGAACTTTCTGCGTACGCGTATGGTCAAAGACGTAACATAGATTGTCATTTCTTATGATTTTTTTTTGTCTTCGGCTGAGTCACTTGATGAAACATGTTTGTTTTTCTAATTTAAAATTCCCTAATTTACTTCAAATTAGACCCCTGTCAACAATTTATTTTTTTAACTAAAACGTAAATTACTCACATTAAATTAAAATAATTTTATTTGGATTATATTTATAAAAAATATGCCCCTTTTATCCCAAAACTAAGATCATATTGTACCTTGAAATGACAACTCGAATTGAATTAAAAAAAATTAATGTAAAACTTTAATTATTTTCAACTTCGAGTTTTGTCCTTTAAATTAAAATTTTGTAAAGATTTCGACGTGAAAGCAAAATTGATTTACCAGTTCTTGAAATCTCTCAGCGAAATTGATTGCCGCATGTCTCTTTCTATTTAAGGGCCCCTCGTGTAAGAAGAGCGCCTTTGCTTGGTAATTCTTAAAATACGCGGTTTCATTAACACGGCCTGAATTTGCGAAACAAGTTACAACAAGAGGGAAAAATAAATGATCAGAGGGAAATTCCTAATCAAGTCAGATTTGTTCTTTTCCCTTTAAAATGCCCCCATTTACTTGATTGTACATATTAATTTGGTAAAGCCTGCCACGTGCAAATGATTACCGTCTCTTTGAAAATTTGTGGGAAAGAAACGAGAAAGGGCCGAGTTTGTGGGAAAAATTTTTGTATTTCGGGAAATGGGAGCATGGAAAAAATAAGCTCTTTCTAACTCTATCTCTTAGAATAAGTAGTAGTAGATTTTCTAATAAATGAACATTTTAAATAATTAACAAATTGCTATCTGTATTCGCAGGAATTGAAAGAAAAACAGGAGAGTGAATGTGTGTGTGAATAAATGAATGAATGGATACAAATTCAAGCAAAAATTAAATAATGAAAATAACTTGTATTGAAGAGTCTCTATTGATTTACAGTTGGATGAATAGATTACAAATGGATATAATCATCACCAATGGATCCACTGGGTTTGAGAACGATTCTCATGGGCGTAGAGTTATATGGGTCCGGGGAAGGCTGGCCCCCCAATAACTTTAAATTTTACATATATTGTAATGCATAAACATCCATAATATGTGCTTGCCCTCCCACAATAATTTTGAAAATAATGACGATTCTTAACTAAGCTTGGTTGTATGTAAGCGTATCGGAGGTGATATCGGTCGCTTACATGATGCCCCCATGAAGAAACGACTGACTTTTTCGGTTGGCAGCGAAAAGCTGCCAAACACCACAATATGGTTATGAAACAAGTGGTGAGCGTGGGAGAAAATATTAGTTGTGTGATGCCATGACCTTTCTCTTATTTGCAGCTTGATTAAAGCATATAACGATGTACACTGAAGTGCCAGAAAAACTGGTACACCTACGTAATATTGTGTAGCCCCCAACCCCACGCATGCACACAGAAGTGCCACAACACGACGTGGCATGGACGTGACTCATGTCTGAAGGTATCCTGGAGACAATTCACACCAGGAATCCTGCAGGGCAGTCCACAAATCCATAGGAGTGCGAGGTGGTGGAGATCTCTTCTGAACAGCACGTTGCAAGGCATCCCAGATATGCTCGATAATGTTCATGTCTGGCGATTTAGGTGGCCAATGGAAGTGTCTAAAGTCAGAAGAGTGTTCCTGGAGCCACTCGGTAGCAACTCTCGATGTGTGGGGTGTCGCATTATCATGCTGAAATTGTCCAAGTCCGTCGGAATGCACAATGGACATGAATGGGTGTAGGTGATCGGACATGATGCTTACGTATGTGTCACCTGTCAGAGTTGTCTCTAGACGTATCAGGGGTCCCATATCACGCCAACTGCACACGCCCCATACCATCACAGAAGCTCCACCAGCTTGAACAGTCCCCTGTTGACATGTAGGGTCCATGGATTCATGAGGTTGTCTCCATACCCGTACACGTCCATCCGCCTGATGCAATTGGAAACGAGACTCATCAGACCAGGCAACGTGTTTCCAGTCATCAACAGTCCAATGGCGGTGTTGGTGGGCCCAGACGAGGCGTAAAGCTTTGTGCCGTGCAGTCAACAATGGTACACGAGTAGGTCTTCAGCTCTGAAAGCCCATATCAATGATGGTTCGTTGAACAGTTCGCACGCTGACACTTGTTGATGCCCCAGCATTGAAATCCGCGGCAATTTGAGGAAGTGTTGCACGTCTATCTCGTTTAACGATTCTCGTCAGTCGTCGAAGGTCCTGTTCTTTCAAAGTATTTTTCGGCCGAACCGCTATCGGGGATTTGATGTTTTATCGGATTCCTGATATTCACGGTATACCTGTGAAATGGTCATATGTGAAAATCCAAATTTTGTCGCTATCTCGGAGATGCTATGTCCCATCTCTCTTGTGCCGACTATAACGCCACGTTCAAAATCACTTAAATCTTGATAACCTGCCATTGTAGCGGCAAGAACCGATCTAACAGCTTTGCCAGACATCTCTTGTCTTATATAGGCGCTGCCGACCGCATCGCGTTACGCTGATTGGTTGCAAAGCTCCGTTATTTGCATACGCACGCCTGTACCAGTTTTTCTGGCACTTCAGTGTACTCACAACGTTTAAGAAAACGTTGTCAAATATTTTACGATGTAATTCAAGTATTTGGTAAAGTACCTAATAATATATTTCAAATACATGTTATAAAATACTTAATATAATTAAATATCATACAATGAATAATTATAATGGAAAAATTGAAATGTTTAATAATTTGATAATATATCAAAAACATTAACATGATGTGGAGGAAGAAAATAATGAAAAAAAAAAATGTTTCTTTCGCTGTCATTATATGGAGCATTAATTTGTAATAAAATCATAGAAATTGATTGGAAATCGTCATATGTAGAATTCCTCGGTGATTGGAATGCAAAATGTATTGGAAAAAATATGCAGAAACACAAAGATGAGAGAATTAAAAAATAAGATAAAAATACACAGAAACTTTCCAGGAAATAGGAAATGCAAAAAAGAAATCCAAAGCAAGAAATTGAAAGTAAGAATTAAATTTAAAGAAGTTAAAACGGAGCATGATACTGGAAATGTATATATACGTACAGGAAAAACAGCTGTTCTGAAAACGGAGTATTATTTGTACATCATTATTATTTTGGAATTTGATGATGAACTGGCAATATTCGAATAACACAATATAAATATATCAATATACCATAATATTATAATATAAACCAATAATATAACTAAAGTAGGACCTGCTAAAAACGACCACCTCGGTAAATTGACAACCTGAATGAGCTGATCACTTTTTATTAGACGGAATTGTAAAAAATTTATTCATGCCTGTACCAAAGTCTATCGTATATAATGACAACCTCTCTATGGTGACCATTGCGGCCTATTCCTAAAGGTGGTCACTTTAGGCAAGTTCTACTTTATGTCAAAATATAAAATAAATTGTAAAAGTTTATGTAATGTATGTCTCAAAACATAATTCCAAAATGGAATTATGTTGTTTAGTTGTAATCAATATACTAGTATATTTAAAACGTTGACAAGAGCAGACCTAATAGAAAAAGGCAGAACACGATTTCAAAATAACGCCGAATGTCTATAATAGTAATAAAGGTACGCACCAAGGGAGGACACGTGGGGGGAGTGGTCATAGGGCCACGACCTCCCAAAAATATATTTTTTCACTGTAAAAAATTCCAACTTTCACGATAGATAAATGGAGGATGTTATTCCAAGAATTTGGCAAATTATGTACTTGACCCTAAAATAAAAGTCTGTGTTCGCTCCTGAAATATATTACTTCGTTTTCTGGTTTTGCGTTAGTGTGTTTGTAACGCGTTGGCCCAGCTTGCCCTTAACTCGGAATGGGAGCCTCCTAACAGTGCCAAAATAGAAGGCTTACAAAGGCCTGTCCATTGCAGTCCAAGGGTTGGTTCTCCAGCCTTTAAGAGGCTCGGAGTTCTCGGAAAACTGTAGGTTACGGCGCAGCGTGACCTTTGCTATCCTTGCCCCGTAAAAGAAATGAACGTATTTTATTTTCCGGTTCAAAGCTGATGAGCCAAGTTAAACGCTATAAATTCCTGGCCTTTTTGCAGTGATCAAATCCGGCAAAAGCAATTGCCTTAAGTGTCCCGATACAATTTAACTCTACGCGATTTTAACATTCTTAAAATTTCCAGCGGTTAAGACATCTTTTATTTTTAGCCCGTTTTAAATAATGGATGACGTAACATTTGTAAATGAAATCACTGACTTGCAACTGACGACATGTTTTCGTTGAAACTGACTTATTCTTAATATTTCTAAACCGAGAGGGTAGCTTCAATCATTCTTCCCGTAAAATGGGATTTTTTTTTTTCCCTTTTTCGGTAACGTAATGGCGGCGTAATAGGATATCATGTCGGAAAAATGAAGTCCCTGTTATAACGGTTCTTCAGACATTTTAGCTTCATCCTGTTCGTCTTGTCATTCGATAATACATATCTTCCAGATCATGCTCGTTTAACGAGAAGTCATTAGTACGGGTTTCGAGTTTTAATTGTGCAGTAATTAGTGGTCGTTAACAAATTAAAATACTCTTTACACACGCATAAAATAACGAAATTCTATATTTCATTTATAGCATGCGAGTTTATATTTATTTATAATGCTCGCGCTAAAGAATCAAGTGCTACTAATCCACGAATAAAAGAGAGATTTATGTATTTTTACATATCCTTGTATACAATTATATATTGCAATGTGTGTCTATATACGTATATAGTTAATTTAAAATAAATAAATTAATTAATCTTCAATGTATGTTCATTTGCAGCATATTACAACAGGAAAATTATATTATGTAATACGTTACATTTTTTAACACATTACATAACATATATATATGTGCATTTTTTAATTCAAGGATGGATATATATATATATATAGTTTTGTCCTATAATTATCAAAAGTGGGAGAGTGAGTAGGGGTTATCTCCAAAGTTACACCCCCTTCCCAAATAAAAGTAAAGATGTATTAAGCTGCATTTTTGAAATATCATGGAAAGATATGTAATATGTTGATTTCTATTTGCCCTCATACCTAAACTTGTGGGGTACCAATGACCTAAACCTACAGTTTTAAATGATTGACAAATATGTGTTTCACGTTAAATAAAGATGTTGAATTAGAGAAAACGTAGAATTTCAAGACAATTATTTTAATAAAAATAATTTAAAATAAACAACATATTTGAGAAAGACATGATTAGGCGATTTTCTGTAAAAAATTTAGGATTTTTCTGTATGAGCATTCCACATAAAGGACACGCGTTAATTTGTAGTTGATCCCCGAAGCTGATCTTTCTTCTAAAATTTGGAGGGGGAAGACTTCATACTATTTTATTGCACGTAAATCGGGGATTACACGGCGAGCTGTTATGATGCATGGAATCGTCATCTAGGAAGGAAAATAATGCAGAAAATTCTAACTAGTATTCAGAAATTTACAAGAAAAAAGAATTGCAATCGGAACGTTTCCACGTCCTCTACATTAATTTTTCTGTGTTGGCCAATAATAGGTCGGAGTCACGAATACGGGAAGAGTAGTACCGCTCGACTCGCACAGCGGTCACTCCTGTGCACAACTAAATCATGACTGCATTCAGTGTTTGGATTTTGAGGGGACGTTCACAAATTGACCTTTTAAAATATTCATCCGTTGCATTTTTTTAAAAATGAAAATACTTTCGTTTTTGCGGCGCAAGCACAGCAAGGGACATGCTGCGGCGGGACCTACGGTTTTGCCGAGGAACTCGAACCTCTACTGCTAAGGAAAACAAACCCGGGACCGCGGTGGGTAAGGAAATCCAAGATACCATGGGAGTCGAACCCTGGTCGGCAGCACGATAGAAGAATGAGTTACCATTGTGTCATGGTAGGCCTATGGGCTTATATTTTCCCCTAGCAATGTGAACCTCTTAAGACCTACGAAATTGACAACCGGACCATGAGCGCCCATATGGGGGGCTCGAGCCCCCCCCCAGTAGTTTAAAAATTTTATTTGCCGTAACCTGCTATGCATTTACTTTCAAAAGTTTTATAGTCACATTTTAAAATAAGGTACTTTTTAGATCGTTACTAATTGTCAAGCAGTATCAATTATTTTTGTAGTATTTTGGTATCTTGTACATTCACTAAAATTCTCGATAGCTTTTAGAAGGAGGAGGTAATACCTTTTCTTAGCCCTTTAAGAAGTATAGTTCGTTCGCGGAAAATTTACAGCTGGTCCCGTTAGAAATAATGAGAACTGACGTCGCAAAGGGGTTGGTTCATTGCAGTAGAGGAAAGGGCGTCATTTCATAACTGTTTTTTTCGCGCAGGCACTTGTGCGAAAAAACAGTTATGATGTGATTCCCTTTCCTCCACTTCAATAAATCAACCCGTTTGTGACGTCAGCTCCCGTGAATTCTAACGATACCACTGGTCAATTTTCCGCGAACGGACTATACTCGTTAATTTTTCTCAGTCCCCCCCCCCAGAAGTACTCGTATGTGCAACTGTGCCCCGCACTGCAGTGAGCTATCAGCCGATAAGCACCTGCTTTTTTTTCACCGCTAGGGGTCGCTTGGACAACCGCAGAGCCAATGGAATAGCGTTTAAAAATTCGTTACAAATGTTAATTGATGAGCTTTTATTCACTCAATATTGCAATACAAACCAACGACAATTTATGTTTCTCTCACACTGTACAATTAGAAATAGCGGGAATTACGTTTAAATATTTTGAAATGGTAAAAATATGGTTTTCGATGAAAGTGGTCGCTTTCGGAGGTAAACAAGGCGATACACATGGTGCAAGAGAAACCTTCATTAAAGGAGTTTATGCGGACTTAAATTATAATTTGTATAGCGTCAGTGTAGAACAATAAAAAAAATTCTGGTTTTCACCTTCATCGTAGGAGCTGAATCTTTTTAGGAAAGGATCTCTCGTTTTAATTTTGCTGGTGCTCTCTTCCATGTCTTCGTCACTTTACAGATCTTTTGCACATAGGAAGAAGATGCGCATTAGGATTTGGAAAAGTGTCCGCTAAATAGAGGCGTTCGTTTTTCAGAAGTGTCCGCTGTGGAGGTTTACTGCATTCCTAAATGTTGTGCAATATTTAGCGGCACTTGTGCGATTATTTTTAATATTTAATATATTATGAAGTATAATTTTGTACTTTGTAACTGACAATATTTTCTGTTAATATATGTGCGGTGGATCTTGGTAAAGTGACCAATTGAATAAAGCGGCCACTTTTTATGTCAGAACTGGTAGGGACTTGGTCATACCTATACCACAGTCCGTTGTGTATAATGACCACCTGGCTATAGTGACCATTGCAGTCCAGCCCCAAAGGTCATCACTTTGACATTTTAAGCAGATTATATATATATATATGGCCTGCAAAAGGGTTGCTGGTATCTAACTGGAAGGAGACCCACACGCTGAACGTATGTGACGATGTGTGGAACCGGCCAGGCCAGTAACCTAGTGTCCTACTCCGCTTTACAGATGATTTTTCAGCAGATAAATTGGAATAACAAGGGAATAAAAATAAATGGTGAATATTTAAATCATTTGCGGTTTGCTGATGACATTGTTATTTTTTCAACGAACCCATTAGAACTCCAAGACATGGTACAGGAGCTCTCAACTAGAAGTAAAGAAGTTGGACTCAAGATGAACCTACAAAAAACTAAGATCATGTTCAATAATTTCGTAGAGGAAACAAAAATACAAGTTGACAACATTGAGCTAGAAATTGCTGATTCATATATTTACCTTGGCCAGCTGATTTCAATGGATGGCAACATTATGAAAGAACTCAACAGACGTATTAAACTTGGCTGGAGTGCATTTGGAAGAAACAGTTTTATCCTGAAGGGGAAATTGCCTTTGTGTCTAAAAAGAAAGGTCTTCAACCAGTGTGTATTGCCAGTCCTCTCTTATGGATCAGAGACATGGAGTCTAACAGTTGGAGCAATACGAAAGTTACAGACAACGCAAAGGAGCATGGAGAGGTGCATGCTTGGAATAACTAGGAGAGATCGAAAAAGAAACACTTGGGTGAGAGAGCAAACTAGAGTAGAGGACATCATTGTTAAAGTAAAAGGGCTGAAATGGCGATGGGCTGGGCATATTGCAAGAAGAACTGATCAACGATGGACAACAGAAATTCTGAACTGGATTCCAAGAGACCACCGAAGACCTAGAAAACGTCCTCAAACTAGATGGGTGGATGAAATAAGAAAACAGGTTGGGGTGACGTGGAAGCGAATTGCTCAGGATAGACTTGTGTGGAAAGCATTTGGAGAGACCTTCATCCAGCAGTGGATAGATAATGGTTGAATATGATGATGATATATATATACAAAATTTTCAATTAGGTTTCGTTCACATGTGAAAGCAAACGATATTATAAAATTACATTTTTAGTAAATAATATTTCCAAAAATTATAGTACAACTCTTACATTATGATCACCAGTAAGTGACATGTTAACAAACAAATATCTCATAATTAGATACAAATACCTTACGCATATTAAAAATTGAATTATGGTACGTAATTTCTAATAATAGGATAAATTCTTCATAATTTTTAAAGAAGTTTTTATTTAAGCAGCAACGTTTTTAGCTTCCTTTCTTTAAGACCAAAGCCGTAGCGTTTTTTACTAACCTTTTAGAAAAAGAAATTGTGGGAGAAAAAATGATGAAAACAAGAGAAAAAAAACATTTAATTTGCATATACAAGGCCTGGATTGAATTTTTCCGGTAAATTATTTTTGAATGCTGTAAATATGAGTTATAATTGATCAATTGCGTAATTAATGGAGAAATTATGACAGATATTGACATATCGGGCAAGGTTTATCCGTCATGTATATGACAGCCGAGACTTACGAAATCGATGGGACCTATGTGGAAAAGGGAAGATGAAGAGCAAAATGTCAGTTTCAACTTATTATGCTTTAAATCAACTGATAATTTTCACCCCAGAAATTCCCTTTTTTTCCGTATTTCCCCTTTTTCTGGAACCATTTTTAGTATATTACAAAACAAGCTCCCGAATGATTAAAACAGGAATATAATTCAGAAGAAAAATAATTTTTTTTTCAAGGTAGATGTACGTCACTACCCTTACCCGTTGCATCCCACCTTCAGAAATTATTGAGCTCTGCAACTCCCTGTGCTACATTGGCAAGTCTATTAGTGGAAGGGGTGAGAAGGAGGGGGAGGGGATAGGAGTTACTAATGCCCTTTAAATGGGAATTCAATATTGATTCCTTGTCCCTCCGTCGCCCCTCCCTACTCAGCTATCATTCCCCCACCCCGACCAACGAAGCAAAAACCCTATAATACCTTTCCAAACTGGGAAAAAAAATGAGCAACTGTTTTTTTCCTAACTCCAAGTGCCAATCAAAACAAGCTCCGCCCACCTCTTTTTTTTTTTCTTCCTTTTTTAAATTTCATTTTTCACGCGCTTCATTTAAGAAGCGTGTGGGGGGAGGGAGGAAAATAAAAGTCGTTTGAAATATGACGTTTAAAATTAGCCCTTCGGGGGAGCCGAACATTGAAATGTCGCAGGTGTTTAAAGGATCGTTAAAATGGAACGATACGAGTTATTAAACGTAGTCAGAAACTTCACCTAAAAAAGTGAAGATACCAGTTATTAAACGTAGCCATAAGCTTCACATAAAAAAGTGACAGATTAATAAATTTACGTGTCTATTTCTCAATTCCATGTCATTTCTTTAGAACGCCATTTTGATTTACACGGCTATTAGCTCTCAAATGGCTCTCTTTGATGACGCGCTTTCGCTCTTACCACTTCTCGAAAATACTAAGAGCGTCAGCAACGTTGTTTTCAAAATTATTGAGGGGGGGGAAACAGCTACTTTATGCATGTAATTTTGTAATTTGTAAAATGCATGTAAAATTGTAATTTATTTTAAATTTTTGGGAGGGGTTTGGGTCCCACGGGCCCATATAACTCCGCATTTATTAAAAGCTTCACTTTTTGCACTCGATGTGAGTATATTCTAAAGAAAACCAGTGGCCATTCCTTGTTATGCTGTGCTCCTTATTTTCAGCGTTGAATATTACACACACATCGCTGGAATATTACACAGCGTTGAATATTGGCGCAGTATAGCCCAGATGCTCTTGCGCCATAAAAAAGCCAAACAAACAAACAAACAAACAATATTACACGTGGGCGGTTCTTAGATGATTTTCTTAGTCAAAGGCAATTTCATTTCAAATCATAATTCAAATAAATTTCCAAATTTTTTTGCCTTTTTTTTCCCCCCAAACACATCACTTGGCTTTTCGAACAATCGGCGACCGGCAGTTCAACTGTTAGTTAATGGTAAAGAGTTACCAGTTGCACATCGGGGGGCATCATACTAAGAGACTAACACCACCCCGTTATTTTTACATTAAAAATTATTTTAGAACCTCATTACACTTTTAAAATTTTATAGGGACCCCTCTTGGACTCTTATAAATCAGTGAGGAACCCCTTTATACTCCTAAAAATTATTGTGGTTTGATCAAAAAATTTTGTTCACGCGGGCTATATCCAGGGGCTCCCACATGATTACTTCTATGGGGGGGCGCTGAGTAAAATTATGACCCCTTTTCAATGCTGTTAAAGATTTTAATGAATGTATAAAATACTAAAATGTTACAAAAATAAATAATGGATACTGCTCGGGAATTATTAATGAGCTAAAAAATACCTTATTTTAAAATGTGATTGCAAAACTTTTGAAAGTAATTGTATAGCATAATCGGGCAAATCAAATTTCCAAACGGCCAGGGAGGGGCTCGAGCCCCTTCCTGCCCCCATATGGGCGCCCATGGCTATGTCTCTCTACGGGACCTTACGGGGAATTTAAATTTGATTTAGCAATATTATCGTAAAAGTAACTTTTATATAATAGGCCCCTTAAAAGTATCTCGGGAACCCTCGGGGTTCCGTGAGCTTCGTTTTAGGAACCCCGAGATTTAGCGAAAGAAATCGCGATGAAATACGATTATAATGTTTTATGTAATAAAAACCTCTCTTTATGAACCTTAGGTACAATGACCTCGTTTTCATGGTCTGACACAAATTTCCCCGGCAAGAAATTTCTTCACAATAATATTCTGCTTTCTGCGGTCACCCCTCTTTTACAAGACATGTTTTTCTTTCCGGAGTATATCCAATAATGAAGGTTCTTTTTACTATACTTCACATTTATTTTAAGTAACATTGCCGAAAAATATGCAATAAGTTAACTTTAAGCGGGATCATGAATTAAAGTTGTTCTGTGCGTTCAATATTAGTAAATGTGTTGTAGAACGTATGACTTAGTTTAGAAAGACGTTGTTGTCCTTCATCAGGAGTCAAGTGGAGTCAACCTATAGAGTGCTCCGTGCTTTCCACTGGCTTAAGCAGTGGGGTTGATGAGGGGTTGTAACCTTCCTTTGCGATGAAATTTTGTATATGTACATATGAATATATGGAGCTGAAGCCCTGTGGCCCCTTTAGAAATTTCTGCTTAGGCCTCGGGTGCTTTCTGAGCAATGCGTAGTTCGAAAAATATTATTATACAATAATTTCTGCCACCCACGTATAGATTATAGCTCAAACTAGAG
>QLNU02015270.1:121874001-121893787 GCA_006491805.2 Dysdera silvatica
ACTTATACGTGGGTGGCAAAAATTATTGTATAATAAATTCCCCCACGAAAAACTCACAAAAATCTCGCCCCGGAGGCTTTTCTGTGTTGACCATTATTTGGCAATTGTGTTATCCCTGTGAAGGGTAATAATAATATCACGTTCGAAAAGTATCTTCTGAAGATACTGGCGTAAATAGGGTGGGTGTTGAGGATGGTTTTAAACCCCTTGCGATGAAATTTTTTATATACACACATATGAAATTTTATGTGGAATCGTATCTCTTGGACCCCCCCTTTTGACCTTTCTGCTTACGCTAGTGGCTGAAGAGAATATCAATCGAAAGAAATATTGTAGTTTCCGTCGATATTCAGAAAGCCGGGCTTAGGTGACTAGTTTTGCGGCTCGGAGTCGGACCATTTAGAACAGAATTTCTGACATTTAGTAAAGTTTAGTATTGCTGTTATTTCTTTTCCTATGCCTGAACTTTAAGAGTGCTGCAGTAACTACAACATCAAAAAAAAAAGGAGAAAGCCATTGGTTCGGCAATATTCTGGCTCGGCCTTCGAAATCAAAGCCCCGCAAGTCAATCAATATCTGCAAAACTATTACATCGGTCCGGCAAAAGACGGCAAACATTTTTCAACCGTTGCCCCGGAAGTTAGAACAAGAGGGCGGGGGGCATTGGAGGGAATTCTGGGGTTGGCTGGGATACAGCTCTGGTTAGATGGGTCGCATTCCATTTAAAGACAGACAGTTCACGATATAAATCATAACTTCCAACTCCCTTGTTTTCTGATCCTTTTCTTTCTTTCTTGTCCTCCCTCTGTCGATCGCCGTATATAGTTGCAGGTTTCTGCTGGTAGCATTGCTCGGCTGCACATCCTCCTCCTATTCCTCCCCCCCCCAACCCCTCTTCAATGTGGTCCCAGCTCAAACCGCTCTTTCTATATGGTGGTTTCCGTGGAGAGGTGGAGTTTGGGCTATTGAGAAATGCTCATTTTATCCTTATTAAAAAACAGTTTCCTGCAATACATAGCCTATACTTGTGTCGACTTATCCCCGTATTTTATCAATACGGGAGAGTCCAAGTATTACGTTAGCTAACATAGAAAAATAAGCACAACAGCAAACTCCCTCCCATAAAGGTGCTTATGTAACATTTGAACACTCCCGATCTGCGAAAATATTAATCATATTAGCGATTGGACAACAGAAAAGTGCTCCGAAGTAAAAAAAAGAGGAAAAAGTGTAGCAAAGAAAAATATTGAAAGGAAGGAGAATTAAAAGCAGAAAGAAAAAGACAAAAGGGGAGAAAAAAATATGAAAATACCAGAAAATTTTAAAAATAAAATTATGGAATGCATTTTCGTTGAACTAAAGAGCTTGATGATTATGAAGGGTCGAAATCTGCAAACATTCCGTGTGATTTAGTAACGACGATATTGGCACGATGTATAAAAATATTGTCATTTCAATATCATAACATTGTTATGTCAACATCATAACGTTGTTATCGTGTCAACATCCTAATGTTGTTGTCATGTCAATATCCTAACATATCGTATGTACGATCTCACCTTGATTGGCGCAGAATGACCATTGCTGTCCTTGCGCCATAAAACACCCAGCCAATATCCTAACGTTGCTGTCATGTCAATATCATAATGTTGCTGTCATGTCAATATCATAATGTTACTGTCATGTCAATATCATAACGTTGTTGTCATGTCAATATCATAACGTTGTTGTCATGTCAATATCATAACGTTGTTGTCATGTCAACATCATAACGTCGTTGTCATATCAATATCATAACGTCGTTGTCATGTCAATATCACAACATTGTTGTCATGCTAATATCATAGCATTGTCATGTCAATGTCATAACGTTGTTGTCATGTCAAAGTTGTTGTTACTAAATCATAAAGAATTATACATCAATAACATGATTGCCAATATCATAGTTACTCAATAATTAAAGAATAATATAACAATATTATGATTATCAATGATATGACGTATTGAAGTATCTTATATCACTTCTCCTCAGATATCGCCTCAATTTCGTCCATTTAAATAAGGTCATGCTTCCGTGATGAATAATGACCAGACAAAAATATTAATAAATTAGTTAAATTGTTCAATTTGCAACTGGAAAATACTTCACGATGAGGGGCTCATTTCAAAGTCTGGAAACTGCAGAGTGCCCATAATTTTACAATTTCGGAAAAATCTAGGCACGAGCTAATCTTATTAAATGACAGAATGTTCACATACCGCAAACCAAAAGAACACTAACTAGCGACAGTCACGCCATGACGTGACATAATATACTAAATATAGTTTAAATAAATGTATTAAAGCTTCAGGACGGGGTGGGTGGGGAGGGGGGCGTACATTTTCTTTCCGCTTGAGAGCATTCAAGCCCACCTGGTAATTGATTGGGAAATGAGTCTCCCCTCCCTTCTTTTAGAAGACCTCCTTTTTATAAATCATTATTAATTTCTTTACAATTTCTACCACACTGAAGCAGTAAAGAAAAGAAAATTCTGCGGTCAGTATTCATGACATACTTAATGCATTTTAAATACTTAATACCTTTTTACATATTTCGTGCACATTTTTAATGCTTTAGAAATGTCAACGTTCCTCGGTTTGCAAATTTTGGTTAAAACAAAACATTTACTTCTTACAAAAATTGTACTCAGACACTAGTCAATTTTATATACGTAAGGCACAGCAGTATCCTCACTGGCCACGCACGATAAAAATTCAACTATCGTACGCAGAAAGTTGATAAGGGGTTATAGGCCAATGGGTGGTGGGGGGTTACAGAGCTACAACTCACATATTCCTATGTTAAATATACAAAATTTCATTGCAATGGGAGTTACAACCATAGGTGTAGGCAGAAAGTTCATAAGGGAGGGATTATAGGCTTAATGTGAGGGGTTACAGAGCTACAACTCATATATTCCTATGTTAAATATACAAAATTTCATTGCAATGGGGGGTTACAACCCCCAAAACCACCCCTGGCTACGCCTATGGCTACAACCCTCATCAACCTCCTGCTTACGCCAGTGCTAACTATAAGTAATTCCGACACCCACGTGTACTAACTAATAGCTAACATAAATACGTAATTCACAAACATTTCAAACGACAAAGGAAAACTAAACAGTTAACATACACAGGATGGTTTCTTCCGACCAAACAGACTGTTTTCCGTTATTAAAAACGAAAGCCCGTTTGATAAGTATGTTAAAACCAACTTGATATACTTTTATGCATACATATACAGTGTTCTTTATTTTCCATGTTAATTTATTTTCTTTGAAATGATAGTTTCAAGTTAATATTTATTTTCCTTGAAAAGTTACAAATCTATGATATAGGAACAAAATTTCCAAGTAATGAAAATATTCAAAAAAATTATGGAGAATTTGGTTGAGGTACAATTTGAACAAAGTAAAAATTACACAAAAATTACAAAATTTTCGTAATTTTTTGCCAGATTTTGAATAACCAGATAAGTATATATTATAATAGCGATAATGACGTCATTCGTTATAAAATAAATTCATAGGCAAATAGTGTATACGTTGAATAGTATTTGTTTTGAAATGACCCTATATTTGCAATTAGTAATAAGTTGAAAGCCCCTCAAGCGGGAAACGGTGTCCACCTGCTCAATTGTGAGATAGTCCCCAAGGGTTCGAATGGGCGTAATCGGCGATCCTCAGCAAAGATGGCCAAAAAGAGAGAGAAAGAAAGAGGAGTGATGAGGCTAGTAATTGAGAGAGTGAGACCGAGAAAACTCGAAGAAAAGAAAAGAGAAAAAAAGAAAAGAGAAAGAAAAAGAAGAGAGAGAAAAAGATCACACGTAGACTGCTCTCCGCCCAATAGCTCTAATGAGGCGCAGAGAGGCGCCAAATGGGGCGGTGCAACTTATTTTTTCTTCTAACAACCCCCTACCTCCATTGCATTTTTTCCCGCCTTTTTTCTTACCCGCCTCCCCGCGGAAAAAAAAGGCGGTTTCGATCACCAGTGACCGACAGGAGGCCGATAACGTGTGGTTGTTGTTAGCGATCATTTTTTTTTCTTTTTTTTTCTTTTGCCATTTCTCCCCCCCCAACCCCAACGTCAGCCCCTCCTAAAATTCGCCAAGTAAAAAAGAAAAAAGAATGGAAAAAGTTATTTAATATTTAGATTTCGGGGAAAGCATTAAAAAGAAATTCTATCGCATACATTACCAAGCAAATGGTAGCGAAAAAAATATTAATATCGCCCTTTTATTTTATTTTTTTTTTGTTCTTTTGCAGTTATGAAATAGGGTTTGAATATTATTACTTGTGTGCTTAACGTCTTTTTTTGGGGGGTGGGGAGCTCCCCCCCCCAACACCCTTTTTGGAACCAGAGGGGTCGAGAAAGATCTGTTAGTCCCTTGTTCAGTATCTTCATTCGCCTGGTAGAAGTGTTTCCTTTTTTTTTTTTTTTTTCGCTTTAATTCTTTTTACTTCTTCGGTGGGCTTGGGTTTCCTGGAACCGATTTCGGAACTAAATAAACTTCTTTTCCTCGTTTGTCAGTGCATTTCTAGTGATTTTGAGCGACCAGATGTCAGCAGACTGGGAGCGGAAAGAAGATAAAGCGTTGAGTGACAGGAACAGATGTCAAAGAAAGCTGAAGGAGCCGTTTCATGGCGAAAGATGGTGAAAAATATTTGATCTGTTCGAACGATTGTGAAACTGACTGGGGTACTAGGTATTCTCTACGTGTTTTCAACCTCGTCCTTTCTTCCTCGGGTAATTTTAGGGTCAAAGGCATAACGAGCTGTGCTGTTCAATGTCTGTTCTTTTAAGCTTCGATCAATGGCACAAAATAACAGTATGACATACTTGGGATAACCTGACTTAAGTATGAACCTCTCTTCTTAGAACATCAGCAAATATCGTAGATTTTTTTCACGAATATCTGTAAGAAGGATTTTGTTTTGATCTGAAATACAGGGTGTTCTGTTAAAACGTTGACCATTTTAGTGGGATGATAAATCAGCATCAAGTGGAACAAAAATTGCCAAAGAACCCAGCATCTAATTTCATTATTACTGTCAGAAAAATGCAAGTTTGGAAAACATGCACCGGTGCTTACAACCAACATGCACCAGTGCTTACAACCAACATGCACCAGTGCTTACAACCAACATGCACCAGTGCTTACAACCAACATGCACCAGTGCTTACAACCACAATGCACCAGTGCTTATAACCAGCACGCACCAGTGCTTAAAACCAGCATGCACCAGTGCACCAGTGCACGAGGAGCGCCAGATGCGATGTGCTAATCATCTATACAATTGATCAGTTGATCTGATTTTCATCTTGGGCTTCTCATGCACTGGTTGTAAGCACTTTTGTATACTGGACGCTTCCCGAAATTTCTGGTAACTAGAACGAACTTTGACTCTAGCTTCTTTGGCAATTTTTGTTCCTCTTGATGCCTATTATCACCCCTCTGGGTTTGTTACCACTTTAACGGAACACCCTGTACATAGGTGTGGCATAAAACAAAGTTCAAGTGAATTGCTATTTTTCGTTGACAATTTTTTTCTTCAAACATACTTAAATTAATCGCCAGGTTGATTGAATGATATTCCGTTGAAATAAACCTTGCGATATTTTCATGAAAGTTTTCAGGATTTGTGTTTTGTGTAGCAATTATAGATAGGAATTTTTTAAAATTTCTTGACATTTCGTTCCAAGAAATGAGAACAGTCTTTTGACAGGCTACGGTGAATTTTCCAGTCAATAATTGCTGCACAAAGAAGTGTTTTCTTCCGGAGTTGGCAAAGATTCTGGAGACGAAGTAGATTAGCTGTTGAAGGATGGGAAATAAACCCACCTGTCCTTCTGCCGTTCTACGAAAAATGCTCTGTTCATAGGAATTACAGCTGACTTCTCTGTTCTTCAGATGTGAGAAAGGAATGCAAAAAATGAAACAGCATAGAATGCAAAAAATGCAGCAGAAGAACATGCAGGGAATGTAAAAAATAGGAACGTGTAAGATAACTTGCATGTTTCTAAACAAAAAATGCCATTGTAAATATGGGGTGTCCGAAACAGATTTGAAGTAAAAGCGTACTGAAGTAAAAGCGTACTGAAGTAAAAGCGTAGATTTGAAGTAAAAGCGTAGGCATCAGAGCTTCAAAATATCATACTTATTCCAGGGAAATTTAAAATTGAAAGTTTTAAGGGCTAAATTCACAAAGCCAGTGACGGACCGGGTCCTCTCAAAGTCGGAGGGCGCAAGTCTATAGCTATTAAGTCCTGTCGCCCATGAGGGGGCACTGGCCCAGCGGCCCTGCACGAAGCTATTCTTGCGCTCATTTATGTGCTGTTCTTTTAAATTTCAGTCGATGCTGTGTTTATAAATTTTAATTGACGCCCTTCTCGTCCCTTTTCATTTTTTTTTTATTTATAGCAATTGAGATTGAAGCTATCCTTGTCTATTTAAATCATCTTCATTCTTGTAAATTTTGATTAGCACGGTTCTCGTCAGTTGCTGCTATTCTTGTTAATTTCGATTAGCGCTATTCTATCACCAACTGCTGCTGCTCTTGTCAGTTTAAAGTGACATATTTTTTGACAACGTTATTCGTTTTCCAAAATTTTTATTGCCGTTATTCTTGTCAATTTCAATTGATTTTATTCAAATTCAATTGACGCTATTCTATTCAAATTCAACTGATGCTGTTCTTGATAATTTAAATTGGCAGTGGCGGTATTAGTCTATGGACCCCCGAAATATAAGAGAAATATAATTTTATTATTCTGTCAATGTGCACTGGCGCCACCGGAGGCGGCCTTGCATATAGGCAGGAAATTATACCCCCAAATTTTTTTTGCCTTGAATCGCCATTGTATGTTTTCAAGCTCAATATGAGGAATGCAAAAATGCGTTCTGATGTGCTTTAATAAATGTCATAACATTAATCACCTTATTAATCAGGTGTACAGGATTTCCGAAAGAAGGCTTGATGAAATTCGAAATGCAAGGGAATGGTTTGATTAAAAAAAGCTTTTTTCTCGTAAAGCATTTGATTGTACAGCCAGTAAAATTCCTCGAATTTGAATTCAATCACCAACCCCCTCTGTTCAAGACCTTATCATTAATAGTTTTTTATTACACAATAATCGGCGCTAAAACTCTGTCGACTCATCAGAGGGATTGCCCTTCGGGTTTATGATAGCATAAATGTTTTTATGTTCCAACTTACAAGAATAGAAAATCGGGAATATTTCTTGCCTTCTGGTGTTGTAAACCATTGAAAGCATGGTGGAGAAGTTCTTAAGAAAACTATCGAAAGCTCTTCTTATATTCCTACATTTAAGGATATGATAAGGAAATATAATTAAGCACTAGGCGAGAATTATAATAAGAAAGAGATTAATAGTACTTATCAATATGAAAACTAGTCATTTCCAATCGGTCCCCATCTTTTTCTTGAAGGTCCCTGTCTCTTTTTTTATATTGGTCCATAATACATAGGCGTACGCAGAAAGTTCATAAGGGGGGGTTATAGGCTCAATGGGGGGTTACAGAGCTACAACTTACATATTCCTATGTTAAATATATGAAATTTCATTGCGGTGGGGGGTTACAACCTCCGTTAATACCCCTCTGCGTACGTCAGTGCCATAATTGTTTATATAAATTTTTCTCTATCCACACTTTTTAAATGCTCTTTCTATTTCACCTAAATGTTAACTTTGCTTGGTACTAACTGAGCGTGTGAGTTTCTTTAAACTTCATGCTGTTTATATCCTTATTTTCTCTATTTATCCTTACTTCTCTACTTGTTTATAGCCTTATTTTAACCATTAAGGGAGGTTTGTTTGTTTGGATGTTTTATGGCGCAAGAGCATCTGGGCTATACTGCGCCAAGATTAAGGGAGGAAAAAAATGGAGGTTAGAGAATTGGGTGATTCGTGCGATATATCAGAAAAGATTTACATTGAAAACCAAAATAGGAGAGAGTCTAAATTGAATCACTCATAGAAATGTTGTTTTTATACAGCAAGGAGAGCGAATAATGTTTAAACGCTATGGAGAAATGTATATTAACAATAATGTGCGTGTCTAAAATTATGGAGCAGGCTCCTGTTTGAGTGCCTTGACGCTAGGGGGCAGCATCAACCAGTCATCCAACTGCTGGCGGTTACTTTGTGATGTTTTGATACAGCGGTTATGTCGTTGAGCACATTAACGGATATTTAAAGCATCAACAACATCCTGCAGTGAATTTAATCAAGAGTAATATAATTTAATGGAATTTTAATGCATTTATTTTAGGTTGCCAAATATTTATGACACACATACGGTCTTTTTTAATCACAAACTAAAATATATTTTACTGATGATTAAAATGTCCCTTTTTCCAGTAACAAAACTTTCAATTAGTGGTATGTCTATAACCAGTGACGTAATTATCTATAACAAGTGACGTAGGAAAGCAAGGGACTCAGGCCCCGTACCCAGGTCTGTAGCTAAGCTGGGGCCAGTAGGGGCGTGTTCCTAGTCACCCCCATGCATGTGTCGTTGCCCCATCAAGATATATATATATATATATATATATAGGACAATCCCAGAGTGCCCTGTGCTCCATATCTCCTTTGCTTTGTCCGATCCCCCCCCCCTCATTTTGACTACAGGCAGATATTAGGTTATTTTCTCCCTAAGGGCCTCATCATATAATCTTCTTTAAAGCCACTTGAACCTCCCATGAGTTTTAAATTGCTACGCTATTGGCTATTATGTTTCGTATAGCGTACAAAACTTTACGAAATTAATACATAATTAATTGAAGTGGGTAATTTATTATTAATTTAACGTGTTAAATATAAATTGAACAAATGTTTCTATTTCGAAGTTTTGAAACAATACAGATTATTTTTATTGCATTGTTACATGCAGAAAGTGTATGAGGGGCCAGAGAGCTAAAAAAAAAAAATTACCCCATATTATATTTAATGGGGAATTGTGATGCCTCTCAACCCCTCCCCCCACCTCCGAGTGAAGCCATGTGCCATTATTATTATTACTCTGTTTTGATAGCATTTATATTGTTGCCCTGATTTTGTTATTTTTTTTGTTGTATAGTTCAGTATTCTCATTTCTCTGGTGTTGTCATTTTCTTATTATTGTTATCACAATATTCTTCTCGTTCTAATAGCGTATCAGTAGTTTTATCAGAGTATTGTTGCTATTTTATTGTTGTTATTGTTTCAATATTGTATTGTTTTGTCATTTTGCCAGCTTTAAGTTGTTTTGTACATATATCGTATTATCACTGTTGTTCTATGAAAAGCTATCGTAGTGTTGATATTACTGTTGTGTTTCTTACACAGTATTATCATTGTTGTCACAGTATTGCTAGTGTTTTCACAATATTATTGTTTCCGTATTATTGCCGTTGTTGTTATAATATTGTTCCACTTGTCGTTTATATTTTGGGTCATATTTATAAACAAATTGATCACAGGTTACCGACACGCATGTTTTTAGATGAAATTTAGGATGTAGGAATTTGGGCGTTGTCGTCTATTTCTGAGCGGTCAATCAAGTTGTAAAGAAAAATGAGGAGGCCACACCCACCTCTTCAAGAAAGAGGATGCGATGATACCTGAGATTAATTTGAAGGTCACTTTGAAGCGAAAGTGGGCGGCGTTTAATTTGCTTCAGTGTGTTTTCCTCTTCCTCTGTTCTAGAGAAAACGATGGGCCGTGTAGCTGTCATTTTCAATGTTAGTGTTCAAGAACTTCATTTACCCTTTTCAAATAACGATTTGGCGATGAACACCGGAATAAAAACCGAGCCAAATTGCTGGAATCGACGCCACAGCATTCTCGACGAGCCAACTCTTTCCAGAAAACGAACGGCACTCTATTTTTTTCCTTTTTCACAGCGCGGGAAAAGCGCGTCGAAATAGATTGGTGTTGACAGACAGACAGAGCAGGGGTGATGCGGAGAGGCTGAAGCGCGCGCTTCGGGTCCTAAAATTAAACTCGGAGATACCTTCGAAGGGAAAAAAGGAATGGGGGAAGGGAATTTCAGGAGACTTTTCCCTACACCCTTTTTCCCCTCGGTATGAGGCTAAGGGTATAAATATATGCATCTCGCGAGCACAAGACGGGACAGAAGTGTCGTGTAAAGAGACGAAAGAACGGAAATTGCGTTTCTACGGAACGTCTTCAGGAATTCTGATTCTTTCCCCGGCCCTTTTTCCCCCCATAACGAAGCACCAAGGAGTGTCGGGGAGGAGATCCATACACTTCCCCTCCCCCCACGAAACGAAAGAGGGGAAAAAAATAAAAATAATAATAAAAAAAAAGGTTCTCTATAGGTTGACTTTATTAAGGTAGCTCTCCCTCGGCTCTTTTTTACCTCTCCTACTGTGTGTGAGGGATAAGGGGGGGGGCTTTAGGGGCAAAGGGGCGTTTTCCCGCGACTGGAAATGAATTTGTTTTGCGCTTCAGACTTTGCTTTTTAGTTCAGGTGGGGGTTGTCGTAAAAAAGTTTTTAGTTTAGCAGTTATTGCAGATTTCATTTTCACCATCTCCAAACCTTCTCGCCCTTTCACGCCCCCTTTTTTCTGCTTTTTCCTCTCCCCGCTCTCTAACCTTCTGCACGTTCATCTGGGATGCTTGAAACATAAAGTAAAAAATTACCGTGTTGTTTTTTAAGAGTTCTCGAATCAAATTTCGTTTTAAAAGGGTTCATTTTACTAAGAAATTATGTATTTATGCAATTCGGTATTTTACGATCAGCAATACTGAGAGAACATGTACTGGAACTGATTTTGCACAGGGTATTCAAATTAGACAAGAAGTTCAAATATTGCATTCCTTTATGAAAAAGACATATTTTTGACATATTTATTATTAAAATTTTCGTTTTAGAATTTTTAAGAATAAGAATAAATTTTATTCAACCTGATTACAACTGTGGTGATATATATTCTATAATGATATTTTTGACTTTACGTTGTTATTCTTAACTTTGAGGTTAAAGAATTTAACCCGGTGATAAGGTTAGAAAAAATTTAGAAGAGAAATAAGGTTAGAGGAGAGCAGAAAGAAACAGCTTGTTACGTGGCTCTCCTGCAGATGGGAAGCATATTGCTTAGATCATTTTTTACAGACTTGTTGCTTTGATATTTTTGCTGCATGTTTGTAAATTTGAGAAGAGAACTTTAATTTTGTGCTGATTTAAAAGAGGCCAAACGTATTTGGAATTTCACAAACTGCAATTATTTGTTGCAATCATTATAAAATACACGTTTCTCATTTTAGTTTTCTATTTATTATTCACTATGTAAACTCAATTTGCTAGACATTGATAAAGTACTTTAGGAAGATTCAAGTATTACGTAAGCAATATTTTGGCCATTTTATACCCCCCCCCCTCCCATGGTAAGCAAAAATTAACATTGAAAATAAGACCAACGGCAACCCTCCTCCCTAAGGTGCTTACGTAATACTTGAACATTCTCTTATCGAAGATAAAATTTTAATACATTGGGGGAAAGGGGCGATATTTCCAATTGAAGAGGACTAAAACTGACACAACATGAACGACAGGTGGAGCAAGTTCTATCTGCCTGACATTCAAATCCCCACCCAGCGGCGGTTTTAAAGCTTGGAACCATTTAAATTTGCAGGGAATTAAAACTGACCCAACAAGAATAGTTACGGTGAGGTAGGGGAAGTTCTATGTGCTCAGCATTGAAATTGTTCCATTTAGAACAAAAGTTTGAACAATTTTTTTTTTTGTCGGCAATTTCAATTTGGAGCAGATTAAAAAATTGCCTCAATAAGAATGACAATATTAGTGTGTCTAACATTGAAATTGTCCAACCTAGAGAACACTATCAATATTTGGTGTGGTAAGCTCAATTTCCTCGACATTAAAATTACTAAACAGAACATTGAGATAACTAAATTGAACATTGAAATTACTGCACCCGGACATTGAAATTGTTACACCAAATATTGAAATTACTACACCAAATATTAAAATTACAACACCGGACATTGAAATTGTCACACCATAAGTACTGAAATTGGTACACGATAAATATTGAAAATGCTATGCCATAGACATTAAAATTGCTATACTATAAATATTGAAATTGCTGCATCATAAATATTGAAATTGCTGCATCATAAACATTGAAATTGCTGCATCATAAACATTGAAATTGCTGCATCATAAACATTGAAATGGCTGCATCATAAACATTGAAATGGCTGCATCATAAATATTGAAATTGCTGTATCACAAATATTGAAATTGCTGCATTAGACATTGAAATAACTACGCTAGACATTGAAGTCGTCCATTTACGTGTAACTTTATATGTTTAAGGTTGTATGAACTAGGAAGTCTTTTTATGACGCGATACTTGCGGGATCATATTTGCTGACATCGAAAAACATATAAATGAAAAAATTAAATAATCAAAGCAGTATTTTTACTCAATGAGATATAAGAACTAGATTAATATGCTTGACTAAAAAAAGTAGCAAATATTTTGTAAATTTTAATAATTTAAAAATAAATAACTTGACAACACGATTAATCACAATAATAAATAATAGCCATCCCCCCAGAGAAATAGGAAATTATTGGACTTAACCTATTTTTTTATTTATTGTTCGTTAAAATCGATTACCTTTATTTGCACATCGTTGATAACTATTACTTTTCGATTGCATTTGAATATTATTATATTTTTAATTTGCAGATGGATGAAACTGATTACTTCTTACTTGCACATTGCTGAAAATTATTATTTTTATTTGCAAATCGTTGAAAATGATTGCCTTTTATGCGCATATCAAATGAAAATGATTACCGTTTATGCACATATCATTAAAAATTACTACTTTTTAGTTGCATATTGTTGAAAATGATTGTGTGTGTGTGTGGGTGTGTTTGTGTGCATATATGGATGTTGGAAAAGTTGGCCGAGCGAGCGGCACTGTATTTATTTCCAGGTAAGGTTGAGTTGGTGTTCAGTGATTTAAAATAAATGTCAGTTTTTCCAAGGAAGACCAAGGGTTCAGTTTTAGAGAATCTTCTTAGAACAGTAAGTTTGTGAAACGGTTTGAAAGTCAATTTGATCAGGAGGTTGGTGAATAGTGATTGAAGTTCAAGTGTACAGTGATAAAGCTTGACTAGGAGCCAACTTGTTGAAAATGATGATTTTTATCAGTTGAAAATGATTATTTTTGTTTGTTTGGGTTCTTTTATGGGTTGAAATTTGGATTTTTTATCGGTTGAAAATGATTATTTTTTATCGGTTGAAAGTGATTATTTTTATCGGTTGAAAGTCATTATTTTGTTTGTTTGTTTGGCTTTTTTATGGCGCAAGAGCATCTGGGCTATACTGCGCCACGATTATTTTTATCAGTTGAAAATGATTATCTTTATTTATACAACATTAAAATAAATGCGTTTTAGCTCTATATTGTTGAAGATGATCGTTTTTCAGCTGTATTTCATTGAATTTTTTTTTTTACTTAACGACTGTTGAGCATTTAAAATGAAATTAAATTAGAATTGCAAGTAATTTTAATAATTAACTACAATTTTTTAGAGAATAACCACCTTCGGGAATTCACATAACAGTTCTGATAGCTTCAATAACAAATAGTTTTACAAAAGCTTTCAAAAACGATTTCTCTTAGATAATATATGCTTATACTAATTTATCTGCATTTATTACATCATGTCTATTGTGAAATTGAACTGATTTTGTGAAAGTCTTCAAAAAATTAGTTACAGAAGTGTTCTCCGTTTTTTATATAGAACTTGAAAATTGCAATTACTTCGGTAAAAAAAATTATCAGTTAGGTACAAACCTGACGTTTTTTAAAATACATTTTCAGAATCTCCCAAAGTTTTGATTTTGCCCTATTAGCGTTAAACCGTGGACAGCCTTTTAATTAAAATTGCTGAAAAAAAATCAATAAAATCTTTAATGTTGAAATGCACTGCAAAACAGAATCGGAATACATAAAAAGGCATCCGGACCCGAAACGCTACTACACTTTAAGTAAAAATACATGGAAGATTTGAATTTTAATGAACTGGAAATAGATTATTTCGTAATTTTTCCTACATTTCTTAGGGTTCTCGAGAATGAAGAGAAAGGTTTTTTTTCTCGAAAACACACGATAAGTAGCAAATTTAAAATTAATTGCGTATGCAGTCAGCTACGGAGTCTAATTTTAGTTTTCAATGGTTTCCTTGTTAGGTTTAAGTTGTTTTGTAATGGTCCAATAGCTTCCCTTCTCTTGCGATGGCAGGTTATTTGTATATATAAATATATCGAGTTGTAGCTCTGTAACCCTTCATTATGCACTTCCCGCTTACGTTAATTAATGGCTTCATTGGTTTGCTTAGTAAGCAAATATTTGATGCGCATTAAAAACAATCCCTGTTAAATTTTTTTGTGAAAAATGAAATTTTTTAGGTGATGTTAAATTTGTTATATTTAATTTTTTCTACTGTACTAAATTCGTTAGACTATGTTAAATTCGTTAGATTAGACAAATTTGCCAGATGAACAAAATTTGTTAGACAAACCTCAATTCTCCTTTTTGTTTAAATTTGTTAGAGTATCACAAAAGCGTCAGAACGCATCGAATTTTATTAAAATGCACTAAATTTATAAAAACGCACCAAATTTATTAAATCGTATTAAATGCGTCGGACTGAGTGACATTTGTTAAATACATTGCATTTGTTAAAACGTACTAGATTTGTCAGAATGTATTAAACTTTCTATGTTGACTTTTCGTTTATCGAATTTGAATGAGAGGTATAAATATAAAATTGGCGCCGTTATTTAAATTTAGGAAATCGTTGACGATCATTTTGGAAGAAGCACGTTTGCTTTCATCGGAATAAACAACCGAATAAGAAAAAACAAATCATACGACTTCTAGACAGGCACCGCCATCTATCGGCGTCCAAAAGAAAGAAATATAATAATTTTTAAAGCTTCAGAAAACGGTAATTTTTGTGTCTGCATGATAAAGCTTGTACCCATTTCGTTCAGTTAGTTTTGTACTGTGTGCTGCCATTCTATTTATACTAAATTTATCAAACTATATAGTATTCCCAGCGGTGGTTCAGTGGTAACGCGTTAACATAGCATGACGTTAACTTGTGTTTGACCCCAAAAGGTTCCGAAAAAAGAACTCTTACAAACTGCTCATCGTAGTCCGAGGGTTGGTTCACCAGACTAAATGAGCTTCAGAATCCTCAGAAAGATTAGGTTACGTTGCAGCATGATAGTCGTCGTTCTTGAACCTATTACCACTGGCGTACGCAGGGGTGTGATGATGGGGTTGTAACCTCCCCTTTACAATAATATTTTGTATAATTAACATAGGAATATATGAGCTGTAGCTCTGTAACCAACCATTGAGCCTATACTCCCCCTTATGAACTTTCTGTGTACGCCATTGCCTAGTACTCAGAGTAAATTCTTGCCACTGAGAATACCGATACAATGAAAAATACCTTATTGCGAAATTGAGAACAATCTCCTTCCTAAATATCATTATGACAATGTATTAAAATTTCTGATCTCATGAAGTCCATTGCTGCCCTTGCGCCTTACATATATTAAATTGCATGGTAAATCATTTTAACCTATTTTAATATGGTGTAATTTGGTGGTCTAACATATGACACAATGATAAATTCGCGTTTTGTCTATTAGGTGATGGGTATTCTAGTGCACCGTGTTAGGCGCAGTTTGACCCGTGCTATCCTTGGGCCAATGAATGGGGGAAAAACTCTGATGCACCTATAGTTCAGTGATGTGTACTGATTCGTTGTATATTATAAATGTAAATTTTAATATTGGCTAAATTATTAGTATTTATTATTAACAACAGGCTATTATTATTATTCGTATTAATTTATTTGCTGTATGGAGAAATGATTCGTTATTTTGATGTAGTGATTGTTTATTATTGTGGTGTGGTGAGCCCAGGTGGCTTTTGACCATATACGAATTGTTATATATTTTATATATCTATCAAAAGATACTTGTATTACATTACTGTATTTTATTTACTTGTTTGTTTCTTTAGTTTATTTTTATTACTTATTTACATAAATGTCATTCCTGAATAGCGGACATATAACCGATTGTGGCTTTGCGGCCCTTGGGGATTCATTCACTGAGCCGGATAATGAATTAACTCTTGATATTAATAACCAATATTACCATCCCTCACAGATTCCATCTCATGCTCATGTTAACATTGTCGGTATGAGTGATACATAACATTATCAAGTTACATCATGATCAAGTAATACATTATTAACCGTTCATATTAATGCATGCAGTATTACTAACAAAGTGGAATTAATTGAAGACTTCATCCTTGGTATAAATCCATCCCCTGACATATTATGTATAACTGAGACCTAGCTCTGCCCAAATTAGGCTCCATCTCTTTTTGATTATGAATCGGTCTCGATTGCACGTGAATTGGGTAGAGGAGGTGGTGTTGTAATGTATGTTAAAAGAAAACATGAGTTTAATTTGATACCTCAATGGACGGGAATCTTCCCGGGGATTGAGATGCTGACATTACAAATTTATGGTATTTTTGTCACTACCATATATCGACCACCTTCTGGTGATTTGGAGGAATTTCCATGTTGTCTTCAGGTTATACTTCCTTTTATCACTTCCTCGAGACAGGCTGGTCATTATGGGAGACTCAAATATTGATTTATACATTTTTGATGGAAAATATGTAAATCGTGTAATAAGCACAGAGACTAATGGATCAGATCTTCTAATTTGGATTTATAGCGGTATTAGGAGGTAGCATGACAGGACAGAGAAAATGTACCTAAATTCGAACGCTATAAAAATACTTTTTAATAATATCATTCTTTACAAAATCCAAAAGCTGAGAAAACACGAGCGCATGACTTGTTACTATTGTTCCTCCTTTTTCTTGGAAGGAGGTTAACAAATACAAAATAAAATAAAATGTTTGGTTTCCACACGTCAAGGTGGGAGCATAACAGGACCCCCTAAAGGCGAAAGATCATATAACCTAGGTGCGAAATGTCACTCATCGACCATATCTAGTTTTATACTGATTTTTATTGTGGTTGTGACGCGTTGGAGCTGGGCGTACTCTTTTTAGTTGCTTCTGGTGTACCTTCAATTTTAAAAGCTGGTTTTAATCTGTCCAAATTATGTTTGTCGGTTTTCCTTTTATATGTAATTTATAAAATTTGTCCACATGATGAAGTACTTGAAACGGACCTGCGTAGGGTTGTGCTAAAGGCTTACGCTCTAGGTCTTGTCTAACAAATACATGTGTCGTCTTCTGTAAATCAGCGTGGACGAAAGTCCTTCTTGGTAGACCTCTGGTCGTCGGTACAAGCTGTAAGTTTTGCATGCGAGCACGTAATTTCGCTACGAATGCTGGACATGTCAAATTAGTTTGCGAAGATTGAAACAGTTCACCAGGTAAGCGCAAGGTAGTACCATATACCATCTCGGCTACCGAAGTATTCAGATCCTCACGTACTGCTGTTTGTAGTCCAAGCAAAACAGTGGGAAGTACGTCAAACCACTTACCAGTATTATGACACACGAGTGCAGTCTTCAAGTATCTGTGGAAGCGTTCCACGAGACCGTTTGCAACGGGATGGTACGCAGTGGTCCTGGTTTTATATATACCGAGAAAGCGTGATAGACAATGAAAAAGGTTACTCTCAAGTTGTCTACCCTGGTCCGTCGTGATTTGAATGGGTACTACGAATCTCGAAATCCATCCTCTGTAAAAAGTTTCTGCTCTAGTTTCGGCAGTCCGATCAACCATCGGGAATGCTTCTGGCCATCTGCTGAATCGGTCCACACATGTGAGACCACAGCGAAAACCGGAAAAAGGTGGCAGGGGTCCAACAGCGTCTGTATGGACGTAAGCAAATCTGTCAGAAGGCAGTGGAAACACTCCCCATGAGGTTTTCGTATGTTTATGAACTTTCGAGTGCTAACAACTGTCGCAAGATTTGACCCACGAGGCTACATCTTTGGGTACAGTATCCCGACTAAATCTTTGTTTTATTAGCTTTGTTGTAACTTCGATACCGGGGTGCGCTAAACTGTGAGGAGCTAGAAACACTTCCCTGCGACATTCAGGCGGCACGTAAAGACGGACTCTCTGACCTTATATATCGCGTATTAATGTTACGCCATCTGGTGTTGATTCCATGGGCTGTAGTTGCAGACCAATGTCGAATGCGCGAAATGTGTCTAAGGAAGGATCGTTGCGTTGGGCGTTAGCCATTTTTTCGTAATCGATATTGCCCGATAATTCAATCGCTGCAATACGAGATAACGCATCTGAAACTGTGTTTCTGTCACCCTCAATATACTTAGTGTCAGTGGTAAACTGTCCGATGAAATCCATATGGCACTGTTGTCTATGTGTATGTTTATGGTGTGAGTGTCCTGCCATCTAACATGTGGCAGAAATGTTTAATCCTACAATATATACTTAAAAGTTCTCGGTCAAAAGTACTGTATTTCTTTTCGGCATTGTTTAATTTGCGAGAAAAACGCCAAAGGTTGAGTAACGCCATCAACATGTTATTGTAGCACAGCTCCTAAAGCTATTTCGAACGCATCAACCATGACAAAAAGCTTTGCGTCCTGCCTGGGAAATGCCCATGTCGTGGCTTTAGTGATTATGTCTTTACATTTTTGGAACGCGGTGTTGCACTCATCAGACCAAACTAATGCAATTCTATCATTCTTTTTCTTACCCTTTATCATACTGTGCAATGGCGCCTGCATTTGAGCAGCATCATGATAAAAAAAAAAACGACGGAAAAAATGTATTATTGTGAGAAATTTTCGTAATTCTGCAATATTCGTCGGCAGTAGATAATTTATAATTTCTTTTACCTTATTCGGCACGGTAGAGACTCCCTTAGCTGAAATTCCATAGCCTAAAGCATTTAAACGTTTGCGGCCTAATTGACCTTTGTTTGCGTTTAGAACTAGTCCGTATTCGTTTAAACATTTGAAAACATTTTCTAGGTATTGTTGATGTTGCTCTGGCGTTTCGGATGCAACTGGGATATTATCAATATAAACATAGCAATTACTGACGTCTCGGAAGATCGTATTAACATGTCGTTGAAAGGTCTGAGAAGCATTCCTGAGGCCATATACCATCTGTATATATTCGAATAAACCTAGAGGAGTAATGACTGTTGTCTTGCACATATCTTCTTCTGCAATCGGGATCTGATGATAAGTACGTACAAGATCGAGTTTTGAAAAAAATTCCTTTCCAGCGAGACTAAGACTGAAGTCGTATATGGGGAACTGGGTATCCGTCTGGTTCTGTTATGGCATTTAAACGACAATAGTCTCCACATATCCGCCAATTATTCTCTCCCTTGGGGACGAGATGGATTGGATTGTTCCATTGACTTCCCGTAGGTCATTTTGAGCCATCAGGGATTCAAATTCTCATTTTAGGAATTCGGCTTTTTCTGGTGATAAACGTTTGGCTCGTGTAAACACAGGAGGGCCATGGGTGATAATGCAGTCGCTAGTTAGATTATTTTCGTTAAAGCCTACTAACGACGGACTTGTGATATTAGGATATCTGGCTAAAATTTCATCATAGGACGAATTTCCTGATAAAAGTTGTCAGACGCGGTGCAAGTGTATTGACT
>QLNU02015270.1:121900721-121932167 GCA_006491805.2 Dysdera silvatica
ACGTATATTTGTAATTACCTGTATGTACCTTATTTTGGCTAATAAAAAATAGGGGCAAAGACTTTCTGATTCGCCCTCGTATAATTGTGTAGTTTGGGGAGCATTGGAAAAGATATAAAATGCGATGAGATCACTCTGTAATGTATAATTTGCGTTGCTTAAAACCGAAGACAATGGCGACCGAGTGAACTGTATATAGCTTTAGGTCCCGCCAAACTTAGTTCAACCCGCGATAAGCTTGGTTAAGATAAATGTATTGTAATTTGAATATCGCGCTAAGCCGTCGATCCCGTTCATGTGTTACGTAAGCACATCTCTGGCCATTTTTATACCCTATAAAAAAAAATAAGCAAATGCCTACCCAAGGTTTAAGTTGTGGTCCCATTTTTCGCAAAATGCGACGAGTTGCTCGAAAATGCGAAAAAAAAATTATTGCCCATCGCGAAAATGCGACAGGCATTTTTAACCACAGTTTATTCTCTGAAAACAGAATTCAGGGATTCCAGAATATCCGTTTTGCACTTCAGCGATCTTTTCTTGTTCCTTTTTGTTTCCTCTTCAAAATTCTTAACAGCACCTGTTAAGCATTGTTGATATAAATAATTTCATTGATACGATTTTTCGAGCAATGAAAGCTACTAATATTTTTTAGCATTTTGCTACAGCTTTTTTCCTCCATTTTAGCATTTTTGCCAAAGAATGTTTTGAGTCAGCTTAAACCCTGCGTCTACCCCTCCCTTCTCATGCTTACGCAAGGTTTTGGTTCTCGAATTTTTTGGTGTAAATTTTTGAAATAAGAATTTACATTGAAGTATTCACATGTTATTGCAATAATGGATACTTATTTGTAAGTTTGTTATAACATTAAACGCTTATATATAAATAGAGAGTAATCATAACAAATTATCGCACTTAAAAGAGTTTTAATACGCTGTAATCTAATCTGTAAATGTATCATTTTGCGATTGTCTGCTAATTTTATTATTTTCTGTGTCTTAGATAAGCATGGTTTATCCCGCCCACCTCCACCGTTGTCCGAAAAAATCGGCAAGTCTCAACCCGCCCTTACTACAAAAATGCTTACGTAATGTTTGAACGGCCCCATCTTATGCGATCGCTAGCACAGTCTTAGAACATAAAATATGCAAATACGTATATTGATATATGCAATGTAATAATGCGTATATTAACATACGCAAGGGGAGTTGTTGGGTGTCATAACATCTGTTAAGTAGAAATACATACCTTTTAATGGTTGCTGTGCGATTTTAATGATTATTGTCCAGTCGTAAACGGACATGGATTTCCTATTTATTATTTATAATAGTATGAAGAAGTCTGGGTCAACCAATTATCTGTATTTGTGCTGGAGGACACCGCAGATCTAATAAAATTAATCCGCTATTTGATCTCCCTCTCTCTGTAGATCCAAAAGATCTTTGGCTGCCAAATTGAAATATACATTAATCGCTTCTTATCAATTTCTCTCCCCCCCTCCCCCCCCTTACTCAGTGACGATAACTGCTTTTAATTGAACGAATTCCCAAATGTTTCACTATTGACAACTTCGCGATTTTTATGGCCTCGGGCTTAATGAAAGTGATTAGTATCATGATAAATATCAGAATAATTTGAATCACTTATAATCGATTCATTGAGATAAGATGCATTATTTATATCCCTGTGGAAAACGATTACTCTCTTATTCAGTTTCAACTTCGTATGTAAGTCATCCCCCCCCCCAGGTGGAAAAGTCCCCCCCGAAGACGTATCATCCCCATGTCTAAACTCCCGTGTGGCTTCGCAGAAGGAAATATTTTCGGCTTTCTTATTGTTGTAATAACATCTCCACATTATAATTGTGATGATGACGTAGAATGACCTTTATTGTCCTTGCGCCATAAAAATCCAATCATCATTTTGATAACGATGCTGAGCCCGTAATCTTCGTTCGGAAAGATATCTTCGACTCCGCAATTGGATTAAACACGTCAACCCGGACACTTGTTCATAATATAGCTGAATTTTCTCCTAAACACTATAAAAGACATTGTTTTTTAAATATAAACTCAGCTGATTTTGGCAAGCAACTTTTATGATTTTGGCACTCAAATTCAAAACAGGATGCAAATTAGATACCTATCACCGAAGACAGCATAAGAACTACAGATTGTATTCCTCTTTTTTTTTTCAGAAGTTCGAAGTCTCAGAAGAAAACATAAAATTAGCGCCTGTTCTAAAAATATATATTTTCTTAATTAAAAATCACTTAGACTCCATTCAAACCCTGCGCCCTTTTTATGGACCTGGGCTCTGGGCAAGTGCGCACCCTCCCCTCGTCGACGCACCAGAACGGAGACGAATAACACCGCTAATCTTCCCCAATCACAACAAATGGGCGACTGCAGCACAAACGACAAAACATAGCAATCTTCGCAATTGGAAAGAGAAACGAACCCCTCGCTGTTTATGTTGGCGAAGAAAGGATCCCGTTACGTAATCCTCACCATCCTGAGCTTCTCCAGCATCCGAGGAACATTTTCGCTAAGTCAGCCATCTTATAGGGTTGACGACAAAATGCCACTTTCCCCTTTACCCGAGGGGTCCTGTCTATTTCCCCCTTTTGACAAGGGAAACACTGTGCTTCTTGGCAACTCTTCTGCCAAGTGCAATAAACGTTGCTCTTCTCTACCAATGCCGAGATAATTCTTGGAACCAAAAATAGGAACCGGGAATGAATGGGCATGGAAATAAACAAGAAAAAATATATATATCTCCGTTAAACTAGTGTAAATGGCACATAAGGGGCTGTGCACACATTACAAGAATACTTTATTTTGGCACCAAACGTGTTTTAATTCTAGTTTTCATATCTAGTCATACCTGACCATTATTTTCAGCTGTCTATCTTATTATGCAATAGCGTTCCATCCCTTTTCGCGTATATATATATATACACGCGCACACACACACACACACACACATATCACGCCATTGACCTTGCATGCAGTTAGTTATCCATCATTTGATAGAACTATCTCTCCAAATTCTCCTCATCGCCAAAATATCTTGGAAATATTGGTCATATTCCTGACAACGATTTAAATATAAAGCAAAATAACATCTCATTGGTAAATATATTCTGCCCTAAAAATTTATGGAGAACTTTCAACTATTGTTGTCAGCTGAGCTGAAATATTTAATTTAAACTTATCGCCTAAACATTATAATATGTAGCTAGCCCCTCACCATTTCAACCATAACACCGTCACTTTTACATCTTGTGTCATCTGAATCATTTTTAACATCATTTCTCATCTGAAATATCCTTCAATAAAACAAATAAGAAATATGTTATTTTTGACGCATCCGTTTTATCTATTAAGCAAAGCATATTCTCGTGGAAAAATGAATAATCCCCAGAATTGCATCTATACTTACTCCTTGTAGATTTGTGCAATTCCAGAACCCTTCGGAATGTAGATTACCTTGTCTATAGCAATGCCGTCATTACTCAATAGATTCAATAATGGCCATTACTTATAATGTTACATAGATTTATTACAGTGTGGACTCCCACAATAGAAACACCATGTTCACTTCGCAGGCTTTCTTAACTGTTGCCACTTAGAAACGCAAGGAAAGGAAACTTAAGTTTAATTCCTAAAATTGGCAAAATGCCAAATGGTTTCTTTTTACATTATGTTTTCTATATATACATAATTTCGACTTCCGTATCTGGCAACATATATTGTATAATTAAAATTTTACTTTATATATGTGGCAACAGTGTAATTGTTTTCCGAATTCTAAAGTCAAATCAGTCTTCAATTTACCATCGACGTGTGCAATTTACCATCGAAGTGACAATAAATCTCCGTCAGAAAGGCATACTAAATTTCTGTAACGTTGTATTTTAATTAATTAATTTCCTGGCGTGTATTAATGATTTAACCTTAGTATTTAAAGCCTTAATAATATTTTAACTGGATGAAATTGCCCCACTCCTTCAGTACTTATTTCTGCAACAGCATGAGAGATTAGATTTGAATTTTATATGGCGTGGACACATTAAACACTAATTTAACGAACTACTAAGTCTATTAAGTGCCCGCTATTTGGCAAATGTATTAAAGCGATAGTTTAATATTGTAACATTGTACTTTTATTAATTTGGGTACTGTAATGGGAAATATTTAATATACAACATTTTTATATTATATATTAGGATGAGAATGCTGTAAAAATTTTCCATATCTATATCAAACGGCCCTATACATCGTAGTTTTAGTAAAGTCGTTAATTTGAAGTTTCCCTTCCTTTTAAATAGGGTAACTTTTTCTAAACATGTCGAAATTTTTTTATGGCACCCCCGACTCCGATATACGGAGTCGTTACCATATATATATATATACAATAGTACGCAACCTGTACAGCGAAGATGTTCCTACGACGAAGTTTCTTCAGGAAAAAAAATGTCCGCTTAATCCGAAATCGGTTAAATCGGGGACTTGCTGTAGCCATATAACAGCTTTGAATCATGGAACCCCATTACCTGAATATTATCCCAGATTCTAAAACATTGTTTACGAAATAAATAAATCATTCAGTAAAGTTACATGCATTCGGTATAAGCATAAACACTGGCTAGTGCTGCCACGTGATAAGAAGAGATTTGTTTGATGTTATCGTATTTTGCTTTACTTTATATATAATGAAGTCATTTTACGTACAATAAAGTACTCTCGTTAAGTATAATGATGAACAAAGTCATCACTTTCGATTTCCCTATAGCCTCCGCAGTTCTAGATTTTACAGGTTTTAATTAATTGTTAGACCGCTTCCATGGAGTTCATTACTATGTCATCGTAGGCGCGTTATGTGAAATTACTCACACCGCCAAACCAATACTGGAGCCTGTCTGGACGCCTAACTAATGGCTCATAACTATTAGATAAATGACGTCACACTATAGTGGAATACTATATTCTATCTTAATACGTGAATCCTGAGTCCCAGTTGCAGCACCCCCTCTGTTTCGAAATGATCACGATCCAGAAATTCCTTTCCCCGTTTCATCACACCTTTTGTAAATAGCATAAAACACTTTTAAAGGACCCTCTCTGTGGCGCAGAGATGGACTGCTTTGTCTATTCTGCCTTAAATCCGGGTTCGATTTTTCTGGTACCTAAATACTTTTTTTTCTTATTCCAATCCGTATTTATTCCTAATTCGAGTCCCTAGGCAACGAAGGTTCAGATCTCTCTGAAATCTGTAGGTACCAGCCCAGCCTGACCTGACTTTTTGCGCCGTAAAAATGCAAATATACATTCGTGGAAACCCCATGTCTTTATATCCTATCGCCCATTCTCCGGCTCGTCGAATTGACATAAAGATCGTTTTCATTACCATTCTGAAAATTAATGGTCCATGTTGTATTTACAGGTTTCATCTATTTATTCCCTCCCACAAGTTCTTTCCAATGATCTCATATATCTAAAGGTTCCTCTCTATGATGTGAGCTGTCCCAGAAATGTGGCTTTTGGATTGGATGACAGTCTTCTGTTGTTAGTTTTCAATCTACGGAGATGCTACTCTAGATTTTTTTTGGGGGGGTTGGGGGAACGGCACCCATAACAACCGGAACAACTGTATCTTTCCTCCTATAGAATCCCCCTTTGAAAATCCTTGTATGTCGTTATCTTCTAAGTCTTATTTTTGTCTGCCCGTCTGTCAACTGACACTGGAATATTAGTCAACCAGACATGGATTTTTTCTATAACCGTGAGATTGGAGTGTTACTTGTGGAAAGTGTTTATAGCACTGGATTTGGAAATCTCACAGACTCCTTACGCTTGCATTTTCGGTAATTGTTTCCGGGTTGTGGTTTCACTAGTTCTTATTTGTGATTAACTGATGTTGCTCTAATTTATACCAGCGTATAATTCTTGCCACCTTATAGTGGCTTTCCTTGTGGTTAGATTGTGCAATCTTTCTGCGTCCATGTTCTACAATTTTCTCTGCTTACTTGCAGAAGCGGCACTTTCTATCTGCTTAGGTTTTGTCCGTCTTTGCTTCAATTACCTTAATGCTTTGTCCTGCGCTGCAGAGATGAGACCATCTGTTTATTTTTTTTAGTGTTTCCTTCTTTATCCATGAATTCTTTGACCACCTTTCCTTGAGTGTTTTTGGTGTCTTGTCCACGTGATGCTTTATTTTTCCAGTTTCTTCTTCTTGTTGCTAAATGTATATTTTCATATTCTTCCTTGCTTTCGCTAGACACTAGAAGTCATTCACTTTAGCATTTTTTTCCACTTTCTCCAACATATCTTGATAAGTTCCTTTTGTCTTCTACAATTGATGGTTGAACTTTCTATAATTTACGTCCATCTTCATCTCTTGGGATAAAAAGGCGATCTGCGTTATTTTGAGAATGCAATGCTCGATTGGTGTCATCGTTTTTCGACTGCTGCTGCTGTCTAGACTTTTTGTCCTCTCTGAGTCCATCTGGCTGCTCTAGCAATGCTTAGCATAGCTTATTATTTTTAGCATAGCTTATTATTTTTAGCATAGCTTATTATTTTTAGCATAGCTTATTATTTTTAGCATAGCTTATTATTTTTAGCATAGCGTATTATTTTTATTAAAATTCTGAGAAGGTAGTAATTGATATCTATCTGCCATAAGCATAAGCTATTAGGCTATGATAGTTAATATTGTACACGGATTTTTTAACCAACGGAGTCTGAAATCCTCTTGTTATTTTGGATATAGTATGGCACCGTTTTTTATTTAGTGGATAATTTTTAAATTACGTTGTTGCTAATAATAGTTATTCCATCATATCCTTAGCAAAAAATCTGTTATTTAAGCATTTTGCTTTCAAAAGGGCTCGCGCTTTAAATGCTTGAGACCGGATTTATTGGAGGTATGCTGATATTTAGCGCAACAATATCGCGGTTTGCATTGAATTTCTCGATTTTTACATTTATGCGATACGTACACCGTGTAAATATATTTTTTCGATCTCATTACCGTGTTTGGCGCAGTATAGCCCAGATGCTCTTGCGCCATAAAAAAGCCAAACAATCAATCAATTTTTTCGATCTCGCGTTGCGATTTGGCCATCGCGTGCTTTCTTGCAGAAACTATTATTCCTTTTTCACTCAACTGCCATAAGAAAAATGAATGTAAAATTGCGGTACCGAATGTGAATAAACGCTTCTCTCAATTGTGTCTTCGGATTGCCCCTTCGTCAATAGTAATCCGAGTGACAGGCCTGTAACCAAACCGAGACCAGCAGGAGCATGGGGCCCCATTTGCCCCATCGAGCTATTTATATATATATATATATATATATAGAATGATCCCCAAGTACACTATGCCCCATATCCCTTTACCTTGTCACAGTTGCCCCTTCATTCTGTATACAGGCCTGCCAAGTGCCATCATCAGATCCATATCATAAAGGAATTCCTTTACGTGTACACAATAAATTTAACATTGAATATAACGATGCACTGTAGTAGCTGATTCTGATGAAGTAGAATTATTCTTATTCTTCAGAAACTTACAGCTTCATCGAATTGCCTTTTTGTTTCATAATCGTTTGAAGAAAACTTGCAAAGATCTGACCGAAACGCGAAGTCTAGTGAATATGTGTACTTAGTGCCGTACTTAGCCATTCCTGTGCCCTGTGAAAGAATTTGCATTTAGACCCTTTAATTAATTAGGTTTGGGGAAACTAATAAAAACAAATACATTGCAATAGATTTTTAATAAGCTTTATTTTAATTGCACTTTTCTGGCTTTCGTTTCAGAAAATTCATTAATTACATCATTATAATTAATATTTTTAACGATATTGTATTCTATTGAAATAATAGAAAGATTGGATAATCGTCCTTGTCCGACAGTTGATCTTAAATAATTTTTTATTAATTTCAACTTGCTGAAACTTCTCTTGCACGAAGCAATAGAAACGGGAAGAGTTAGAAATATTCGATTGATTGATTGATTGTTTGGCTTTTTTATGGCGCAAGAGCATCTGGGCTATACTGCGCCAAGAGAAATATTCGAAGTGACATTGATATTTAGGCAAGACTTAATTTTAATTAAACCATTCATTTCGATTGTTCATGTTGGTGAGCAGAGACATTTAGGGTCTAAGTAAGGCAAAAATCTAATCGCCAAACCGCGCAGTTGAAAGGCAGAAAAACGTGAAATTTAAAAATATAATTTCTTGTAAACAGCATTTTGGGCCCCCTCTTTCCTAGTAGGGGGGCCCTGTGCAGGCGCTTTTGTTGCACCTGCCTAGTTACGGCACTGTGTGTACTATACCGTCATTCAAACCTGACTCATTTGCCCCTCTGCTTGCCTTTTTTTTTTTTTTTATATAGCATCGGAATTTGGAAAGGTTAATCCGCAATGTGTATTTTCTCAACCTCCATGCTCTGGAGCAAAAACGTCTGGAGGAAGTGCTGACGGATTGACGCCGAACTGTCAGTTTCTCTTTTAGAAATGCGATATTTGTTCAGTTAGCTCCTGTGATGCCCTCCCTTGTCTAAACAGTCCCGAAAAGCGCGTCAAATTCTCGCGGAGTGATACATTGCTGTCTTTGGACGCGCGGCAAAACAGAAGGCATCTTCAGTCTCCAAAGGGAGCATGAAACACAGATAAGTTGAGATCCTCCTCTCGCGGGGTTAAAAATAGTTCCTGTTGCGCACGGTTACCAGATTAGAAAATTTCCTGTCAAATCTGGGGGTTTTTCCTCTCTCGTTGGGAGATCTAGAACAATGATCCCTAGTGGATTGACAGGCCCTGTGTCCCTCACCGCGCGAAATACCACGGTTAAGAGAGGGTATCTTCGCAATTTACGGAGTGCTAAAATTGGAACTCTGAGAACTTCAGACACACCATTATCAATGATTCACAAAAAAAAAATATTGTTAAATCACCCCTTTGTGACTATTAGGAGGTGTTCTCATGGTCACTAGAGCACCTCCTTGTGACTGAAAAGCTGCCGCACCTCATGCTGCACACCTCCGGAGGTGTTCCTGGTGTTTAGTATGATAGAAAGCCTTGGTAAAGATGTGGAATTTTTAATATAAATAGGTAACAAGCGGCTGCTTTTCTAAACAATTAATCTCTCTTTATCATGAAGCCTGGGTTTTGTCTAAAATTCGAATTGTAATGAAGAAAACGAAGGGGGAAAAATTATTTACGTCTTCCTAATACACAGTGATGTTTGATATTGTGGGTTCCCACAATAGAAATGTTGTTCACTTAGCAGGCTTTCTTAACTGTTGCCATTTACAAACGCAGAAAAACAAACTTAAAAAGTTCAATTTCTCGAATTGGCAAAATACCAAATTGCTTCATTTTTATACGGTGTTTTCCAAAGGTACATAATTCCACTTTCCGCATCTGGCAACATATATTTTGTATAATTATAATATCACATTTTATATTTGGCAACAGTGTGTATAATTGTTTTCCGAATTCTAAAATCAAACCAGTCTTCAATTTACCATTGACGTGTGCACACATTACATGAAGGCTCAATTATTCTGAATATTTAAATCCTTGATAAATATCATTTCAATTTTATGGGATTACCGTATTTCTTCGAACTTTATTTCTGCAGTATTATAATTCGACGACCCTCAAAATATATATTTAATCTCTCTGCAGTCTTTATTAAAACATATAAACGCATTAAAATATAATAAACACCGATTTTTGCTCTATATTATTTATATATGAAAATAGTATATATATATTATATGTATATATATAAAAAAATAGTGTATATATTATATATTTTTTCTCAATAATGTATGGCCTTTGGCTGTAGATGGGCAATTCATTCATTTTGAAATGAATTTAATGATTCCGTTCATTATTTACATTTGGCAGAATCGCACGTGGCCGTTAACGTGACCTCATGATGTCTAATTTTGATCTTTGTGTATACAGTATATATATATACTAAATATTTTTGTGGCCTTTGTGCATACTAGTTTTTATTTTACAGGGTTGCGTTAAAGTATGGGATATCAGTCAACCAGGTACTAAAAGCGCCGTCTCAGAATTAGTATGTCTGGTAAGCATGTCAATTTGCATATCTGTATACAGGGGAAGTATCGTGTAGGGGCAACTTTAGGTCTAAACCAGCGATTTTCGACCAGTATATCGCAGGAGGATATATCGCGGGAGGTTCACGGGTATGTCGCGAGAATTTTTAAAGCATGCAATACCTGACTATTTAGTCGCAGGCGCAAATCTCGTTTTCCTCGTGATTTTCGAGTAAAAAAATGGCAACAGCCAACACAACCGTTTTTTATTTATTTATGGTTTTCCATGTGTATTTTTTATCAGATCGGTGGAAAATACATTTTTGGTTTGACGTAAAATTTTAGAAATTAGTTTTCGTGCGTCGTGGGATGAAAAGGGTTGAAAATCGCTGATCTAATTTATAGAAACCGGAATTTATCGGAAGGTGCCCCTACGCGATACTTGTCCTGTATGCATAACTGAATACACGGAAAAATAGCACGCAGGGGCAATATTTGGTTTGTATACATGAGGAGATTTCAAGTATTACGTAAGCAATATTTTGGCCATTTCAACCCTCCCCCTGGTAAGCAAAAATTAACATTGGCTAACATAGGAAAATAAGACCAACGGCAATCCTCTCCCCTCCCTCCAAAGTGCTTACATAATACTTGAACGAACCCATAGTTGTATTAAATGGCTTATTATCTCAACTGGTTCTCCAGATATAAATTTTTACTTTCAGGGAGATTATTGTGGGTCACCCTGTATACACGCAATGTTAAGTCAATTTTTACACTTGAATTTTCATGTTTTGTAAGAAACGTCCAGTTCCTTAAAATAAAATAAATAAATGTTCCTTAAAATTTCTGTATCACACACATATACATTTTTTTCCCTAAGTAAAAAGGCATTACCATGTAAATTTCCCTACGCTGCGTTATGGTGGAAGTGGGCCTGACGCTACCAAGAAAATAGTCCGAATTTAATTAAAGTATGTCTCCATCTCTTGCTGGGTTTTATCTCTGCAGATACGTAGTCCCAGGTTTTATGCGCTGGGTGAAGGAGGTTCGGATTCCTCCGAAAACTGCAGGTCCTTGCACTATGGTACGACATGACTCTAACTGCCCTCACTCCCTAAACTATATAAACTAATTCTGAAACGTGTGTTTTCATTCATTGTTCATTAATGTATTGTGTTATTCTGTTTCTATAGCAACGTGATAACTACATTAGGTCGTGTAAATTATTACCCGATGGCCGTACTCTCATTGTTGGTGGAGAAGCTAGCACCATCTGTATATGGGATCTTGGAGCTGTAAGTAATATACACACCCATTATATACAAACCGGTGTAAATTTGTAGATTAATTACATACAAAGTAAAGGAAATGTATACCAAAATTTTGTAAATTATTTTACAAAAACCTTGATAAAAATGCTATCTTTTCCAAAGAAAATTGAGATACTATGTATAATCAAACCCTGTCGTTTTTCCACCGATATTGTGTTTTCTTAAGTGAAGGCATTAAATGAAAGAAGAAATGGACGCACCATTGTTCTGATTCGACATAAAGTATGGCCTTATAATTAAGAAACCGGCTGTGATTAACTAAATATGTATGGCATCTGTTTACGCATATTGTGCCATATGTGCTATTTTTTACCTAACGCTAATCCATTTCCCATCTGGAGGAAAGGCTTGTCTCAAACTTTGCTTTTGCTCCATTCCTAAGCTAATCAGTTTCATCATTCAAATATTTTTTTTAAAAAAAACTGTAATTCAGAAAACTACTTAGGTATCTTCTACTCACATTGGTTAAATAAAAATATTCCTGTTTCCTATCGAAATTAATTAAAAGGGGTCTATTTAATAGTTGCTATTTAATAAAAAAGCCATAACCATTTGATTCTACTATGTAATGTTTTTCCTCTTTCCGCAAATTAAAATAACAATTATAATCACTAACCTTTGGCTACACGTTTATCACAGTTTTGTCAAACGAGGTATAAGCATCTTCGTAACTATTGTAATACCAACAAATATATCGATCTTAAAACTATATTTATTCGATTTTGCTTCTAAAGAAGTACAATGATAATCAACGATATATTTATGCATTTCTGTTTACTGTAATACGACCTTCATTTTAAGTTTAAATTACTTATATTTGATAATTCTGAAGGAGGATCTTACAGCAAGCTGTTGCTTTATATTCATTATTTTCAACCTAGTCATTCATTGTACCAGTAAATTATCAACGTCGTAATCCTTGTATGAAACTCACATATATGCTTGCTATATGCAACTCTCAATATGTACCTCAAGTGGAATAAATCATGATTATTATTATTATCTATTTCTATGTAACAAAGTTATATTTATTTATATGATACTAAATCTATTTCCATATTATTAAATCATGTCTATTTCTATGTATCTTCCTATATCGTTAATCTATTTACATAATATCATCATAATAAGCAAAAATGATGTCCAACTAAGTGTTATACTGTACTTTCAATAATTATTGCAAACTTAAATATTTTAGTAATAATATTTACAATAATGATATACCTTGATAGTTTCATTTCCCATCGTACATATGTATAATAATATTATATATAATTTACATCACATTAAATTCAAACATCGTATAATCTAATTATAATTAAAAATACTGGATATAATTAAAATACTTGAAATTGACCATAAATGTTAGTATCTACAATTTCGAAGAGAAATGGGTCCAGAGTAAATACATTTCTCTAATTGTGTGGCAAGTTTAATTTTTTAAAATTTATTTAATTTGTTGTTCTTAAAACCACGTAAATAATAATTATATATTTGCATAGCTGCATTTCCTTTGCTTCATTATAATTTTAATTAAACAATGAGCAATTCTTTTTTTCATATGACGAAAATTATAAATGGTGCAGGATTTTTTTCCCATGGAAATGTGTCTGCAATTTTTCACCACTGTTTTCTAATCTTGCTTGACGTGCGATAGGTTTGCAGTTTCGTTGTTTTGGTGTTAAAATTTATGATGCGGACATTAGTTGGCCATTACTGCCCTTTTTTTTTTTCGGCGGACGAAGGTCCAATCGTCTCCATGGAAACGTATGAGGTGCCATTAAAAACAAGCATGGCTTTTGACTTCCCAATGGGGGGAAAAGAACCTATTCGTATAATTAAAACCTCCCAAATACCCGAACTTAAAAATCGGCAATTACAACAAACCACCTGTAAAAACGCCGCGTGCGAAGAGGGCACATTTTTCAAACATGAAAAAAGTTGTGAAATAAGATTGGGGGGGGGTTGAGGGCGCCATAAAGTTATGCAAATTACGAGAACGGCGACTAAGCTAAGTGTGAATGCTTAATTAAATAAAAACTGGTCTATGCTAATAAGATTTCGACATTTTTGGGGGGGGAGGGGGGTAACGAGCAAAAGAAAAAAAAAAAGAGGGAAATCCCTACGTCGAAATAATGAGCCGTTTTTCCCCTTTCTCGAGGGCAGAATTAATTGTTTTAATTACCGGAAAAGAGGAAGGAATTTAAAAGTGTTGCAAGGGGAAAAAAACCGCTAAAGGGTAAAAAATGACGCACGATTAAAACCTCCCATTATGGCGCTAATAGATGCAATAACTTTCAGCTACGTGGACATTTTTACCCTACAACTTTTATTTTTTTCCCCTTTTGGGTTTGGAAGGGGGATTTCCTCCCCTTTGATCACCTGAATTTCTCCCTTTTTAAATTCAGAAACTGACAATTAAATGCAAACTAAAGAAAATTAAAAGCAAATAATATAATTAGTTATTAATTAGCAACTGTCTTCGCTAATTAAAAACGTAATTAGACCACCTGACTGTTGCATTTGAATGTAATTACCTTGTTTTGGCTTGGGGCAGCAGTGAATTTTTTAATTTAAGTAAATGAAATTCATATTTAAAAAGTACTAATTTCGTCGTCTTTTTCCCCCCTCTTAATCTCCCTCCAGCTATTATTACAACAGCCTTTTTCCTCAAATTATTTCCTTCCATGAGGTTAACCGTTGAAGATAGGCGTCTGGGTTTTTATCTATATAGATTGTTACTTCCTGTTTTATTTTTCTTTTATCTTATTATTTCGCTGAGTTTTAGTGTCAGTTCCAGATTTTTTTTTGGGGGACCAAGCTTTCATCAAAATGTTAACCCTATCAGAGGGGCCGTTTAATCCTGCATATACTCCGCTGGTTGGGACAAGAACTTAAGCACTACCCCATCCCAGATCCTCCACTGTCAACTGTTATCGAATCAATGGTTTAATTGTTACCAATTCCAGGAATAGAACAGATCTTCCCATCTTATCGTGTCATCAAGCTAAAGAATCCTACTGTTACTTGTTCTATAGATTACTATCTTTTTCAATTATTTCTATGTCATGCTTGTATTATTGAAGTAAATTCAGCGTGGCAAAGTGTAGAGCGTTCTACGTTTCATTGAAGTGAAGGTCAGTTGTTTAGCGGCACCCCCTTGCAATTTCGACAAGTTTTCCTTCTGAACTCGAACTCCGAACTTCAAGATTGCTCCTTACCTTACTAGATTATCAAAATTCATTGGCGCAACGTGGTTACTGATCCCATAATTTTTGGCTTAACATTTTATATGTGCTCACTAGGTCATGCAATTTATAGTGGTGTAACAAACCTTTTTAGCGTAACGAGCTTAACAATTATTTGTTGTTTCGTTATCGTAAATACGACGAGCACCCTCCTTTTCATCAAGGGTTGTTGCTCGTATTCCAACGCAATATTTGCTTTTATAGGGACTTGGTTGTCAGCTTAACAGCATCATAAGAAACTAGTTTATTTGGGAGATTTTTCACAGGCTTAGCAGCGGCTAATCAAAGACAGCTTAACGAATGTCAATTTACGACTCAAACTGGAACCGAACCATTCCCAGTTGATAATGTACAAAGCCACCTGTATTTATATAATAATAATAAATATATGTATACGGGATGTATGCACACATACTGGTGAAAAATGTAAAAATCCACGTATTAAAACAGTGGGATTAGAAATGATGTTTATGCGTTATATATGTATTTATGTATTATGTACTTGCCATGTCATATGTACATGATAATAATGAAACATATTCAATACTAAAGGGTACAAAATATATAATTAACATGTTACTTAAATGCATCGGCACCGACGGCATAAAAATATTAGGGGAGGGAGGATAATATACCTTAAAAGGCATTTCGTTTGAAATTAAAGGGCGATATTCAACCCTAATACCAATATTGGGGGGCAGGTTCCCATGTCCCCCCCCCTCGCTAACGGCGCCCGTGGTTCCAAGTCTGTTTCACGTAATCTTTCACAGAAAAGTTAGACCTGCGTTTCGTAATTTTCTAAAATCGCATAAAACTAAAACAATGAGGTTGAGATTAACGTCTGAAGCCTCATAAAAAGAAATTTATAGAAATTTTAGAAAATAGGAATGCTTACTAAATTCCTTCGAAAATCAAAAAAAAAAAATTGATATGAAACTTAAATAAATTTGTTTCAAAATGTTATTAATTATGTTTTATTAAAAAGTAAATATTTTTGCATTTTTTCATCAAAATTATTTTCGCAATCTGATAATGATTTGCGTCGCTTGAGAACTTGCGCCAAATCACTTTCATTACCAGAAGAGACAGTTTCCGCATCAGATCTTTACAACAAAGGCAATGGATTTTCACAAACTTCATTCTTGTCCTGTGCACTTTTCTAACAATATAATCAATAATTAAACTTTGCGAAGATGATCGCACTACTTTTCTACGATTCACGATATCCAGACATATGCATAATCTCTGTATCTGTCTGTATACATACCCTGTATACTGTCTGTATACATACCGTGTATACTGTCTGTATATAGTCATTAGCGTAGCAATTTAAAAATCATGGAGGGGGGGGGGGCATAACTAACTTTAAAAAAAATTATGTGATGCCACATCAGAGAATATAGCGTGTTTTGATATCCCATGGGTGGGTCCGATCCCCCCATTTCCAACTCTAATGCATGCAGTCCTTAGCTCACGTTGAAAAGAGGGACTCGGGAGCACACGAATTCACTTCGGAAAAGCGAGTAAAAACATTACGCATGTAAATCTCCTTTCATCGGCGAATATTGCGTATGAGGATATACGAACTATGCGCAGTGAAATGCTTTAATTTGAATCTACATATACGAGTATCTATATATGTAAGATAATTTGACGTAGCATTACGCAGATTAGATTTATAAGCAAAGAACAACGTTATAAGCGTAGGTAAGGTAACCTTACTCACGCTTATAACGTTGTCTTATAAATATATAGATATATATTTAAAAAACGAAATACACATAAACGCTGTTTAATGTAAACTGGAAATACATGTTTACAATTGTTTCGGTGGAAAATCAAGCGTCCACCATCGTCAGAAAACTTGCCCAAAAACTCAGTTTGGACAAATTTTCTGAAGATGGTGGAAGCTTGATTTTCCACCGAAACAATTGTAAAAATGTATCTCCAGCTCAAATTAAACTGCGTTTATGTGCAAAATAATATTAAAAAACGAAATACACATAAACTGCGTTTATGTGTATTTCGTTTTTTAATATTATTTTGCACAGTGCATCGCTCATATTTTCACACATATCTATATATTAAAAAAATAAATAGAATTCGGGTAAAATGTAAAAATATAAATGGCACATCTTCAAACCCACATAAGAAAGATCCGCATAAAAAGAAACCTAATTGTATATTTAAAAAAAATCGTATGAAATATAAAAATTTAAATCGCACAACTTCAAAGAAAGGTACGCATGAAAAGAGAGATCCGATTGGATATATCTCCACGTATTTTTATATGTTATTTTAAATATATACTTTTTTATGTAAACTAATTTTATTTAAGAGTTTCATAGTCAACACGTCTGTCTGTTTATCGCCAGTCAGTTTGCTTATGGCTATCTGGTATATTGCAATAGTGTTTGGTGAAATTTAGTGAAAAAAAATCTGAAAATGTTAGAGATGTTACAGAAAAAGGTTTTGAGAATAACTTTTCAGCAACAAAATGTAGATTAGGAAATGATAGGGAAGAAATTTGAAATTTTATCTATTGGAATGATAAATGAGTACAGCCCCTTAACAAAAATGTGTTAAAGAACGAGAAATAATAATTATAAAGAAGTGATTGAGGTGAAAGAAATTTATGGGGACAAAAGATTGAGAAATGAGTATGATCTGTACCTGCCTAAGATACATACAGAAATTGACCGGGACAACATTAACTACAGAGGACCTAAACGGTAGAATACATTGCCTGAAGAACTAAAAACAAAACCGAATAACCTGAAGCTGTTTAAGAAGACAGTGAGGGAACAGTTGATAGAAAGGGTGGTTAAGTGGTTAAAGAAAGAAAGCTTGAATTGTCTAGAGAAATGAATAAGATCTAAGGCTTGTTATTCCACTTGCATTTACTTCAGACCCCCTACACACGGAAGAGAACTGGATGGAAGATTCTAACCAATAGAATTTGTAATTTTATATATATATGTAGGTTGAGGGGGCAACTGGGACATATAGTACCCGGGGATTCATGAGTATAAAATGATTATCAGAAGTGATATGAGATTTAGACATTATGTCACTATAAACTAAAATAAATTTGACACACCTCTGATGGATTTATTTATTTTTTTTACTTTATTACAAATATTATAATATTAGCATATATCAAGATTATTATTTTAAATTTTATAGGGAGAGAAATTGCGTAGGAGAAGAGGAATTATATAAAAACAGTTCATACAAATATACATAAAAACAATTTTATACATTATTAATTTTTAATATTTTAACAATATGTTATTGTTCTACATATATACAAATAGCTCGATAGAGTTTAACTGGGGTACAAGCATGGTGCAACTGGGGCCATGCCCCTGCTGGTTCCAGCTTGGCTACAGGCCTAATATACACTCTATAACAAAAAAATCGATGCACCAAGAAGGAGTTGTCCGATTGTAATGAAATTTCGTATGCAAAGACATTTTGACCGAACATGCAAATGATTAAAATTTGGTGTCCAATGAATGAATAGCGGGAACTCCAGCGCATCGGAACTGCGCATTCAGCAGGTGTATATAAGGAGCGATTCTCAATATGTGGTCAAAATTTCTGTTGCATTTTGACTGCGGATATCTTACGTCGACTGTAACAATGCCTCGCCGAAAGATTCGTGCTCATTACGAGCATATGTCAGAGTTTGAAAGAGGTCGTGCTATCGGATTGAAAGAGGCTGGTTGGACGAATCGCTGGACATGTGGGTCGAAGCGATGCGGCGATTGGACGGTGCTGGCAAGAGTGGGTCAACAACGGCAGATGTCAGCGTCGGGACGGCAGCGGTCGACCTAGGGCCACAACAGAACGGGAAGACAGAGCAATTGTCAGAGCAGCTGTCACAGCACCGGATTCGTCGTTATCAACTATCCAACGTGTGGCCCGCACACATGTGTCCAACATGACCCTCTGCAGATGACTGAGAGAGCGGAATTTACGCTCGCGCCGACCGTTACGCCGCTTACCTCTCACGCCTTTACACCGTCAAGTCCGATTACAGTGGTGCCGGGCTCGATCAACTTGGAACTGCACTGACTGGGGTAGTAAAGAATCTCGTTTCCAACTGTGTCCTGACGACAACCGCAGACGTGTCTGGAGACGTCCAGGGCAGCGTGGGGATCCTGCCCTTACTATCGCACGCCACACATGCCCACAACAGGGCGTTATGGTCTGGGGTGCCATCTCCTTTGATAGCCGGACCCCTTTGGTGGTCATTTCTGGCACACTTACAGCACAGCGGTACGTAGACGACATTCTACGACCGGTTGTGTTACCGTTCCTTTTGCGACACCCTGGACTTACGTTTCAACAAGACAATGCCCGGCCGCACACGGCACGTGTTGCTATGAATTGTCTTCAAGCTTGCCCAACACTTCCTTGGCAAGCTAGGTCTCCTGATCTCTCTCCCATAGAGCACATTTGGGACGCTATGGGAAGGCGATTGCAACCATCCCGGAATGTTGACGATTTAGCCCGACAGTTGGAGACAATTTGGCAAGAAATTCCGCAGGACACCATCCGGGATCTTTATCAGTCTATGCCACGCCGGGTGACAGCTTGCATCCAGGCCAGAGGTGGACCAACGCCTTATTGACTTCCTCCCTTTGTAACGGTCAAACTCTGCAATAAATCATTCAATTGTTCTGAAATTTTAATCGTTTCTTTTTCTATGTATGTTCTTCACATCCACCAATTTTTATCGCAATCGGACAACTCCTCCTTGGTGCGTCGATTTTTTTTTGTTATAGAGTGTATATATATATATTAAATTATATATATGTGTGTAAAATTACGCGGAAATAATCAGGGCGCGCGACTGAAAAAAGGTTACAAGCATATACAAGTAAATGTTACAAGAATCATAATGCCTACCTGTATGAACCTGTATGAAGAAAATAAATAAATTATTATTGAAAATCACGTGAATTTCAAATAATAAAAGTCCATCTTCCGTGTATTTGATTTCTTAAATAATTTAGCAAATTAAAATTATCAAATTATATATTTTAGGTTATCTTCATTTATTTAAAAGTACAATTTTTCTGATCGCCGACAAAACTAGTATCTTTCAATAAAAATTTATCTCTTTTATGAATTCCAGCAGAGATAAGTGTTCGCAAATTTATTATGAGACAACAAACACATCACAATTCCCGTGTGACCTGTTGAGCGCTCATTTTCCTGTTTTTTTTTTCCAAAGCCGATTGCGACGAATTTTCTGAGGTAAAGAAATGTAAATACATAAGTGGCATCAGTCCTTTGTCGCTGAGCTTTGCCTTTCAAATTTGTGTTATGATCAAATTGTTTGCTAAAAAAACCTGTCTGCCTCCCCCCCCTATTACATTAACACCCCATGATTTAAAGTAAACATGATTGATTGTTTACATTGGACGTAAACTTATTGCTTTTTAAATTTCTGTATACAAACGCTTGTTTACACAGAGTTATCCCCAACTTCGTCTATTTCTGTTGAAAAAGATCTTCCAATTCAAAAGACGTTTTGCTCCGATAGTTGGCAGCAATTATCAATTTCAATTGATTCTTGAATTAAATTCCTGCGTTTGGTATTTGAAATTCCAGGCGCTATTATGCGACTTATTTGTTTACCATTATTTTAATATATTTCAAGCTTTAACCCCACATTGTCTGGTTACTCGATTTCATACCATGATCGTCTTTTTTTTTCTTTTAAACGCCTCACTGTCGTTTAAACTCAAATTTATCTTCAACATTTAATAATAATAGGCATCTGTGTGTGGCATCAGCCCCTTCGTAATTTTCATGAAGTTGACCTCTATCTTTATTAAAATGAAACCTCTGAATAGCGGACACCTCAGAAATTAAGAATCTGCTCGCTGTTCGGGAGTGTTAGGGCATAGAAACTATTGGAACTTGGAGTTGGAAAAGTGCCCGTTATGAAGGTTTTACTGTAATCTGTATGTGTTTAAGAGGACCTCTGGAATTTAATATACTTTCTGAATACATAATAATCTTCTTCAGGATGGAACAATTTTATAAACATTTTGAATTGCTATTATTGTTCTGTTTAGTAATATTGCCTGTATGTTCTTTGGTAATTAATAATAAAAAATATTAGAAAACACTGTAATAATTTGCGTCAATAACAATTTGCATATTTACGTCACAGTATGACGTAGTTATTTTTTCTGCGGCCCTGTATCAGGTCCCATATTTTTTTTGATTGCAGTTTGTTCACTTCTTGTTGGGATGGTTCTTGCGTAAAGAGCAAGACAAACACGTTAATGCTTTTTATCATTTAAAGCTTCAATTAATTTTAAAAGACGTCTACTTCCAACAAAAGAAAATATGGATTATAATTATTCAGTGCATAGATTTGTATTCTTTGTTATTACATGGTTATGCACAAATTTTATTTACTTTTGACACATCTAATAGTCGATGATGATATTATTTCAGTCTTAATAATTATTAAAATGCTAATAATACGGTCGGTCTTACTTTTATCGAACTCGGATGAATCAAAGTTTTTCGTGTTCCTTCAATTTCCCAATATTCGTCACCCTATAATGATATACTGCAGTCCGTGTGTGTCTCATATTTTTGGAGCTTCCTTCAGCGTTATTATAAGGTTCGGCTGTATTTTAACTTATAACTGCACCTTAAATAAAACAAGATGATACAGCTGTTCAATGTTATATTCATTTTAATTCTAAAATTTCAATCTAAGAAGTTATTAACCGTTAAAAAGGGTACAGGACTTCATAAACACCCTTATATCTAGAACCTGAAAGAAAATCTAATAACAATTTTTTGGAACAATTAAATTGGAAAAGATGACAACGTTAATAAGAAAAAGATTGCTTTGAATAATCTTCTTTGAAGGTTGTTTATGTACTTATTTTATTTCCTAGCAGCCTGCGCCTCGAATAAAGGCCGAATTGACGTCCAGTGCTCCGGCCTGCTATGCCCTGGCCATTAGCCCGGACTCCAAAGTGTGTTTCAGCTGCTGTAGCGATGGAAATATCGCTGTCTGGGACTTACACAACCAATCGCTAGTCAGGTAAATAGGCAACTCCTTATATAAAACATTCCGTGATGTCGCCCTGGAGTGCACGGGGTTGTCACAACTCGCAAGTCAATTCCATACACTTGGAATCCCACTAGATGTCAATTTCGTCTTTCACTTTGTCTAGTCTATTGCTAAGAAATTAACCTTTAGCCATGGTATGTTTTTCACTGTATATTTTGCCTGTTAGTGCTTATTACTATATTATCTATTTGTCTTGTCTATTACAGGCAGTTCCAAGGCCATACAGATGGCGCTAGTTGCATAGACATTTCCAGTGATGGTACAAAACTATGGACGGGTGGGCTCGACAATACCGTGCGTTCCTGGGACCTCAGAGAGGTAGGCATTCGAATTTTAGATTTGATGAAAACGATTATTTCGTTGATATCGATGGGAGGAAATTGAATTGATGAACTTTCCTTTCTTTATCAGGGAAGACAACTCCAGCAACACGACTTTACTTCACAGATATTTTCCCTCGGCTACTGTCCCACAGGAGAGTGGCTTGCCGTCGGGTAAATTATTTGTTAACTATTAATTAATTAGTTACTTTAATCAATGAATAATTTAATAAATTGATTAACAATTTGTCAGAAATAACTCACATAATTTTCTTATTACTTCAATTATATATATAATAAAATCAGTAGCGTAGAAACTCAAGTGTCATGGGGGTGCTTATGTGGTGTGGTGAGGTCCTCAAATGCCTTTAGAAAAGAATTTTGTGATGCAGTCTATGAGAAAATAATGTGTTTTGATATCCAGTGGGGGCTTGAGCCCCCCTTACCTATGCCGCTGAATAAAATATAATGAATATGCTGTGATATAATAAAGTATATACGTTTTGTGGTTATCTTCCTCTTCAACAAACAATCTCCATTTATATATTCTATTCGTATTAATTTATTTTAATTTATATATTCTATTCCAGTGGTTTCCAACCTTTTTAAAGCCGCAACCCATTTTTATAGTAACCAAGTAATTCGCGACCCCCTTTATAGTAACCAAAAGATCTGCGACCCCTCTGTCCGCCGCCGCCACATTTGTATAATAAAAGCATTTTTAACAGAGTAAAGAAAACACATTAAATATAAAATTAAGTATTTTATATATATGTTATATTAATTACATATATTAATGTATATTATAGATATGAAGTTAACAACCGTTAGTAGAATATTGCAATGTGTGTAGCCATGTTGAAATATAAAAGCGTTGGAAACATTTGGTATGAAATTCCTTATAAAAATAATTGCAACTAAAAATAGTTTCACCGTCTCCCACCCCCACCCCCCGAAACCTGTTAGCGGCCCCTTGGTTGTGAACCACTGTTCTATTCGGTTACGTAACATGCACAGCAACAGGAAATTTCGAATTGTGACATATGCTTCCCATTGTGTGTCTCTATGCACCTAGATGAGAGAGGAGGTGAAGGTCGGCCATAGCTCAGTCGGTAGAGCATTCGATATGTAATCTAAAGGTCCTGGGCAGTGGTGTAGTCGAGACCTAGCGGCGCTAGGGCATTTGTTTTGGAGGCTCAGCGGCACTAGGGCAAAGTTTTAAAAAATCATACATCGTACAAACAAAATTCTGTTCAAGTTGTAAATAAAAAATATGTGAATTCTACAATTCTGTTACGGTAAAAAAATTCTTAGTGCAATGACCCTAAAATTTATCATGGGTATTTAAATGAAATTACAGCTTGGAACACATATCATAAACTATGTTCCAAAGACAAAAAAAGCCACAACGACACAACTTGACACAACGACACAACTTGACACAACGACACAACTTGACACAACGACACAACTTGACACAACGACACAACGAGCCACTTGACACAACGAGTGCGACAAGGGTGAAAAGGCGGGCATTGGAGGAGTTAAGTGGTCAAAATCTTCCCTCCCACTATATTTCCACTCCGACGCCTTCGGCAACCCTACCCAATCCCTTCCCCACGTCCCAATTCGTCTTCATCCTCTCCGACGCATTTAGGAATGGGAAAGTATATAGCATGAATTATATAGCTCCCCCTTCCTCCCAAAGGCGATTTAACCCTCTGCTTTCTGATGGCTTTTTGTAAACATGATCCCTACACCCGGGACCAGCCAACGTTTGAAATGGAAGAAATAAAAATGTTAGGGGCAGCATACCAGTGGAAGACAATTTGTTGTTAAACAGGCCGTAGCCAGGGGATGGTCCCAAGGACCCGCCCCCCCTTCAAAAATGTTTTTGCTACAAATACTCATTCATTAGCGAGGTTGTGAAATTTTTTTTGTCTCCCGGAAAAAATGTATGGTTAAGGCCTTGTTGTTAACAACTCTTTACAGGGATAACAGACATCAACAAAGCATTGTTCATTTTAAATCTGCTTCCGCTTGATGACGTTCTCTTTACCATAAAATCAATATTCTAGTGACATTTCCGGTTTCATTTTCACATGCAATGCTCCTTACTAAATTTCATATTTATTACGCTGATGGTGATGGTGTAGACAGTCCCTTTAATTTATGTCGTTGATAATGAGTTTACTGGGCCAAAAGTTTCTTGAGCTTGCGAAATTAAAATAGTTTTAGTTATGACGTTATTAAAAACGTTTGAAATAATAACAGGTCAATGAAAACGCAGCCATCCGTCATAGCGCAATAGTATACTTACGGTACATACAAAACTTCGTTTTCAAATAAACAATACAAAAATAACGAACATGATGAATGATTCAATATGCGAAGTTGAAACGTGTATTGTAAAACAAAATAAATTGTAAGCAAATTAACATATATATATAATTTTATTATTATAGCCTATTAATTATAATAGATTAGAATATTAATATATTAGAAATTGCAATAATATAATAATACTATGATTTTTTTTATTATTAACATCAGTACTCCATGGATAATTGCAACACTCATTTTCCTAATTCGTCATTGAAAAAATCACTTTAAAGATCATAGCTTTCAAAATCACTTTGGCCATTATTATCAAACAATATAGAGCGTATGGCATCGTCATACAAACTGCGTTTATGATAAGCCGTTGCAAATAAAACAAAACAAATTAAGCTTACACAAATCAATAATAAAATTAATTTACAATTACAAACGAAAGAAAATAAGACTCAAAAAATGCAGAACGAATTCCCAAAATAAAGTTTGGCGAGATTGTAGTTGAGTAAGGCTAGTTAGATTTCAGCAGCAACCATTTCTCATCTTAGATCATCGAAGCGCACACCCATAAAAATCAACCGCAAATAGTTATCGCTTCCGGAGGTGGGGGAGTTGAAGACGGGGGTCAAGCCCCTCCACATGCCTCCCCCCCCCCGGTCTTACGGCCATTTTAGGGAGCAATTAACCCGGGCGTTTCAAAAACAGAGGGTTAAAGGTTTCCTTGGGAAGCTTACAACTGCCTTCCTTCACACAGTGTCCTCGTATCAAGTAAAGTTGAGTTCTAAAAAATAGTTTCGCAGTTATCTGTTTTAATTCCGTTTTGTATTTCAACTTTTTGAAATGAAGCGTGCTCGAGAAAAGGAAAATGCTTCATTATCTCGTCAAGTTAGTATTTTCGAAATGATTCAAAATTCCCGAAACGAAAAAACAGCGATGCGGTTCAACAAAGCCACGATGTGGAGGACCGAATAGATAGCCAGATGGTGAATACCGAATCGCTCCATATCAATAGGCTAAACGCAAAATCAGTGGAAAACAATGAATAAATTTCCCGAAGCACCAGTCATTTTCTTGACATTTGGTCATGTGATCGGAGTGGAAAGAACGACAGTAGAAGACACCTTGGCTGGATGCGAAAAACGGCTTCCTTGGTTGCAGATCATGTGAAAAAGTGAGGAGTCTGGGTCCAAGTGCAGAGCAAGGTATGTACATTAGCGCCGAATGGAGCGCATTTAAAGTATCATACAGTGGTAATGCGTGTGATAAACGATGGAAATCCTTAAAAACTAAAATTTCCCTCTATCGATCTTCAGAAACGCATAAAAAAGTTGAACAAATTTTAAAATGTCGTGATGAAGTTTTCGAAAAATAGTGGATTCGGCAGATAGCGATAAAAACGAAACTACTGTAAAAGTGTTCAATACTGCTTATTATATAACAAAATCTAATCGCCTAAAATTAATTGAAAGTTGATTGAATTATAAGCAAACAATGGAATAGATTTGGGCATAACTCTGGATTCGAGAGCTAGTTCAACGGAGATAATAAATCACATTGCAAATGAATTCAAAAAAAAAAATAGGAGAGACGTTAAAGAAAAATGAAACAAACTTTTCCGTTAAATGTTCCGTTAAATTTTCAGTTAAATGTTGTTAAATATCTTTTCCGTTCCATTATGATGGCGATGATCATATGGGCTAAATTTGCGCTTGGCTAGATTGTATCGACGAGTCTACAATCCTTGGTAATCGTACGGTTTTTATAGTTTGCATACGTACAACACTGAATTCTGTATACACAATCATATTTTTAGACCACCTTGAATTTGGTGATCAAAAAGCAATTGCAACGGGTTTGTTTAAAATCATATGGACTTGTTGATCATTATTGCAAAAAAAAACATGTTTCGCGATCGACGGAGCTAGCGTTATGTTGGGAGCAACATCGGGAGTTGGAAAATTGCTTCGAAATCAGTATCCGCATATTTTGGTTTGGCATTGTCTTAACTATCGTTTGGATCGACCTCTGTTCACGATGCGATGAGACACCAAAATTCTACTAACCATTTTCAGGCATTTATTGAAATACTTCATTCCCTGTATGGTCGATCTCTGAGAAGTTGTCGCGAACTTGAAAAAATTGCTTCAGGTCTCGGTATTCAGTTAAATAAAATTGGACAAGTGTTTAGAATAAGATGGATTGTCAGTAGTTACAGAATTGTGAGGGCTATCTGGCGTTCTTATCCTGCACTTGCAATGCATTTTTAAAATGCAACACTAGATCTCGAAAGGACCACAGTCCGGAGAAGCAAAATATCATGGATTGCTAAATACAAGATTAAAGTCGGAGGAATTTTTGAAGACACTGGCACTTTTCTATGATGTACGTGAAGAATTATCTATGTTATCGGAGCAATTATAGGAGATTGAATGTGATTTATCACTAGCTGATAAATTAATAAGAGGGACAGTTCACATCATTAAAGCCATGAAAGAAAAGTTGGGAGAAAAGTCCGAAGAAGCCAAGTCAGCTATTGAGAGTGGTGAATTTAAAACTATTTCTATTAGCTTGAATTCCAAATTGACGGAAATTAACAGAACGCAGTTTTTGACAAGTATAGGAAATTGTTTGGAACAGAGATGTTTTACGTTTCAATCATCCCACGTTAGTAAATCGGAAACCGACGTAAAAAAGCAACAATATGGGCAATTCCTGGATGATATTAATATTTTAAATCCAGATAATTGGCCAGTAAATATTGATGTTACGTTTGGTCAAGAATCAATTTTAAGACTATGTCGAAAATTTCAGTTGTCAGATGAAATGAGCATTTTAAGTGGATTTCGCGACTACATTGACAAAGGCTGGCGAAGATCACCCACAAATTTGCAATGCTTATTAAAAACGGTGAACATTTTACCATGCAGTTCTGAAGAATGTGAAAGAGCGTTTAGTACCGTGAACCATATCATATAGCCAGCAAGAAACAGACTTGTAATATCAAGCGTTTTTTCACTCATGTTTATTTGCTTAAACGGACCACCTGTAAAGGATTGGAATCCTCTCGCATATGTTAAAACATGGTTAAGGTATCATAGTTATGCAGATGAGATGAAATCAAGGCATATGAACTCAAAAGCTAAGATTCCTGAATATAGAAAAAGGGAATTATGGTCGTTATTTTAGGTAAAGTAACTGACAAAATTCATGATTGCTAATTCTTTTCAAAGTTTAAAGCTATTCTCCTAATCAATTAAATTCTTAATCTAATTAAAATAAAACATGCCGATTTAGGAGTAGATTCAGAGAGGGTGGGTCAGTTGGATTTCTGACTATTAGCGTTAAGTGTGAAAATTGGAAATGAAGTGTTTTGCTTTGTTAGGAATTATATCTGTTTCAACAAAATTTATATATTTATTAATTTTTTTTCATTTTCAAATGTTTTCCACGGTCAATTAAATTATCATGCTATTTCGTCTATAAAACGAATATATATCAATGATAATATTTTATAGCTATCGCTTTGTGAAATTTCCTAAACTTTGTTTATTGTGGTTATGTTAAAATTCCTGAAGTCGTGTTATAATAAATTATAATGCAGTGATTCTCAACCAGGGGGTCACGAGCTAGTTTCTAGAGGGTCGCCGCAACTATTTTTAGTTGCAATTATTTTTATAAGGAATTTTATACCAAATGTTTCCAACGCTTTTATATTTCAACATGGCTACACACATTGCAATATTTTACTAATGGTTGTTAACTTTATATCTATAATATATATATATAATGTGTTTTCCTTAATCTGTTAAAAATGTTTTTATCAGGTAAATGTGGTGGCAGTGAACAGAAGTGATCTCGCAGATTACTTGGCTGCCATAATAGTGGGTCATGGCTGGCAGAAAGTTTGGAACCACTCAAGACCGTAGCCAGGATTTAATTTCAAGGGGGGGTTCAAAAATTTGTGCGGCACGTATCGATACAATCGCAGTATGCAAGGCCGTAGCAGTGGCTTTTTTCGGTAGGAGAGACAGGACCCTAGTCAAGGGGGCTCAGCCCCTCTGGAAAATAGTTTTTCAAAATAAATTATTTTAGAATTTTATTTAAAGAAAATTAATAGAATTGTACATGACAATGGAAATTGTTCTTTGACGTTAAAAATATATTCAAAATAGATTTCTGTAGTAGATCTAATGTACATTATGTTTCTTACAGAGTGATTCATCTACTCTATAATAAAGATAAGGGAAATTCTAAATATTAGTATACCTCTCTAAGTTTTCAATGCAAAATTTACGTTAAGAAATTTATTCATTAATGTTAAATATATTAGCCTATTTAGATATTTAGTATTATTAAATATATTAATGAAATACATCAAAAAGTTAAAGGGTTTTAAGTCCCATGTACATCCTCTGTAACTTCCAGAGTTCCCCTGTAACTAGCGTCTATCTACGCTCCTGAATGGGGAGGGGAATAAAATTTTTACGCTATGCATCGATGCAAGCACAGCATATACCTACCGTTCAAGTTAAAGAACATATGGATGTAACATGTATCAGTATAATTGCAACGTATATCGGTATAATTTTTTTGATTTCAACGCAAACATTAGACATATTTATAAAAATAAGCAAATCCAAGAAATTCTTCAGTAGATGACATGGCATTTGTAAAGCAGTGGAAGCTCAAACTGAAAAAAAAAAAGACATAGAACAAAATCTCTCTCCCTCATTGCTGTAGACAGTGTCGGATTCAGAGGGGCATTTGAGGGGTCTTGCAATTCCAGCTCAACAACCCATACATGATGATAGTTTCTGTCCCTATCAGATTAATGGGCTGCAGACTCGTTGAGGGGTTCCTGATCAGGGGCGGATTCAGAAGTCATTCAAGGGGGCGATTAATGACTTGATTTTTGAAAATGATACCTCATTGGACCTTTACCTTCTATCTTTTCAATGTTAAATTATCATTCAAGGGAGCAATCCCCCGACCCCTAAATCCGCCCCTGTCCCTTATTCCTCAAGTGGATCTACCCTTGATTTGGAAGAGCGTTAGGCCACTTTTTTTTATGACTACACCACTGGCCTCGGGTTCGTTCTCCGATGATCTCGTACCCTTTTTCTCTCTCGTATTTGCCCGTGAATTTAACATACAGTAGACCCTCTTATTAAATACGTTCGGATTAACAACGATTTCCGATTAACGGCGATATTTTAAAGTTCCGGCGAATCCTTCATAAAATTAAAAACATTCCGACCACCGTCTTTTTCCGTTTGACGACGTTTTTGCTCCTTTAATTGAAGGTCGCTAGTGGAAGAGATTTCTATCCATATCAGGGTTTAAGCTGGCTCAAAACATGCTGTCGCAAAAATGCTAAAATGGGGCAAAAAAGTTGTAGCAAAATGCTAAAAAATATTAGTTGCTTTCGTTGTTCCAAGAATCGTATCAATGAAATTATTTATATCAACGATGCTTAACAGGTGCTGTTAAGAATTTTGAAGAGGAAACGAAAAGGAACAAGAAAAGATCGCTGAAGTGCAAAACGGATCTTCTGGAATCGAGAAATCCTGCTTTCAGAGAATAAACTGTGGTTAAAAATGCCTGTTGCATTTTCGCGATGGGCAAAAATTTTTTCTTCGCAATTTCGTGCAACTCATCGCATTTTGCGAAAAACGCGACTGCAGCTTAAACCCTTTTCCATATGTACTTCCGATATAAAAATTAATTGCTTGTATAATAATAAAACCAAAGTAAAGCATAGGAGCTTTCGGACTCCTGAACAGCAAGCTTTCATTATGAGTAATGGTCTGCTATTGACGACTTCGAAAGCTTCCCTGCTCTTCTATTGCACCAGTGTTTTCTGTATGCAAAATTCCTCTCTGATACTTTATGTTATATTGTAATATTTTTATATATATTAACTTGTAATTATATTAATTATATATTTTTTAGCATGGAAAGTAGCAACGTGGAGGTCTTACATTGTAATAAACCAGATAAATATCAACTGCATCTGCACGAGAGTTGCGTACTGTCGTTGAAGTTCGCCTCCTGTGGCAAATGGTTTGTTAGTACAGGCAAAGACAACCTTCTAAATGCGTGGCGTACTCCCTATGGGGCCAGTATCTTCCAGGTAATAGCAGTTACATGTGTGTGTGTGTGTGTATTTGAGGCGCCAAATTTCAGGCACCTAGCAGACCTAGACGAGCGGTTTATTACACCACAAAGAACCCTTTTCTCCTTGCTGCAGAATCACAGATTATTCCCATTCAGCCAGGACCTGATCACCTAAAGGCTTCCAAAGCCCGGGCCTTGGGCCCCACAATTTTAGGGGCCCCAAAAATGCCAAACTGTTATTTCATTTTTATATAAAATTTTTTACTTTTTCCAAATCGTTTCCCAAAAAATAAAAAAAAAATTGCAGCGAAGTAACGTTGTGCATTCGTTATTGTAGTGTTACCTCCCAATAAGGGACACCCACAGGACAAGACATTTTGGCTCTTAAATAGAGGTGTCCCTGCTTCGGAGGTGCATGTGTTGATATACACGTACACTACGGATCAGAGTAATCATCCCTTATTTGGAGGAATCCCTTACAATAGGTAACACTAGATTTACCTATCCAACTTATGATGCGACTAATTCTGCAATGTAACCCCCAAATGGGCTCAGCTCGCTATTGAGGGCATTTTAAATTTTCGTGAGGACAAGGAGCCTTAAATATGTGCCTGGCCTAGGGTCCTGCAAAAGCATGATCAGGCCCTGCATACAGCAACTGTAGAACTGTTGTTCACCCACAGGTACCCTGACCAGGTTCTGTGGCTGACCAAGCGGCCCTCCACTACTTTAAGGTGCAGCTAATAACCTTATTACCTTTCGCACTCATTTCTTTCGAAGACACTTTTTTTCGCAATAGACATTGGGGAATGTTTCCGACCCCTCCCGTCAGTGCCTGAAGCAAAGCGCCTGCCTTTTCATGCAATAAAATATAATATATTTCTTTCAATAAAATATAAT
>QLNU02015270.1:121932267-121956065 GCA_006491805.2 Dysdera silvatica
TATCGAGACGCGGCGATGAAGAAAATTCCCGGACGGTTTAAACCGACGTGCATAATGACAAACTCAGACATCTTTTACAGGCCCTGAGAAAATTAAGGTCAGTTTTTAACAAAATGTGTGCAGCAAAATCATCTTCCTTAAATTAGTTATCCCGAACTTGCAAGAAATATATAGCAATTTTTGTGCAAAAGAAATTAAATGAGCAAATTTCGTTATTTTTACTTCATTCTTTGATTTTTAAAATGGTTTTATCCATAATTAGAATTTTGATAAAAACAATTATTAAAAAATTGTAAAATTACTAGTGATACACGAGGGTTTGGTTCAACTAAATAAATATTTTCTGGGTATATATATATATGTATTCGACTGCATACATATATATATATATATGTATGCAGTCGAATCTGGTAAAGTGACCACGTTTTATAAGAGAGAAATCTTAAGGACGTATTCATGACTATACAAAACTATGTCATGTATAGTAACCACCTGCATATAGTGACCATTGTAGTCCAATCCCAAGAGTGGTCACTTTGAGCAAGTTCTACTATGCATATGCAGACAGGCAGACAGGCATAAAGGCAGGAAGGAAAGCAGACAGACAGACAGACAGACAGACGGACGGACGGACGGACAGACGGACAGACAGACAGACAGACAGACAGACAGACAGACAGACAGACAGACAGACAGATAGATAGATAGATAGATAGATAGATAGATAGATAGATAGATAGATAGATAGATAGATAGATAGATAGATAGATAGATAGATAGATAGATAGATAGATAGATAGATAGATAGATAGATAGATAGATAGATAGATAGATAACATTTTTTCATACATATGACGAATGCCATAAATCACATGTTCTTGACAACAGGAAGATAACCGAGATCATGTCTCTATACACGCTATATGTCATCATGAAATGGGTGCGACATACCTATGATCGAAATGATCCGGGGAAGCATACTTGAAGGGGCCATTCTGCGAGAGAGGGGAGTTAAACGCTACTTACTCCCAGCTGAACGAAGTGTCGTGTTTATCGCCTCGCAGTCTCCCTTCGGTTCGAATCCATGTTTTTGTACCCCGTACACACCATGACGTCATATTAAAGTAATAAAGTGGGGCTTTCCCCCGCCGCCAATCGATTTTCCCTTCAGTTCGTAATTTACCATAATATGTGACAATTTCATATCAATTTCGTGTACTACGAAAAATATTCATAATTTAAATAAATTATTAAAAAATTATATACACGCGAACATGTAGTTCATGTTTGGCAATCCAACGTCAATACTAACGAAATCTAAAATCGGCACTTATAAAATTATTAAAACGATGGCAAACCAAATGCAAAATTTTATAAATGACTACTTCTGTACAATGTTGAAAATACGTACACTAAGATTAAATGGAATAAATGCACCACAAAATATGTAAAAATGAATTGTAATAATGTAAGAAATAACTAGATGAAAAATATATAATTAGTTAGAGCATACACTTAGAATAAATCTAGCAGTGTTATTAAATGAGCGCTAAACTGGAACCCAATACGAGAAGAATGATAGACTTGGGGAACCTTCAAAAACGAATGCAATAAAATATAATATATTTTTTCTGAATAAATAATGCCATGTTGAAGATTAATGAATCGTAACATAGCATTATATTTTATTATTATTATTATTAATTATTAATTAATTATTGTTACTTATTATTTGTATTAATTATTAATAATGATAATAATAATTATTATTGTTAATTATTATTAGTAGTAGTAGTAGCAATTATTAATTATTATTATTAATAATTAATAATTATAAATTAATAATTATTGATTAATTATTAAACCCATGTCTCTCAGGGAAGAATACTTACCAAATATAACTAAAACTTAAAAAAAAACACTGTTTATAGCTAAAATATCGCATCCGTTTTTCTGATCACACTGGTTTTCTTTCCCTTATACTACTTGTGTGCTTATATGTACTTCTATTATTATATACTTGTATTTACTAAACTTGTATTATTATACTTGTATATTGTCATACATATTTTTAAACTGGAATAAAAAATGAAGCTCTAGAGTGGTATAATTATGTATTTGAACTCGTTTATAACGAACTTAAAGGAACAAATGAAGACATTGTTGTAAATATATAATTACATTTTTTAATTTAAAAAGCTCTAGTTTGAGCTTCTACGTGGGTGTCGAAAATTACCAAGTAAAAGGTTTTTACGAAAAACTCACAAAAAACTCGCCCCGGTGGCTTTGTGTGTTGACCATTATTTGGCAATTGACCATTATTTGGCAAACTCCTGAGAAAGGTAATAATATCTCACAAAATTATTCTACTTTTAAACTTTTAAATACAATAAGTGTTTGAAGTTATTTCATTTGTTTGGTTGAAAGATCGAAGTTGAGAACATTTTATTCACCTAATTATCTGCCAAATTATGCACTTCCACGAAAAAAATACAATTTGCCATGGTTTGCTGGATTTTCCCTTTTTTTTATTTAAAAAATAAAAAATCTTTGACCAAATTAATACAAAAATTATAGCATTATTTTTTAAATAACATATATAGCAAACTGAAACATTTAATGATTAAATACTCAAATATCCACATTCAAAAAACCAATAATGTCTAGTTTTTACAAATTTAATTCATAACTTGCGAAAAGGATATATTTTGCAAAACTCACCCTCTTAAATGCTTGTTTTAGGCTGTTATATTGGTAATTGTTGCTTTATTGTTAGACGATTTTGTGTATCCATTTAAGTGTTAGCTGGAGAAACATAAACACTCGAAACTCTTTGCAAGGAAACTGGCGGAATGAAATTTTGTTTTCTTACTTCTTACGACTGATAACAGCATGTCTTGTCTATAGGGGGAAATCTCGAGACAGTGCTATATGAAATCTATGGAATGTTAAAAGAAGTAATATTAGGGGTCCGCCGCCTTATTTTTAATTGGACCATCTTTGTGACATGCAAGAATTCGAACTTAAGTTTGTCAGTTCAGCTTCTACCAGAGTCTTGAAGGTCAACAGGGGGATGTTGATGGGGATTGTAACCCCCCATTGCAATGAAATTTTGTATATTTAACATAGGAATATGTGAGTTGTAGCTCAGTAAGCCCCCCCCCCTCCCATGGAACCTATAACCCCCACTTACGAACTTTTTGCGTATACCTATGCTCGAAGGCATTTGGAATGTGAACGTTCGTAGGGTTTCTAGAAGTGTCAGTTTCGTTTGTAAACGCAGTGCGGTGTCTCAATATTCTGAGTGAAATTTTTGTCCAAATGCCTATTAATTTGGTAAATGGATTTTCGTTCCCATGGGAAAGTTTTGTCCTGCTCGTTTCAAGGGACCAGGGCTGCACGTATGGTTAATTCAGGATTGTTAATGGCTAATTTGGCGGGAAAATCTAAAGTTTAAGCGTTCGCTTTAGACTTAACGGTAGCCATATAAAATTTTATGAAACGCAAGAAATGTTGTGTGCAATTGGAAGACTTTCTCCCTTTTTCGATGAAGAGGGGAGGGGTAACACATGGCCAAGTGGAAATTGATTGCAACTCCTTTCTTCCAGTTCCCAATATTTTTCTGTATTCAAACTCAACAGAAACATTTGTGCGAAGACATCACGATACGTCACATAACTAGCAAGCCATAGAAGTAAAATTTATAAATACTTCGTCGAAAAATTATGAATACACAGCAAGCACACATTTTATTTTAAAAATATTTGTTTGTCGTAAGAAATTGTAAAATATATTTAGTAACACGTGAAAATTTGAAACGATATAATAATTTTGTTTATTTTTTATTTTATTTTTTTTTCCCTTGTGATTTTGAGGCCCCTGAAATTCTGAGGCCACAGGTGCGCCTCCTGCGCTTGTGCGGAAATCTGCCACTGACCTATCTTCAACTCTGAACAGGTGCGAATTGACTTATTCTGGTCCATCCCTTCTGGACTACCAATTGATCCACCTTTGGGTCGTTGACCTCAGATTATAGTCCGGTAGTACAAATACTCAGCTTTTAATAGTACCTATCATGTTCAATTCTATTTCCTTCACATTCACTATTTTTAATTATTTTTTATCTGATTTGACCCACTAAGATTTTTTTTGTATATGACCCACTCTGCCATCGCCGAGTGACTCTAAATCACAGCCCTTCACACTAAAAAATGTCAGCTCATTAAAATCAACTAAATTTAACTAAAAATCAACTAAAAACAACTAGAATTAGTCCGAGATTCTTTAAAATGTTTCACGAAAGGGATGAAATTCATTTTAAAGTTGAAGAAGTCGTTTGTTTTGAGTGTAAACTTCGTACAAGAAGGTGTCTAATACGACAGTAATGACACTTCAGCGGTACATGCATTTTGTTCCTATCAACATTTGTCATATGGTTCACAAAATAAGGAGAAGGCCCGGAGTAGGAATTAATGATTGAGCATAATTCTCCCTCCTTCCTTTTTTTATTACAATACCGTGGTATAAAAATAATTACGAACACTGCACACATTTCCTCCTAAGGGAGATTGAAAAAAAGGCAAACTTAAAATCACTTTTTCCTCGTTTAGAAACAAAATGGCCCCTCTCTCTTTTCCCTACGACAAAAAAAAAGGGGGAAAAAAGCAATTGCACTTTTCTCAATTTCGAGTCCAAACTCGCCCTTCTTACTAAATAAGCTTTCATTTAACTTTTCTTATTTTTTCCGCCTTCGAATACCCTGCGACTAAAAAAAGGCTAAAATAGGGAAAAAGTTGTTCTTTTTCCCTCATTTCCATTTCATTCCTTCAAATCCATTTCCGAAAAGAATTAATTACAAAAAAAGTGAAAAAAGAAGCCTTAGGGAAAAGAATCTAGGGAAAAATTGATTAGTTGGATTATTAAGCATAGAGACAATGCATGCCAATTAATGTCCAAAAAGATTCGCTTGCTGCGCGCCAAATTAAAATGGATCAGGCTCCGAAGATATCATTAAAAAAAGGGAAGTTTGTTTTCCCTTTTTCCCCTTTTTTTCACCCGAAAGGGAAGAAGAGAAGGCCGCCGTCCGAAGAGGAGAAAAAACCGTTCCATTAATATTAAATATTGCCGTCATATGTAAAAGCAAGGAAGAGATAAACTTCGTTTTTTTTTAATTCCACAATGCTTTCCCTCCAAGTAATTTTAATCAACATTCTAACTCACTTTCCTTTTCATTAAGCCCCCCCATTTTCATCCTTTTCAAACTTAATCTTAAGAATCCTTCAAATAATTTCGGCCAGGTAACAAAATGCAGTGGGGGGGGGAGCCCCCCCTTAGAAACCCTAAGGTAGGAGGAAGCAATCCAATTAATCCTAAAGTTAAAATTTTTTAAAACAAAATTTATGTTTCTAGCGTTAATTTAATATATTTGCTAGGTTTCTCATCTTTCCCCTCTTTTTTTTTTTTCAAATGGCGGACGTAGTTTAGTAAAAATTTCTCTTACAGATAGCTAAAATGCTCCGCTTAATAGTGCTATATAGCGGGTAAAATTTAAATGAAAACAAGGCCGACTCTTTATAGGAAAATTTAATTTAGCTCTTCTCAAATTTCAGAAAAACATGTTTTTTTATGTTCGCTTTTAATTTCGGCGTTTTTAAAATTTTAATTTTCGTCGCTCACCTAAAAATAAAAAAAAAAATATTAAATTCTCACCAAAGCTTGTAATTTCATTAAACATAATCATTTGAATCCAGTAAAATATCATTTGCATGTAGTCACTTAATTTTTAACACAATCCTGTGTGATTTTTTGTATACGTGCGTGGAAGTTTTACACGTTTCGTATATTTGTTTTCGTTTGTTTGGGTTTTTGTTTATTGTTTTTTCGTTTTTTAAGCGATGAACAAAAAACAACAACTTTTAAAATATTCCAAAAAGCAGCATGTTAAAGTAAACTTCATACAAAATATTTTTAAAAATGGTTTGAAAACGATCTTGCTAATCGATCGTTTTTGTCAGTTTCGTCTAGGCTTATTCGCGGGAATATTTACTGTGCTTTCGCCATCTGTTGGTGTGTGATACCGTTAGCAGACGGGTTATTCCATTGCAGTTTAGGGAAGGCCGTCTTGGAGGAACTGGTTTTTCCCGCGCGAAAAACCAGTTTCGGCAAGACGCCCTTCCCTAAACTGCAATGGACTAACCCGTCTGCTAACGGTATCACACGCCAACTGAGCGCTAGCGCACAATACATTCATTCATTCTTCAACTGCACATACTTCCGTTATGGAAACTGGCAAATACTGCGTTTTATGTTATTTAAATTTAATTAGGAATTATATGACTCCGTTTTAATATCTGTTAATATATTTCAATCTTAATTTAATATTTTAATATTCAATTTTACGAAAAAAGAAAAATTTCTCCCCACTCCCATGTAGATATTGCTTTTAATTTCATTGGCAATTTAGACTCATATTTAAAATCTTAGCGCGCTTAATAGCGCTCAAAGTTTTAAAATTAGATTAAGACTTGGAGCAATTAAATTAATTGGTGTTTTTTTCGTTAATTATATTTTTTCTGTTTAATGGAGTTTTTTTCAGTGTCTCTTGGCTTTTATTGATGAGTTTCTTTTATTGTATTTTTATTTTTCGTTTGCTATTTTACCAGTGTTTAACCTTTTGTATGTAAATTTCCTCCCTGGTACCCTGTATTTTATTTCTATTGTATTTTTATGATAAAAAGAAATGAGAACGCTTGGAAATATATTTATAGCCATCAGAAATATAATTTTAAAGTTAACTTTTGGGCGCCAACATCAAAAGAAAGAAAACAATATACCCTTCATTAATGGTACAGAATTTTGTATCACTCTATATATTTTTAGATATACATTTTGTATATAGTTTATTTAGACTGTGATATTGAGAAATTGGGAGTAATCTATAACAGTATACATAATCCACAAAAGAGCATATGTAATCTACAAAGAAGCATGTATAATCTACAGAGAAGCATATATAATCTAAAGAAAGCAGACATAATCGACAAAAGCATACATAATCTGCAAAAAAAAGCATACATAATCTGCAAAAAAAAGCATACATAATCTATAAAAGAGCATATATAATCTACAGAACAGCATACATGATCTTCAATATATATATATAGAGAGAAAACTATTTTAACTGAATTAATAAAAACTTATAAATAATTGAACTGAATTAATAAGAACTTATAAATCATTGAACAGAATCAATAAAAAATATAAATAATTGTACTGAATTAATAAAAAATATAAATAATTGTACTGGAATTAATAAAAAATATAAATAATTGTACTGAATTAATAAAAATATAAATAATTGTACTGAATTAATAAAAAATATAAATAATTGTACTGAATTAATAAAAAACATAACTATGGATTAATAAAAAGTATAAACAGTAACAGAATACTAAACCTAATAGAGAGTAAAGGATTAATGAATATAATAAATGAGCCAACAAGAACAGAAAAAGAAATTCAGAATCCACAATAGATCTCTTCTTTAAAAACTCAAATAATACAAGGGCAGAAGTACTAACATCATATTTTACCATTCATAGACCTATAATAATATCAATTAAAGAAAACTATACAAAAATATTTATAAAAAAGCATGAATACAAAGTGATAAGCAGATCACTAACTTAAAAGAAAATCTACAGTTATTAAATTGGAACCAGATATTTGAAACAATACCAGAAAATATGGAAAATAAATATGAATATTTTATTAATATTCTAAAAGATAAATTTAAAAAAATTCCAGAAAAGACAATAAAAAGAAAACATAAGATAGAAAACAACTGGTTTAATAATAAAATAAGAAAAAAAATAAAGGAAAGAAATCAGTTAAAAAGAAAGTTTTAAAAGAAAGAAATTAAATAAAAAATATTTAACAACAAAAATTCAACAACTGTGGATTAAATTTATAAAAATCAGAAAGGACACAAAGAAACTGATAATTAATGAAAAACAAATCATGTTATAATGAAAAATTCAAACAAAAGGATCCAAACAAAAAAATGGAAAATAATAAATGAAATACTGGATAATAAAATCAAAAAATCAACAACAAAACAAACTGAATTTATTAATCAATAACAAAAATATAATAGAAAATAAAGAAGTGGCAGATGAAATGAGTGGATTTTTTATTCACATCGTAAACCAATTCACGAGCGATCAAAATAACAATCACTCAAACCTACAAATAAAAGGAAATACTAAAACCTTATTTTTGAGCGACATCACATATGAAGAATTGGGAAAAGAAGTAAATACAATAAAAGAAAAAAGGGACCTGGATTAGATAATATGACTCCTGAGATAATAAAAATATGTAAAGATCAATTAATAGAACCATTATTGATAATTTATAATGAAATATTTTAAACGGAAAAAATACCAAAGAGTATGAAAATGGCCAAAATAGTTGCAATACATAAAAAAGGAAAAAAATGATTGTAATAATTATCGATCAATAACTATACTATCAATATTTGCAAAAATTTTTAAAAAAATTATAAGCAATATATTATTAAACTTTTTAGATAAGTTTAATATATGATAATCATCATGGATTTAGAAAGAAAAATACAACAGAAGCTGTGTTAATAAAAATGATTACAAAAATACATGATAAATTAGAAAAAAAATGAATACACAATAGCCATATATTTTGATCTCAGTAAGGCCTTCGACTTAATTTAATTAATAGAGAGAAATTATTAGTAAAAATTGAAAAATCTGGCCCGAGAGGAAAATAGGCAACATACTGAAAAGCTCTCTAGAGGATCGAAAACAAATTACAATAATTAATGATATAAAATCCTAGAAACTAGAAAATAATAATGGAATGCCTCAAGGATCAATATTAGGCCCACTACTCTTTATATTAGCATTAAATGACATTCACATAATAAATAAAAATTTATTGATTTACGCTGATGATATTTGCTAGATAGAAAGTTACAAAAACCTAAACAATCTATATAAAAAGAAATAAATGAGAGATTAGAAATAACGGAGGTTTGGTTTAAAAACAATAATTTTAGTGTAAACATAAACAAAACCAAATATTTATTATTCAAGCGTAAAAACAAAAAAAATGAAATAAAAAAAATAGTCACAAATTATGGTTAGAAAATCAAGAAATAGAACAAAATGGAAATATAAAATTCCAAGGAATGCATATTAAGGGTAACCTCAGCTGGAACGAACATATAGATGAAGCAATGAAAAAAATAAGAAGAGGCTCGGGAGTAATAATACATAGACTAGCAACAATATTAACCAGAGATAATACTAAACTTATATTTTACATTAATAGAATGCCGTATTAACTGTGGTAATGTTGTTTGGGGAAAACTTAATAAAACAAATGAAAATAAAATAAATAAAATTATATAAAAAGTAATAAAGAAAATAACATTAAAAACAGGTGAATCAATTTCAGCAAAAATAAAAATAAAAAAAATATTATATGCACAGGAAATATATGACATAAAACTACTTGAAATAATATATGAAAGTGCAAAAAACCAAAAATATGAAAATATAATAGAACTCAACAAAAAAATTAACTATAGTTATCGAAATATCAATAAATACATACCAAAAAGAAGTAAAACTAACAAAAGTCAGGAGAATATTAACTACATAGGGATAAAAAAAAATGGAATGAAATTCCAGAAGATATAAAAAACAGCAAAACGATGCATAAATTTACTAAGAAATTAAAAGAATACTATTTACTACAAAATTAATAGCGGTAGGGATTCATATGGAGAAATCTAAATAAAATTCGTGCATAATTGTTCTTATGCAAAAAAAAAAATATATATATATATAAATGCGAATAAATCTATTGTCTATAAATAATTAAACTGAATTAATGAAATATAAATTATTGAACTGAATTAATAAAAACTTACAAATAATTGAACTGAATTAATAAAAAACTTACAAATAATTGAACTAAACTAATTCGAAAGCATTTCGACCTTCAACTTGGAAGAAGGAAATTTAATAGTCGTGTGAGCAATGAAAAGTCGCTGTGAGAGCTGTATAGCTCCAAAGAGATGTATAGCTAACTAGGGGTGATCATACGTCCACAGTATTAACTTGTCGATCTTATCGTATTAATTGTGCTTGTAGCATTTTACTTTGTGTCCACCCCACCCCCATTCTTCTATAATCCATGCAGTGGCGGTTTTAGCACGTGGAAGGCCACAGGCGAAATCTGATTTTGAGGCCCACCTCTTTCTAAATATTTCCTTTGCGGCCGTTTCTGTCCCTATTTATCTTGCAACTATTGGCGTAACTACGGGGGCTAGGCGGCGTATCCCCCACTAGCAAAATATTACCCTGCTAGAAAATTTCTGACTCAATGTAATACTCAAATAACACTGCATACTGACCATTGAGGTGGGCATGTTTATGCCATCATATTACAAGAAGAATCTAGGATTAAATTTTAAGAAGTTCGGCTCCCACCGACACGTTAACCGGCCAACTACTAACTGTAGTCCGAAGTTTGGTTCCCTATGCGTAAGGGGTTCGGATTGTTCGGAAAACTGTAGGTTCCAGCCTGCACTGTAGCTAGATGATCTTGCACCCCTTGCAGGACCATCTAGATTGCGCCTCCTAGACACGGGCCTACTTTCCCCCCTGTGAATTATTTCAGCTGATTTTACACCCTTTCCCGCTGCGCCACCCTTGAACTACTGCCCTGGTTTCGGCGTAATGTTACCATTGCTGTCCTTAAGCTGAAAAAACACAAACAAACGGACCAATGGATAAATTTTAAGGACTTTAATACTAGTCTGTGTGCTCATGTATTTGTGATTTCACGTCACAACGATAATCCAGGATTGTGTTTTATGAATTTTGAGCATTGATGCATGTGCTCGTAAATTTATACGATTATATCACAGAAGTACTTTTGGATTAAATTTTAATTAAATTTTGAACCCTAGTCGATGTGTTCGTAAGTTTCTGCAACCATATCATTCCATACTTTTTGTGTCATTACTTGAATTAAAAAAGATTCCCATCATTTGTTTGATTGTTTGTTTGTACTTTCTCTTACAGTCGAAAGAATCATCTTCCGTTTTGAGTTGCGATATTTCTTCAGACGACAAGTACATAGTGACTGGGTCCGGAGACAAGAAAGCAACGGTGTACGAAGTCATTTACTGAACTCTACTTTGATCATTACTTTCTCTTTGGAAAACAACTTCTTGTACAGAAAAGTTGCCAACACACCTTCGCTGTATTTTCCTACGCTTAACGTTTTAAGTGTGTGTGCGTGCGTGTGTATGCGTGTTTCCAAGCTGTTGCTCGATGACCGGATAGGCCAATCGGGGCAAAGAAAATAATATAATGCGCGACGCCTAGCGTCGCCGACATGTGCCGTGTTGGGTTGCCACTATAGCCAAGCTAGTGGTAGGATTCCCACCGGGGTTTGTTGTTTTATTTTCGCGTTTTGTTAATCTTGTTGTTGATGGTGCGATTATAAATGAACGGACATGAACTCGTCGTCGTCTTTCTTTCGCAAACTTCCCCTCAGAGGGTCGAGGACTTTATCACCTACAAGTTATGTACACTCCATCACAACTCTATTATTACGGCGCGTTCAGCCTTCTGCAGTCCACAGTTCCATGCGTAACCTCATTGCTACTATTACTACATGGCGACAAGGACTTGTTGCTGTTCCTATACCTCAAGTTCCATGCGAAAAGCAACGTTAAAGTTCCACCACACATCGTTACTATCGGCGAGGACAACTCGTCCTTCGCTTATTGCTATACTAAACACGTTTATAACTAACGAAACGGTAAGGCTCCTATAACCACGACCGTCTGTAAGTGCACCGTACAACCAGGGTTAGAAAAATTTTGGCATGCCTTGTATATCTGTGTTTTCCACATTGCGAGTCTAAATTTTACCTAGCTATATATTACCACTGGTGAAAGTTACTAGTACTTACGGCATTGAAGAGATGGAGTTGTTTTGCTCTCTTGTGCATCTGGTTGCATTTCAACTCGTCCATTCTTCTTTCCACGATTTGGCGCCCCACCCCGACCCTTTAACAATTAACACTTATCACGAGTAGAAAAGTTTATATGTATTTGAATTTATGGCAAACGACTTTCAAAATCATGTCTGTTTCAGATCACTTGACTTTACAAATTTGTTTTGGGCGCTTAGCAAGAAGATCTTTGTGTAATATTTTTTTGCATTTTCTGGGCGCCGATAAATTTTTCTAATCCTGACGTTAACAAATATTATTTAGAACTTTTGAAACTAAGGTGTTGCAGAAAACCGACAGGTTTGTGTCATTTCGATGTCTTTTAAATTTATGACTTATATTTTTAATGAAAAAACTTTCTGTAATGAAATATCGGGTGTCAACACGCATAAAATGCGAAAAAGGAGATTGATCAATTGTTTTATATCTTCTAGCAGCACCTTTCTTTCTTTCCTTTTGTTTCTTCTTTTTAATGCTATATATTTATCTTTATTCTGTTGTTTTCATGGGTCGGCAACTGCACTTAAAATGTAACGTACTCAAAATTACAGTCGCTAAAATTATGCCGCCTGAAATAAATTGTTAATTGTCCTATAGGTTGTGACCCATGGGGGGTAGCTAGACGCTTGTTACAGGGGCGGGCTTAAAATTCGTGAATATTTTGATGTATTTTATTAATATATTTAATAATACTAAATATCTAAGTAGACTAATATATTTAAAATCAGTGAATAAATTTTCTAACGTAAATCTTCCATTGAAAACTTATAGAGGTATACTAAAATTTTTAATTTCCCTTATTATTATTATAGAGTACATGAAGACTCAAACCTTTGTAGAAAAAAAAACATGATGTACACAAGATCTACCTTAGAGATTTATTTTGAATATATTTTTAGCGTCAAAGAACTATTTCTACAATTTTATACAAAACAAAAAATCTGGAATAAAATTCTGAGGTAATTTACTTTGAAAAACTATAATTCGGGGGAATGACCACGTTTCCAAGGGGGGGGGGGCTCATCCCCATATATTCCCAGACTGGCTACGGCTCTGTTGTAACCAATTGTTTAATTGTCGTATAAGTTGATTTATGAAAGTAAACTTTCGAATAAATATTTTCTTCTGGCGCCAGAGGGCGTTCATGTTAGCATGGGCACACGAAGGGTGGGGGCGGAAGTAAAAAAAAATCCCTTTCCTAGGGAAAAACTGTTTTAAAATTATATATGCAGAAAAAAATCAACACAAAATTAAGAAATTAAATTTTAAATAACCCCCAGAAAACCAAAATTATGCATAATGTGTATTTAATACAAAAAAGGTCGCACACAACACACACAATTTTCAAGTTGCATTTAAACCCCCAATGAGGAAAAATAGGCATTTATTGGGCAGTTGATTTTATGTAAATATTTGTGAAGAGATTAGGAAACAAATTTGTATTATTTAAATCAACTAGGTTTGAACAAAATTTCTAACAAATCCTTTTGACTCTTATGATTTATCACAGAAACCTTTAGGCTTGACCCAGTGGCGTAAGCAAGAGGGGGGTCAGGGAGCATAAGCTCCCCATTATAAAGCAAGACGCATTATTCTGTTTAATACCATATCACATGACCATTCATAATGCTACTGGAGTCCCCCCCCTGGCTTGACCCCATATTTGTATAGAATCTTATAAATTCAAATTGAAACTGAATTCACGTTCTAACTCTTCTCAAAGGATACTCCTAAAAACAATTACTGCTTTTTAAAATTTTCTTTTTGTGGAAAACTATTTTCGAATTTTTTTTTTTAGAAATCGTGGGTTTTTGCTTGTCGTGCTCTGATTTGAATTGCGTTCAATCTCGGTTAGCCTTCATAATTATAAATCCTAAAGTTTAAAATACACAGGGTGTGTGGACAGTCACACACATGTGTAGAGTAACATAGTGAGGCTCTGTAATGGTGAGCGGTAACGCGTTCGTCTTGCATGCGGTTAATCCGGGATTCGGCTCCCAACAGTACCAAAATAGAACGCTTATCGATAAACTGCTCACCGTAGTCCTGGGTTCGGTTCCCTTGGCCTTAAGTGGTTCGAATTACCCGGCAAAATTTAGGTCCCGACGCAACATGGCCTTTGCTGCCCTTTCGCCGTAAAACAAATAACAAAAAGTAACATAATGACGATGAGATTCAGGAAGAGTTCCTTACACTGGTCTTTGTGTCATTGTTTTTCGAGTCTTCCAGATGCTTTGGCAGATAGCCTTCGTCAAGAGACAAGAAAATGCAATAGCCTTATGGGAACATGACCTTTGAACACCTTTCGAATGATTATACCTCGCCATCACGTGAAATAAATGGCTATTGAATACATTTTTGGCGAAATATTGGCGGAGAATATTCGAAGCCAAACACCAAAGGGACCGTCTAATTGCATGGAAAGACTCGAAAAACAAGAAAAACGATGTCTCCAAAACCAGAAAGGGGACTTTTCCTTATTCTTATATACCCTCATCATCACCACATATAATTTTATATATAACTACAAATTATGTTACTTATAAATATTTTTAAAATTTCACATCGCCCGTTACTCGAACATTGGAAAAAAAATGCCAAAATGACTTTATTACTTAAGCATCATAATTATACAAAATATGGTTTACACAAGCAATAGCTACGATATTCTATAACTATTATTCTGATATATATATATATATATATATACAGTGACATGACGTAAACCAGAGTATGCACGAGAATCTTTACGCTAGTTTCTTGTTGATTGTCGTTTATCGTTTCTTAGTTCGGCCCTATTTCTTCATAGACCTACTCTTAGAATTTTCCGCCAATGTTTCATTAAAAGTGTATTCAATAAAAAATTATTTCACGGGATTGCGAGGTGAAATCATTCGAAAGGTGTTTGAGAGCAAAACTCCCGTATATTTACTTTATTTCACTGTCTTCTGACGAGGGCTACCTGCAATAGGGTGCGAAGACTTGAAACGGAAACCGATGTCACCAAAGCCAGCGTAAAGAACTCTTTCTGCTTTAGGTGTATGTACACTCATTGGCGTACTCAGGGGGGGGTTGATGGGTGTTGTAATCCCACCCCCATTTCAATGAAATTTTGTATATTTAACATAGGAATATATGAGTTGTAACTCTGTAACACCCCCATTGAGCCTATAACCCCCTTATGAACTTTCTGCGTACGCCTATGTGTACACTATACTGAACTAACGTACACGAAATACACGAAAAGTACTATAAACAGTGATTTTATAAGAATCACTAATGGATGTCGAGAATTCCTGGACCTCTTGGTGAAAGTAAATAACAAAACGTAGAAAAGGGGGAAACTAACTGTAGAAGAAATGGGGATTACGTATGTATTTACATTATATATGTATAGTTACATTCTTTATTTACATTATATATTGTGAATTAAACGGAATGGTTGATAAAAAATCAATTGTGGTGGCCTTGAAATTATCCTTTAAACCTGGTATAGGGCTCATCACACACTTTTCAAGAATTTCTGACCTATAACCCCTCTTTACTATTTAGTTGCCGACCCCTGAAATATTCTTTAATTTCGTTTATTTTTAACCTAGCCCCCCATTTGTTTTGTACTGTCACAAACCTTTGCACTTTTCCTGTTTTTGTTTAGACTATTGTATACGGTGTATCTTACAGTCTCTGTTACCTATCGCAACAACTATTGCTATCAGAATGATTCCTACTTCACTAATGTGACAAGAATTCCTAAACTTGATGTGTACAATGTTAACCAGTCAGTCTTGTTACCATGTCTATATCTTATTTACATTTTTGAAATGAATGTCAATTTTAAATGGTTATTTTTGAACGCATCTCTGCGTCCTCTCACAAGGATTAGCAACAAAGCTAACCCACACTAAACGAATATACTGTAATCTCTTTAACAATATTTTCTTTTTTAAATAAAAGTCGTTTCTAGGTATCAAAGAGAATTTTAATAAAACAACCACAATTAAAAGCTTCTTACGGATGATGGGATTTTGAAAAACCCATTGAAATATACATGTCCAGCTGTCTCTCCTCATATATCATAAATTGTATTTTATTTCGATTTACTAAACTATGTCATTTTCACTGACAAGCTGATGCAAGAAACAAAAGCAAAATTGGAAATTGTTCATTCTTTATGGAAACGAATATTTGTAATTCGATGGGGTTCTTGTAATTTGTACCGTTGTAACTAAACTTAAATTCTATTATTATTATTTCTTAACTGATTAGCATGGGGGGATCCAGGTAGGAATTGAGGGGTTGCAGCCCCTCTCCCCAAACCGGCATTCTTTATACTGGATAGAATGTTAATACTTTATTAAAGAACAACCCCCCAAAAAATTCTATATCCGCCACTGCTAATCAGTTAGCAGATTGCCACTTTCACGAGCGTTGTAACATCTCGATCTGTTTCTTGATTTTAAATCGCAGTAGGTGTTGTTGACATTATTACAGCAATCTTTACAATTCTATCTGTGATTTTAAAGATGTGGTGTTGGTTTTTTAATTTGGTTTTAAATCTTTTTACTTTAAATTTAAAAATTCAATTTTTAAATATGTAAAATAACTTCATTGGAAGTGGGAAATTATAGCTATCGACTTATTTTACTGTTGTGTTCTTATTGAACAGTTAGAAATAGAAAAGGTGTCCGCCATAAGCGGCGCTGAATTCCCAGACAGAAAAATTATTATTTTGCTGTTTTTATTGAAAAATCGCGTCGATTATTACATAAAAATGGATATTTATCCACTAACCAACATCTCATCAGCAGAATTTCCCACCCAATTTAGATTTAACACCGAATTGAGCGCAATTTTGCGCTTGGCGATAATTTTATTGTTCATGTGAATAAAAAGTTCATAAAATTTATACCTAAACGTTATGGCAAACAATTTCGAAAAGCACATTAAAAATTAACAAGAAATTTGAAAAATGCTTCAATTTGTTTTCTTTAATCTTAGTAAACTTAAGTCACTCTTTAAAAAAATCCAGAAAAGATATATATTCTAACATTTTGTACAAACGGTTGTCTATGTTGCAGGTGATACGAGTGACAATGGAAAAAGACATCATTGTACGTATGTGTCAATTTCTTCTCTGTCGTTTCGCAAGGCTGTGACATCCTTCGTCAATTGCGAAGTAGCACTTTTGGTGCCGAAACTGTTCATGTACCTTCATCCCCATCCCCTCATCGCATTTTACACCCCTTTTAATATTCATTTCTTTGAGATTACGTTCAAGTTGAAAGGGACAAAGTACAGTGTCACCTCCCATGAAAGATAGACACCGTCGAATAAGGGGCATCTCTCTTTACGGGACAAATCCTCTGCTCCCTAGTATGTACATGTATCAACACAGGTACCCCCGAAGAAGGGGCGCCTCTATTTAAGGGACAGAATGCCCGGTTCCGTGTGTGTCCCCGCTATTGGCGAGGTGACACTGCATTTCATATTCTTTCATCATCTGACAAATAGCGCTCTATTTCAGCATCCACACATGTAAACGGGATTTTTTTTTTACACTTGATTGTGCAATTATAGTGTATGATATGTTGTTATTTTTGTTAATTTTTATGAAGAAAGAATCTGTTGAGATAATGAATTATCTATCGCTTGTTTGCATTGTGGTGAAATGCTGTTTTTCTCTTTTTTTCTGTTCTGTTCTTATTGGCCGACGTATTTTTCTAGAAATCTCTTAAGGACTTACGTTTCTGTCATTTATTTTTTATGATAATTATTGTTAATGATTGCGATAATCCTTGCTGATGATCGTTGATACTTTTGATAATCACTGATTGCGATAATTATTAATTATTATTGCTATTGATCTTTGATTCCGATCATACATTATCCTTTGTAATGCTCAATGACGACTCTTAAAGTTAATCATTGATGATCGTTTATAAGGATCACTGATGATCGCTTATAATGATCATTAATGATACTTTTTAACGATCATTGGTGATCATTTATAATAATTATCGATGATCCCTAATAAAGTCCATTGTTAATTTTTGATAACGATCTCTAGTAATCATTTATGAGAGAAGGATAATTTATGATTTATAATTGTCGCGATATTCCTTGAATATGATCGATTATCCTGGAAATGATCAGTGATCGTTGACGATGATCTTTTTTTTGGCAATAATTACGAATTTTGTCTTATGAAGATTTTTTCAGATTATTTTCTCTTATGAAATATATTTAGATCTCATCATGTATAATAACCTGGAACCATTTTAAAGAAATGTTCCCTTGCACTATTTTGCTATTATATCGGTATTTTATGTCATTAATCGTTTTGATGTTATTAAGCTTAAAGGCTAATTAATTTGTTAACTTGTATAATCGAAATCCACTGATTGGAGGGGCCCTGATTAAGCACTGATTTAAGTATAGACATCACTTACAATACTTTCCTTAACTTCTATCTGTATTATAAATCATAGGTTTTGTCGTCAACAAAAGGCGCTTAAAATAGAATTGAATTATTGGATTTATTGACTGTGAAATGACAACTATAATTCTATCACAATATTGTCTAAATTCTCATTTTCCAGATTCATCACGGACGAAGATCATAACTAGGGCAGTCATTTTTTCGCGGAAAAATAATGCAACGTTCGCGGGAAGGATCTCGAATTCCGCGGAAATTTAAAGAAAATTCTAGAATTCTGCGAAAATCCAAATAAAAATGACGGAAAAGGTGTAACACTAACATTAAAGAAAAATCCCAATTTCGAAACAATAACACAAATATCTATTACGTTACTAAATAAGCATTATATGGCAGGATTGACCTTTTGACCTTACCGTTTCAAGACCAACCACGAATAGTAGGGACCCTTGTGATAGTTGCTTTTCTTTGCATATATGCTTATGATAAAGCTTAATTGCTTATTAAAAGTTAATAGTTTAACGTATAATAGTTTAATTGTTTATTATTTATTAAACCATTACCGGCATTAAGTATATGCATAACGTTCATAATATATTTTATTGTTGAAGAAAGTTATGTAAGATTTTATCACACTTTGTCAGCGCAAAAAGGAAGTGAAATGAAATTATGTCGCCATCTATCGACACCAAAGGAAAACGAAATTATATAGAAGTTTGAAAAAATATATTTTCTTCGGTTTTCAGACATAAAAACGTCTCATTTACCGTGTCTATGCCCTACGTTATTATCATAAAGCTCTTTCTCGAATGAACGGGATTCTGACGTTTTGGCTTAACCCTCAAGGTTATGATGGGACAATGAATGCAAAACATCTTGCACATACGTAGCTTAAATACATTTTTCGGTCAAATTTCACTCAAAGGATTTTTCTGATGATGGCAATATTAAAGTTATTTAATTATGAAAATTAATAGAAGAATTATTATAGAAATTAGGCTTTTAAATAAAAAGAATCTAAAATTCCCAAAAAAGTTGAAAAAATTCTAAAATTCGGGAAAAATGTCGCAGAAGTTCGCACCGCGATAAAATTACTGCCCTGAATATGGAAGTTATCGGAACATTGCAAATTTATTTATTTATTTTACTTTTTCTTTTCCTTCCCTTGTTTCTATTTCTTCTTTTATCCGTATCTGCTTTCTGTCTTTTTTTTTTTCATGCCAGTGCCAAACTGTGTTACAGTTACTTATTATAGAGCTAGCTCAAATTATTTTTGTATAGTTTGGGTTAAAATATAAATTTTCTGCGAAACAAATTTTTTGGAAAAATTATTAAGGGAAAAAAAATTGTTTAAAAAAGTAGTCAAAAAAATGTCCCTGTTTGCTGAACAAAGATTTTATGTTTACTAAGCAAAAGTTTTGCTTATTAAGAAAAAATGTTTTTGTATATTAAGCAAAAGCTTCGGTTTATTAAACACAGCTTTTTTTTTTTTAATAAATTTTAAACTCGCGTCTTTTTTAAAGTGGACATTTCACAGTGCAATTATTTAAAAAAAAATTAACACCTCCCTTTGCAGTTCAAAGCGGAACTCTTTGACCTAAATATTACGAAGTTAGATAATATTGTCCTTCCCAGGGTCAGCACAATTCTCCCGAAAAAGGCGTGAGTTTAAATTTTACAGACGTGCATACGAATTTGAGGCCTCGTCGGCTGCGTTTCAATTGGCAAAACGCTTGGATAACAACCAGGAAGTCGCCGGAACGGCCTCAGCTTACGACGAGGCAGGCTTCTCCTCTTTCTTTGCTATATGTTGCTCTTTGACCATTCGTGTAATTTACATTTCTGTCGTATTGCCAACTACGTTTCTAGTATTTGTTCTGTCCCTGGCTAGATCAATAGCATCCAAATTTCAAATATATGTGTCAAGGAGTCTTTCAACCGAAAAAGTAGGTGTTCAAAATCGAAATATTTTTAGTTACCGAACAAAAACATATTAGTAACTTTTTTCTGTGTCAAGCAGAGCAACAAAACCGATCAGTTCTCATGTCTTTTACGTTTAAAGTCAGTGCTTTTAATTTGAACGTCATGCTCAGATATGGCTTTCTATAATGTTATGTAATCTTCCCATCAGATGACTTGTGTTTAGATATGAGGTTTTTAGAGGCATTTTATTTAATTTCACTCATAATTGAGAGTACATCGGCCTTTGTTGTCTATTGCGTTCGGTATCCTCGGTTTACTTGTTGTCTATTGCGTTCGGTATCCTCGGTTTACTTGTTGTCTGTATTCGTTACTTTGTCATCAGTTACACTTGTTGGATTTCCTACATACTAAATTGTCGGAGTATCTGGTCGTACCCGCAACTGGGTTCCCTCTCTTTTGTAACATAAAAAGTTCTATAAGTACTTGTACATGGAAACTCGCATAGCAGTAAAGTCATTGCCGATGTAAAAGTGTACTGTTTTTCTATGTGTGTATTGCATTTTAATTCCCGCACAAGACACTGCACGCAAATCTACACTGCGCTTAAAGATTGATGCAATGATTACATATTTCTTAAAAGTATGAATGAAACATGAACTATCAGCTTAATCGAGATTGCTATTTGTGTTTGATCTGTGGGAAAATGTGTTTTAATTTATGCAAATGATATTAAGAAGGTCTTTGAAATGGGGTTTTTTAGGAGGGGAAAATTTGGTTTGAAACAGTAATAAGAAATTTTTGTTTCTTAGTTTCGGAATAGCTTTCCTTTTGTCTACTATGCCAGTTAGCTAAACAGGTGATCTATAACAAAATGCTTTGGATTTTAGCGTTGACAGATGAGAGATATCTTTTTCCTTTTAATTATTAGGGGACAATTAATACTCGACTCATAAATTTCAGATATTCTTCAACATTTATTAAAAAATGAAATATTCTTCTGAAAAACGAAAAAAAATATGCATCGCGTTCAAACATATACGATCTACTTGATCAATTCGCCGCTTGGAAAAGACATGAAGTTTGAAAGAAAAATCTCATTTGCGTGAACGGGGAATCAAACCCGTGACCCAGTGGTCTGATCGCGGTTAAAGGTCACTGTAATACTAGAGATTTCTTTAAAAATGAATGAGAAATGAACTATTGTCTTAAGCGAGGTTGCTATGGGTGTGTGTTTAGTAAAAAAAATGTGTTTTATTTTATGCAAATGACATAGAAGAAACTGGTTTGAAATGGAAGTTCTCAGGAGGAAAAAACGAATTTCAAGAAGGGATCTTTTGGTCAGTTTTAGAATAACTTGCTTACTTTTTACACTTCCAGTTAAATAAACAGGTATCGTATAAAAATGTTCTGTTTTTTAATGTCGGTGACATGGGAAGTAGCTTTTTCCTTTGTGATATTAGTGGAGGAATAGTAATTAAATCATGAATTTGGGGTATTCTTAAAATTGATTTAAAAACGAAATGTTCTTCTTAAAAATGGGACAAGATATGCATCGCGTTCAGAAAAATTCAATCGACTTGATTCAAATCACGGTTTGGAAAACGGATGAAATTTGAAAAAAAAATGGCTTTTACGCGAACGAGTAATCGAACCATGGACCCTATTGTCCGAATGAGGTTAAATGTCGCTGAAAAGCTAGAGATTTCTTTAAAAAATAATTCATAAATGTACTATTGGCTTAACAGGATCGTTATGGATATGTGTGTGCTGTAGAAGAATGTGCTTTAATTTATGCAAGTGGCAAGAAAGGCAGGGACGCCGAAAGCCAGCGCGGGCCACCCCAGTCTCACCTTGACCGCCCCCCCCCCAGCATAGGTCCTTGCCAGCGTAGGCCCCTAGAGTTCATTTGGGCCCCTATGCTGCAGCCTCTTTGACCCTCCTCTTCGGCTCTCACTAAAGGATTTAGGTTCAGGCGGAATTTCTTAGGATTTTAAAGAAAAATTCAAAACATTATTAAGGAAGAGTTCATTTCGTTAGTTTTAGTATACCTTTCCTCCTGTTTTACAATCCTAGTTGAATATTAATATATAGGTGACGTCTTAAAAGTGTTTGTTTTAACGATGTGGGAACAGGTGAAAGATTTTTCCTTGATGTTATTAAGGGAGGATTAGTACTTAAATAAATGAATTTCAGGTATTCTTAAAATGGATTTAAAAATTAAATATTCTTCAGAAAAATAAGACAAAAAATGCCATCGCGTTCAGAAAAATATGATCTACTTGATTAAATTCAGCCGTTGGATCACAATTTCTGAAATTTTTAAAAAAAGTGACTTTTGCCTGAACGTGTAGTCGAACCCATGACCTAAATATGGTGAAAGGTCACTGTAATTCCAGAGATTTCTTTTAAAAATGGACGAGAAATAAACTAATGACATAAACAAAATTATTATGGGTATATAGACTGTAGAAAAATGTGCTTTAATTTATGCAAGTGAAATAAAAAAAAGATGTTTGAAGTGTACTTTTTCTTATGAGGTAAAAATGGATTTGAAACCTTAACAAGAAAGGGTTTTTTTTCTCAGTTTGAGAATAGTTTGCTTGCTATCTACTATACCGGTTAAATAAATAGGTGATGTGCTGCAAAATGCCGCTGCTTGCTTCTTTTTTAAGGGCTGGCAGATAGCTTTTCCTTTAAGGGGATCAGCAACATGTGGTTTTCCATAAAGACATAAAAAAAAAATTTCTAGAAAACACGATTTTTATTTTACGTTCAGATAAATAATTAAAAAAAAAAAACAAATAAAAAAATTTAAAACGCTACACACAACATATGTAGAATCCTTACGTGTACGTACCCAAGAAATTATAATACAATCGAAACCCAAGTTTTTGAAAAAATGTTCCTTTTGTGACAAACAATATCACTTCGGGAAAACCGCGTTTTTGTAAAAAGTTTTCAGTACATATATGTCCACTTGTTGCATTTTTAATTTTTTTAAAAAAACATAGTTCTGGCTAACCTAGAGCCAAAAGTTTTATGTGGTTTGAAAGACAAGAATCCATACTTCTTTTAGAAAAAAGAAAGAAGCGTTTTTTTTTAAAGCATTTCGCAAGTAACCCCCTTAATTTATTAACAAATTTGTACTTAAATCATGAATTCCAAGTGTTCTTAAAACTGGAGTATTCCTCACAAAAATTAGAAAAAATATGCCTCTCATTCAGAAAAATACTATCTACTTGATTCAGTTCACGCCTTGGAAAACGAATTAAGAACTTTTCAGATATAAATAATACGAAAGTATAAAAAAAATAGGCATTATTTATCGTCTTACTTTAAATTTTGTTTCAATTCGAAAAAAAAGGAA
>QLNU02015270.1:121974697-122000799 GCA_006491805.2 Dysdera silvatica
CGCTAATATATTCGTCATATAAAGTCAAGAATGATATGCACACCGCATCGTTGTCCCAAATATACCTTTTCCGAACAAGTATGTTATTTAGCAGCATCGGGTGAAAATTCCTTAGTTTATCTATCTATCACCCCATTCCTTACCAGTATTAATTGAGATGGGCTTCTAACATTATTGTCGGAAAATACCCAAGAAACGAATTTTGCGATCGTATGTGTTGCCACTGTTACATTGCTACCTCCCGAAGTTCCGGGACTCTGAGGATTATTCATATTTCTCGACGTAAGAAACGCAAAGATCATACATCCTCAGGAGATGCAGACAAAGGTCGTGCGGCTACCTGCCCCAGGACTTATATTTCTTCGTTGAATCCGAACTAAGCCCTGGACAAACAAACCCCAGACAACAGATTAGCAGACAAACTGAAAGAATGATTATCATCGTGTGAATTCAAACTCGAGTTTCCTAAACGGTGACTAAATACAGAATTGTTCTACATATATGATTTCTCCTAGTTTTAAAAAAAGCTCAGAGAAATAAAAGTGAAAAAGAGGAAACACAAAGACGAAAAAATAAAAAACAAAAAATTTAGAAAAATAATGAGTGTAGAAAAATAGAAAAAAAAAAAATTAAAATGTTGCACGGAGACTGCGGGCCCCCAACCAACGTCAGGCCCGACAGTGGCGCAGAACCGCTACTTCCCTTCTACTGTCGATAATGCTGGGACGGTACCCACGGCTGCGAGCGATAGCCTTAAGCAAAGAAATTTCATCAGATAAGGAGTCCGTTGACGAACAGAACTGTAGAGCCCGGAAGACATAGGTGTAGAAGGCGGACATGTTTTGTTGATACGGATGGAAAGAAAGATTATGTGGAGGGAGAGCAACGCTGAAAGGCTCGCAGTGCACAGAAGTAGTTACGATGTTTAGTAATCTGTATATCCAAGAAGTGAAGGGAATTAATTGTCTTTTTCAATTTCAAGGGAGAAATTACGCGCAGGATCCGAAGTATTGATGGTGGGAAGCAGTGAGTCATATTTGTGCCAGACCTACAGTTTTCCAAGCAATTGGAACCTCGTAAGGCCTAGAGAACTATCACTTGGACTACAGTGAGTTACGTTGCGCCAGGACCTACAGCTTTTCGAGGCATCGGAACCTCGTAAAGCCTAGACAAGCACCACCTGAATTACAGTGAGTCACGTTGTGCCAAGATCTACAGTTTTCCGAGGAATCGGAAAGCCCAGACAACTATCACCTGGACTACAGTGAGTTATGTTGCACCAGGACCTACAGCTTTTCGAGGCATCGGAACCTGGTAAAGCCTAGACAACCATCATATGGACTACAGTGAGCAGTTGATTAAATTTTCTTTGGAACCGCCGGGAGTCGAACCCAAATTAACGGCACACTGGATGAATCCGTTACCACTGCACCACCGTGTGTGCGAAAGGAATTAAAAGCAAGGGAGTGCAAATGACAATTTTTTTTTTTACTTCACATTTAAAGACGATGAAAAATTAGCTCCACATGCTTCTATTACATTACTGAGATAAAATAAAGTTCTACAATGGTAAATTCATTACTAGTTTCATTTCAAAACGACTTTATAATTTTTTGAGGCGCGTCGATTTTGAACATTTTCTCAAAAAGAACTTGTCACTTACACACCTTTACTTCTAAACCCCTCTTCAGGTGAAAGCGAGGCTCAAAATGACTAAATATTTAAATTAAAAAAAAAAACTTACAGCAACTAAGTCCCAAATTGATATTGTGCTAGCTTCTCCTCCAACAATTAACGTTCGACCATCTGGCAGTAGTTTACACGACCTGATGTAGTTATCCCGTTGCTAAAACAATAAGAAAAAAAATAATTACTTCTCTTAATATGTTTCGTACGTCGACATCTTTTTCAAAGGCATGTAACCAAAAGTTTTATCAGCAACAGTAGTTTGAATAGTCAATTTCCGAAATTTGAAAAAGGAATCGCGAATATTGCCACGAATGACTCGACCCAGCGATTTATATACACCCCCTAAACAAACCTCCAGATTTTTTGATACACCCTCTAAAAATCTTGAACACACAATGTGTTTAATGAAAATAGCAATGAAATCTAGTTCACACACACCCTAAAAATCTTGAACACCCCCCCCGGTTTATGAATCCTGGGTACGCCCCTGACTCGACCCCTCTACCACCAAATTTGCATTTATTTCTTAAGAGTTAATTTTCACAGTTATTAAACCATTTGGTAATGGGGTTTGGGGACACACTGTTCCAAGTCCTCTTAGTCATGCAAATTCTCCTAAACTATAAAAAAAACATAAATACAATACTCGTCAAATTACTCCTCCATAATAACAAATTACAGCAATCGTTCCAATTAATAACAAGTTACAGTAATTTCTCCAATTAATAACAAATTCCAATAATCTCCCCAATTAATAACAAATTCCTATAATCTCCCTAATTAATAACAAATTATTGTAAGCTCTCCCATTAAAACCAAATTACAGTAATCTCTCCCATTAATGACCTTGAAGGGACAGAGAAAGGACACACAAAGGAGACGTTATTCGGAACGTTTGCAATCTACAAAGCACTTGCCGGGATCGCAAAACACCGTCATTAATCGACTAAGACGTTATCGAGAGCGTGCACCGTATTTTAGTAATTTCCTTACCAAGCAATCTAGTTGCGAAACAGGACTCTTGCTGCTAGGTTGACTGATGTCCCACACTTTAACGCAGCCCTGAAAGTTCAAGAACAAAAAGTAAGTCGGAATGAAAGCGCGTCAGTCACACAATCGAATATAAATAAATATTGTGGACTTGAGAAACGGATAAACGATATATTTCATCTCCCGAGAAGGAAGGTAACACGAATAACTGCAAGTCCACAATTAATGGATCAATCAGTTTCCTTATTTTCGATCAATCTCCATAATCATTAATATATAATAATAAGCAATAGCTATATTTACCTTGCCCCCGGTGTAAACATATTTAGTGGGATTGGATATGGTGACGGCACAAACCACCTCGCCGTGACTAAGGGTGTTAATCTGACGGGCGTGACGCGGTATGCCCGGTCCGATGAGTGCGTCCGGCGGAAAGGGTACGGGTTGCATTTGACCATCAGCGCTCACGTGAAAAGAATACGCTCTAAAAAAAATAAAAATAATATTCAGCACCATTGTTAATGATAAGCTTTTGCTTTACATGAGACAAGTATAGCTTATTAGAACAATATACAAACTTTAATCCCATGTTTTTTGTTTGTATTGTATGTTATAGGATTCAATATTGCAGCAGAGTCGTCTAAGATGGGAACGATGGTTTAAAGGGACCTCAGAACCACGAAACGCTTAATTCCCACGCAATTAAGTTTGCTGCGAGTCCAGTGGCGTAAGCAGAAAGTTCATAAGGGGGTTATAGGCTTAATGGGAGGGGTTACAGAGCTACAACTCATATATTCCTATGTTAAATATACAAAATTTCATTGCAATGGGGGGTTACAACCCCCAAAACCACCCCCTAGCTACGCCTCTGTGCGAGTCTAACCCAACTCGACAAGCACAAACAGGTCGTGGTTATAAATGAGAACAAGTGTTCGCAACAAAAATAATAAGTCTAGGGGGTCGGTGACCTCGTAGGTGCACCTCATCTCTAGGGGGTGGGGGTAGCAATATTAAAAATAAAAAACGTGTGCACACGTATCTTAAGCCCTCTCAAATTCAAACTCACGGGGACAAAGGGGAAAACGCGATTCATTTCAGGACGAAAACGGGAGAAAGCTACTTTCAAATAGTAAACAATTGCTTTATTTATACAAGTTAAGCTACCTTCAATACAGGCCCAGTAGTCTGGCAACTCCAGTAACTCGGCAAGGCAATGGGCATATGAGGCACAAGGCACCAATGGATTGTTCTATATATATATAAACAGCTCGATGCGGCAACTGGGACATAAGAATGGGGCAACTGGGTCCATGCCCCGTCTTGGTTACAGGTCTGTTTCAATAGCTCATTCCCAATCCCAGTCATCCCCGTTTCCAGAAGAGGAAAAATTCGCCCGATATTTTTGTACATTTGCAAAAAATGGAAAGCTACACATAGCAATAATTTGCTTTTTTTTTTTTTTTTTCCCGTGGAAGTTGCTGCTTGCTAATTCTCAATATGGGAACGACCCCTCTTTGATTAAAGCTTTAGGAGTCCAAGATGAGGAGCAAATTGCACTGGTTCTGCAAAGAGGAAACAAACAGAGAAAAGGGAAAAAGTGCCTCTCGATCCCGAGGAAAGGGAATTTACTCCTTTTAGGTGCCACCCTCTTCACTCCTTACTACTCCTCCCACCAAAGGAGCGGGAGAGAGAGTGGGAAAATTTACTTAACATTTTCCAACTGAGGGAATTATCGACTAATTGTCGCTGTTTTCCGAGGGGCACCGCTTCTCCCCTCACGCCCCCCTTCATCCTCTCTTACGGACAATAAAACAGCAGCAAAGGGGCTAAGTGAATTAATTGAAAATGCTAATCCTCATTAAGCAGCATTAAATCGCTGCCAAGAGGAGCTCAGAGCTGCCTAGAGCGGGAGGGGAGACAATCCACTTCCCTGAACAGTGTTTTAACACGCACAGTAGCCATGTTAAAAAGAAGAGTTGCCCCTGTTCTTTGTTTTCCGATCCACACAGTCTATCGCATTTTTTATCACCCACTAGGAAAATTCTAATCACACCGCCTACATAAGACGCTGTGCCATTGGTATAGGTGTCATACACGGACCGTCTCTCTAGGTCCGACAGTTTCAGGCGATGTAAATACTCAAGTTACTTCCAACTGTCCAACTTCCTATCATTATCAAGAACTATAATGAAAATGACACGTGGAATAACGTTGATCTCTCGATGTTGACAAAATGGAGAATTGTGAAGAAAGACCAGCAATGGGGGACAAACCAGGAGTAAACTGACATCTTCATCCGTCGCCCAGATTTCTGATTACATGTCAACATAGCGACGAAGATATATCGCCCACTAAGTTACATTCTAGACCAGGGTTGTCCAACATACGGCCCGCCGACAACTGTTTCGAAAAAAAAAACCTTTTTCGCCAACGAGATTCACCAAATTTTTTTTAAGTGGCCTGCTGCCCAAAGAAGTTGGACAACCCTGTTCTAGACTATCAGCGAACAATATGAGTAGACTAACAACGTAAAACATGACGAGACTATATGCCTGCCATTTTCTATTTTACGGCGCATGGACCTTCACTTTCAAAGGAATCCACGCTCATCGTATAAGCGATTAAACCCCTGGATGCGAATCGGTGCTGAGATTTAAACCCCAACTTCCCGCAAGGTAGAGCGTCGTATCACCTGTATGTTACCGCTCGGCACATAAACAATCTGACGATAATATTCCGATTTATTTCATTTAGAAAACAACGAATTTTGTATTTTAAAAGAAAAAAAAAAAAGACACTTACGGCTTTCCACCAGATATGGCACCGAAGGCTGGGGCACGCATAGAGGGGTGTGGATCATACCCAACCTAGAGGGAAAGGCAGAATTTTCTTATATTTTCAACAATTCCTATCGGCATTCCATACATAGTAGTCCAAAGTCTTAAATACGAGTGGAAACAGCGTCACACTTACCAACGTCCTGGAATAATTGTTAAGAGCGGGTGACATATTGTTGTGCAAGACGCCCTGCGAGAAGGCCGCACTGGGACTGAGGTCTGCTGGAAGGCCCGGGTGTCCTGCAGCAGCATTGTGTAATGGATAAGGATAAGAAGGACCTGCAAGGACAAGATGGCCGTCTTAGTTGGAACTGAATATGCAGTTGTTTGTGAGTGGTACGGCGCAAGGTTGGTGTGAATATGTAGTCGAAGCTACTGTGAACAGCAGCAGATATTTGAAATTGTTGTCTAACTTACCGAGAGGCGGCGCTTTAGGAAGGGATTTCATTCCGCTCGATCCAGGAGTACTCCCTCCAGAACTCGTTGGGGTCACCGACTTGGGAATGGGGGTTGTGGACTTTTCATTCTGAAAGGAGATACAATGCTGACATTAACTACAATTGTAATATACAGAACGTATCTATAACGTGAACATCTTCATAACGGACACCAATGTTCAGAGCACATTCTTCTAATTCTCCAGTGCTAATTACACCTTAGCACCCCCCCCCCAACCAGGAGAATAAAAAATGAACACTTACTATACATCTCTAGAAATAGTTCCTAGGTTTTATTTACTTTCAAGCTCTGCACACCCACCCCGAAAATATTTTTTGGAGCTACTCAGCTTGTTGCCATTTCACCCCTTTCTTTCTTTCTTTCTTTTTTGTACGAAATTCAAAATTTTAATTAATCCAATTAATAAATAATGCAATTAATTTTCACAATTTTAGTTTAATTGTGAATAGAAAAACAAGCAGAAAACGCTTTTCTTAAAATCGACGATGTACCCGTTTGGCGAGCAAGTTGAATTTATCAAGTCCTTCAAGGGCTCTCCCATTTATCCACATACATATAAATTATAATAACAAAATGGTTAACAATTGTTAATCCAGCGATAAATAACGATCTGACGGACATGGCTTTCGACTGCATTGTCTAAGTCCCCTCCCGAGTCAAAAAACAAACCTCAATGAACCCAGAAATAGTATTCAAAAGTACTCACGTCCTTGTGTTTTGATGATGGTGTACTGGCGTTGGATGAAATACTGCTATGTGGGCTATGGGTACCATGTTCTTTCTTCACTTTGTCAGTGCCGTTTTCACGGGGACTCTGGGCCCCATTTGGTGGTCCCACAGAATCCTGCACAAGAGAAAAACAATTACTTCACAACACATTTAAAATAATATTCAAGTAATATGTGGCAAAACCCGCATAATAAATGACTCATCACAATAGCATGATTACTTCCTCATTGCCCCCCCGCCGCCAATACAATTACGTGAAAATATTTTAGAAGTTGTTCGCGGTTTATGACGAAAGGATAGATGGGATCATGCTGCGTTAGAACTTGCATTTTTCGAGAAATCCGAATTACTTTGGCCTACAGAATCAAATCCTTGGCCTGCGGATCTGAAGGGGGCTGAGTATCTTTTGGAATGAAACTCGGGTCATCTGCAAGGAAGGTAAACGGGTTACTACTATGAAAACGCAGGGCTATAGTATTACATGGCACACTATTGCAGAAACAGCTGTATGTATGGCAGCTCAGACAATGCTAATCATCACATATCAAAAATCTCAAATTAGAGTAGAGAGAAAATGTCAGAAACTAAAACTATCAGTTTTCTGGAAACGTTTTACCATGTATAGATCCTTACAATAATTCATGGACCCATGTTTTTAAGCTGGGGAAGAGCTTACCCAACGAATCCGCCAGTACTTAAGGTGTATACAAAGTAATTTTACATTTGTTTTGTTGAACAATATCTCACAACTCAATTTACCTTGATTGGTTAACTGTTTCAGATTAAATTCCAATGATTTTTTGTTCCTTCGAGATTGTATAAAGGGTCATCGGCGACGGCAGACATGGCACAACGTGACCTGAGTACCACGGCACATTTATAGGCCGCAAAACGAAACAAACCCAGCGCAACTAGCTCAAAAGCCGTGGAAATAATTATTGCGCCAGCCAACCAACTTCGTTGTTAAACAGGAAAATGTTTCCTTTTGCACAGGAGATTTATCCACGTGGGTCCTGGACTTCGCAAGTCTAAACAGTAAAGCCGCAGTAAACAGTAAAGTACAGCAGTAAACAGTAAAGCCGTCTAAACAGTAGAAGGGCGAATGATAATTTCTCAAGACTGAACACAGGTTATATCATACAGAGGTAATCTCTGCAAAAAGAGATGACCCACCTCATTTGCAACGTCCACGACAAGCTCCTGGTCGCTTTTTTCGCCATCGCTATCCTATAATTAATAAAATAAACATACATTAATACTAATTATGCATATTAATAATTAATAAAATCATAAAATGCAATAGACAAAACATTTTAAAAACGCACATTGTTCTCACATGAATTAGACTAGACCTTCGAAAGACTATTGCAGCACTTCGTATAATTATATGCATAGAAAAAAAGAAAAAGTATAGCGATGTAATGATCGCAATAGGGGGAGGGGGACCTGACCTCTAATTAGACATTCATAAACGCATATTGATAATTAAGGAGCGGGGTCTCACTTCACGACAAAAGGCCGCTCTTCAATTGCTTTCAACGTAAAACAACGACGCTAGCAATTAAAAACGGACTCGGCGGGGTTTTATGGTTCTTTACAATCAGATTATTTGAGGAAAACAAACTCCAAAAAGGAACTTCGCTTAATTTACATTTTAATTAGTTGCAAACAAAACGGCCTTCCTAACGCCAGCCGTCATTTAAAAAAAGAAAAAAAAAAAATAGGACGGAAGGAAAGAAAGAATTAAGACTCAATCCCGCATCTTCATCGGTTATCGCCAACTCAACTTAAAAATCGCACCCTTCTACGCCTCAGAGTAAACAAGAGGTAGCAGCCGAAAAGGGGCGCAAAAAAAAAAGAAATCGCTCCAACAAACCCAATGGCAAGCTAAACGCCGAAACAAACATATTTATTAATTACAAAAACGTAAAAAAAAAAAAAGAAAGAGCTTTTTAATTATTTTCCAGAGATGCTTTTAAAGGAGTGGAAAGAGCAGTGCGAGGCTCCAAAATTATAATTAACTGAGCTAAGGTGTGCTTCGGCGCTCGCCTCGCAACTTAATTATTTAATCTCCAAATTTAATTTCTACGATAGGTTTCCTCTCTGAACGAAAAGTGCTTCGAAATGAAGAAAATAAAAAAACAAAGGAAAGTCAGGAGAAAAAAACAACAAAAACAATTAGTAGAATCTCTCTTTGGCAAATAAAAGAGCCGGCTCCCCCCCCCCTCCTCCTTTAACATCGGGGGAGGCGGATGGGGGGCTGTGGACAGGGAATTGGGGGGAAAATACGAGCGAAAACAAAGCACGATGAATGAAAACGGCAATTACGTTTTGTTTGCGAGTAATTTAAATTACTTAAACCAACTGAGGATATTTTTAATTCTTTTTTTTTTTTTCACCATTCTTTTTCTTTTGGCACTTCCCGGCGCTTTTGTAGAGTTGCGGAAAGTGTCCTTTGGCGAGAAGGAAAGATGAACGAAAATTGGTGAGAGGGGGGAAAAAAAACAAAAACAGGACAACTTGAAAAATATTAGGGGAAAAAAAAACATTAAACAGGAAAAGGAAGTAATATGTGAAAAATTACCATATTAACTTTTTCCTCTTTTTTTCGCTTTTTAATCTCGTGGTCATTGTCTGGCGATCGACGGAATTTTTCCCTGTCATTGGGTGATATGGAATTCCTCTGAAAAGAAAATGGATTCATTAATGGCGAGCATTAATTGATGATAATACAATAATTAATGGGTTAAAGAATCTATATTTCATTCGTTTCAGATAATGTAATTTATATTCAAATGTATAAAATAGCTTATACTTGAATTCGAACCCTATACATAGCAGCCGAATTGTGGCCTCAAAAAAGTTCAAAAAATCGTATGTACCGATATGTGGCACTCAGTACGTAAGCGCATATTATACACATTGGCTGGCGTAGGCATGGGGGTGTTGATGGGGTCATGCCCCCCACTGCGGTACAATTTTGCATATACATATCTGAATATATGGAATTTTAGCTCTGTACCCCCCTAATGAACTTTCTATGTCAGCTAATGCACACAGTAGTAAATAAAACACAAAAGTATAAAAAATATTTATATAATAATTCAGTAATATTTAATATAAAAAAGCAGTCTTCGGACGCCGAATTGAAGACAGATACTATACATGACCATTTTAAATCTTTCGGTTCCACCACAAAATTAAGTAGTTTTAAAATTTATTTTAAACTGTTGTCACTTGCTGGTAAGAACAGGATTCAAAACGTGTATATGACTTGATATTTATGACAAATTATGAGACCGTTTAAACAAGTTCAATAATCGTAGGCAGGGGGGGGGGGGGTGTAACCCCCCATCGCAATGAAATTTTGTATATTAACATAGGAATATATGAGTTGTAGCTCTGTAACCGCCCATTGAGCCTATAACGCCCCATTATAAACTTCGTGCTTACGCTTGTGTCTACAAGTTAGTGTTATTGGTTGATTGCATTTTCGTGGCTCACGGACAGCAAGGGCAATTCTGTGCCAAATAAAGGTGAGAGTGATAAATATTCCGCGACAGCAGTTGAAAAAATTTATTGGAGTTTATACCGCCACTGTTGGACCCGTACTTTCACCCCCCCAAATGAATTTAAAGATCTCAGAAACCACAAAAAAATTTTTTTTTAACTTTTAATTTACATACGCTTTAAGTGAGCCTGTCTCTACAAAGCAATTTAGTCCCGTTGACAAAGCTGAAATTGAAATGCATTTCTCATGACTCCCACATTGAAATTTTTTTTCAGTGACAAGGAAAAGCTAGGGTTTACCCAAGCGACGACACAAGAGTGTGGCATTCTTGATACGAAACTGAGAAATAGGAGAACTTAGCTTTCACCCAACCCCTCATTTTTGTCACAACAAACACCCCCCCACTCCTATTCTTGGCATCGCACCCACTCCAGAAAGTAAGTCCACAAAAGACAGACACCCCTCACCTCACTAGGGGGAAAAGAAAGGGGGAAGGAGGCAAAGGAGGTCGAAATTTACGTTAAACTCATTCCCCCTGTATTCGTGAGGGGAGCTTGAGAAAACCCCCCCCCCCCGACTTTTCCGAGAGTGGGGGCTTTGGGGCGTATATTACATGAAGTGGAAGGCGGATCTCCCCACATGCGGCGTTTACACAAGAGACCCTTACTCAAGGGGCGAGGATCCCTCTTCTTGCAATTCGACATGGTCCCCCAGAAGTAAAAGAGACAAGGAAGGGGGGAAATTCGGGGGAGGGGGGAACGTGAAATTACTTATGGCATTTGCTCCCATGTCTGTGGGAAAATAAAAATAGAATTTGATCAACTGTTGTAAGAACTGTGGACGAACATTGGTGAAGCAAAACAATGGTCGAAATCTACGACTTTGTCGTAGTAGCACTCATTTTATGTGAAAACTGAGATCTATATATCAGTTACGATGATGTGGTAGTTGTAATTTGTAATTTTTGTCTTTTCAAGTACGTGGGACGTTTATAACAACGCGATCGAATATTCCACTTCACAAGCACAATGAATTACGAAACTACTCTAGACTAAATCACTCTCGGAACAAGGTTTGCGTGGTTTTTACCCACGTCACCGTAACTAATATATGTAGCAGAAAGAGTGTAACACCACTCATATTGGAGGAAAGCATTCCCTGATTTTACGAAGTTTTTTTCCTGACCTTTCGACAAAACTCCCTGACTTTTTTTTCCATGTTTTTCATTGACCTTTTAGGTAAAATTTTCTGACTTTTTCATGCTTTTTCCTGACCGTTTCGGCAAAAATCCTTGACTTTTCCATGTTTTTTCATGACCTTTTCGGCAAAATTCCCTGACCAATCACAAACCTTTGAACTAAATTTCAATTGCGGGTAACGTTCGTGGGAGATGTAGCTATTCAAAATAGAAGTTAAGAAAAATTTTCCCCGACTTTTCCAGGTTTTGATCAAAAAATCCTGTTTTCCCTGACTTTTAAGGGTGATTTCAAATTCCCTGAAAATTCCAGGTGGCGTAGGACCGCTGGTGTAAACCTTTGATGCAATATTTATACATTTTTTGTATCACACCATTTTCGAATAAGGCAATAATGCAATTCTCTAATCTATTCCAACCATTTAATCTGAGTTGACAAATTCACAATCTATCTACTCAATCTGAATTTACAAATTCACAATCCATCCATTCAATCCGAATTTACGAATCCAATCTGTTCAATTTGTATCTACGAACCACATGCTGAAGAAATGATACTGTTACAATACCCATATATTAAAGCGAGTATCACAGGATCGCATAACTTTCTCTCCCTGGCATCAGATTCTAGTGAAAATCTCGCGTATATTTCACTCACCATGAATCGATTGCAAAAGATTGTAATTGGCGAAAACTTGTACATTTCAGCAGGGCATATAAAATGGGCGGCAGCCCACCGGAGCCCACCTCCAGCACTTCTTCATTTTTGGCGATTATTTAAATATTAGCCGGAGCCCCTACAGGGTCATGAATTGCCAAAAAAGGTCATGAATGTCATGAAAAAGTAATGAATTTATGATTAAAGTCATGAAATTTTGTTACCCAGAAAAGTGGACATAAATAATTAACACATGATTACCGATTCTTTTGCAGCCATTCGATTTTTTAATCGATTTATCATAATATTAGGGCTCCTGAACTTTTTTTGTTAGAAATTGAGCCCTGCGTTTCAGGTAAACACGCCCCGAAATTGACAATAATGGGAATTCTGTTGCCTGTGCATCCCTCCCTTTTATCATATCTTCAGTTATGGAATTTAATGGAAAAGACGCCACAACAAACTTCTCAGCGTGATCATTCCTTTTCCACCTCCCCTCCCCAAACCACAGGACAGTCACTGACACATTGTCCCTCCACTTCACGAGCTAAAAAAAAAAAATGCCGGGCAGAGGGGAGACAGATAATAATGCAAAGGGAACAGACAAGCAAGTGGGGAGAAAAAACAGCTGTCTCCCACAATAGTGGTCTAATCGGTTTAGACACACTCGGCTAGAGCCCCCACGAGTTCCTGTGGAGAAATCCCCTCCCCGTTTCTCACCCCGCTCTCGGGTAGTCTTCGACCCCAGGCACGCCCTTCATTTATTTGGGGTATTCCCTCTGAAGAAACCTTCTTTGTCACCCCCCCGGGCAAACCCCTCCTGTTGACAAGGGTTTGTATTTCTGAATGGGGTGACTGATGCTCAGGGGAGACTCACATATCTTTCACTCCGGGGTGAATGAATTCAGACTCTCACCCCATGGGCTTTAAAAGGTGGCATACCCAGATTATCCAGGGGAGGGAAAATCCCCCAACTGACGCCTGCCTCCCCTCCAGATGAGACCAGAGCTGGGCAGTATCGAAAATACATGTGTTTGGAAAAGTATTTTCGATACATTTATATTTTGTATCGAAAATACAAATTTCTAGGTGATTTGTATTGAAAATGCATTTAGTTTGGAATTTTTAACTTCCAATTCTAGCCACTTGGCTAAACAGATGACGCTCGAAGGTAGATTTCATCACCTGTTTAAGTAGATAGTACTTAAGCATTGACCCTTCCTAAATTGTACTTTTCCTCGTACCGTAATTGTTCACAATTACATCCCATCTCTATATGCAAAGGAATTCGCTTCGAGGACAATAAAACTTTATGATCCTGGCTCTCCTTCTCCAAAACACATTTGCCATCTTGACCAGATATATGAGTTTGTATAACTGTCGGCTGTGTCGCTATCGCTATGTGAAAAATATCCCGGGTGACCGAAACGTTCTTTAACTTGAAAAATTTCGCACGAAAACCAATGAAATACGACTTTTAATCCTGGTGATAGCGGATTACACGCGGTGCCGTATTTCCCAATAGGCTATAGACTGGGGCGGCAAAATTTTGTGTATTAAGTTTGATATAAAAAATTTAATACCATATGATATAATCAGATGTTTTGCCGAGAAGAAAGCTAGACGTCATGCTTTCCATTTAAATACCAGTGTTCGATAGGCTTTTATTTTTTGCTAAAATTAAAATTTATTTCAATAAAATTGAATTTGATTTATTATATATACCAAGAAGAGATAATACTTCATATTTATTGTCAATACAAAAGTTTTTGGCGTATATTGAATGTAGCAATTTTTATGTCTCTAACACGGATTGGGGGGCGGACGGGTAGGAAGGGGCGGCAAAATGGTAAATCCGCCCATGATTACACGAGACTGAGGGCACATACTTTACTCTTTCTTAAGGCCTAAGGGATTTTAAACTCCCTAATAAAGAGTTTTCCTAAGCACAAACACCTGTGTCTGGTTGCCCCATACAGTGCGAAGCTGCTAGGCTTGGAACAGGCCCTAATTGTCCTTGAATACACCATGTTGTCTGAATAGTAGTACTTGTCGCCCTTTTTTGCTCGTTTGATTACCAGAAATCCAGACCTTGCAAATTTCCCACAGGGGTGCTAACACTTGTATGATGAATCAACACCGCCATTTGTTGTGCAGCAGGATGTTAGAAATTTTTCTACAAAAGCATGAATGTGTATGGAAGAAGCATTAAATACGTTTTCATTTTAAGATAAGAATTTTTCAACTATTTTTTTTTTTATATGCATGTATATTTCACACTTAAAAACATCTATTTTTAAATGGTTGAATGTTATTTATGAGAAACAGTCGTTAACTGAAAAACGGGATTTTAATTGTGGTATCATATTGCACTGCCCTGGTTCATGAATACATCGTTTCCACATAGCGAATTTTCTATATAACGAATTTTTTTTATGGAACCGTCCATTTCGTTATATGGAGGTTCTATAAGGTGGGTATATATCATCATATTCAACCATTATCTATCCACTGCTGGATGAAGGTCTCTCCAAATGCTTTCCACACAAGTCTATCCTGGGCCATTCGTTTCCACGTCACCCCAACCTGTTTTCTTATTTCATCCACCCATCTAGTTTGAGGACGTTTTCTAGGTCTTCGGTGGTCTCTTGGAATCCAGTTCAGAATTTCTGTTGTCCATCGTTGATCAGTTCTTCTTGCAATATGCCCAGCCCATCGCCATTTCAGTCCTTTTACTTTAACAATGATGTCCTCTACTCTAGTTTGCTCTCTCACCCAAGTGTTTCTTTTTCGATCTCTCCTAGTTATTCCAAGCATGCACCTCTCCATGCTCCTTTGCGTTGTCTGTAACTTTCGTATTGCTCCAACTGTTAGACTCCATGTCTCTGATCCATAAGAGAGGACTGGCAATACACACTGGTTGAAGACCTTTCTTTTTAGACACAAAGGCAATTTCCCCTTCAGGATAAAACTGTTTCTTCCAAATGCACTCCAGCCAAGTTTAATACGTCATTCTATACAGATATTTAAAATGCTCCATGGAATAATGCCATACCATCATAAACTAAGCATCATTTTCCTCTAATGACTCCTTTTAGGCGCTCTAGCGTACTTCCAACAAATTTTCTTGTTAATAATGGAGTAACTCTACCCGAAAAGCCCAATGAAACAATTTTTAGATTTTTTTTTTGTTTTTATTTTTTTTTTTTTTTTTTTTTTTTTTTAATTCAAAATTTATTTATTTCCATTGGTATTCTATGGATATTCAAGTCAAGACTGTGGGGTGTATAAAGTCAAAGCGGCGATTTGAAGAGCAACCATTACTCGATGGTCCTTGCCTTGTGGCATGGATCATCGCCATTTTGAAAGCTAAATGTCCTTCTATGGGACAATTTGTTAGCGCTTTAATGGACACTCTTTCAAAATATTCAAGTATATATGCTTATTCATTATACTTCCAATAAATTTGAGAGCGCTTACTTTTGAAGAACTTGTGCTTACTTTTGAAGAACTTATGCATCTCCACACATCATCGTATTCCTTCCGCCCTGTTTCAGAGTTTCACATAAATCTTTATGTATGTTTTAGGTTTTTTAAATATAACCCATCCACTCTAAATATATAAATTGAATTTCGATTTATTACTTAAAAGCATTTTTCTTAGAAGATTCCGAATTTATTTATTTGCCAATCTGTAAACCTAAGACGTGTTTACAGAGTGGCAAATAAATAAATTCAGAATCTTCTAAGAAAAATGCTTTTAAGTAATAAATCGAAATTCAATTTCTATATTTAAAGTGAATGGATCTTTCTACACACTATACTTAAAACAGGCCTCTTCATTTCGGCGCCTTCTTCATAACCGGCTCTCTTAATTGCATTTCGTAAAATTTGTCGATGCTTGTTTGTCATAATTGGTTTGCAATGAATCTACAAATTTCAATACACTGATGTTTGGATTCTCTTTAACTGTTCTCGGTGTATCTTTTTGATGTGACAAGTTTAACTTCTGAAGCCTCCTGGAATTTCTTCTATTTTTGAAAGATTTCGAGTTCATTATACCTATTTATAATATACAGGCGATCCACGACTTTCTTATGTAATTGTTTCCTGAAATATATACGAAAGTCGAGCAATGTAAAGAGAAGAGAAAAAATTGCGGTGCTTTTAAATTATTATTTAATTACATACTAGTGTACGTAGCATCAGCGTAGAGTTTTTAAAAATATTGGGGGTGAGGGCAAACACATGTTATGTACATTTATACATTACAGTATATGTAAAATTGCAATTTATTTCAAATTATTGGAGGGGGGGCTCAGGCCCCACGGGCCCATATAACTCTACGCCTATGGTACATAATGAAGAATATTATTATATGGTGTTTTCTTCAGAAATTTATCACGAGATAGCCGAATTGTACTCTTCTTTTACATTTCTTGATAAAGAGTTTTAGAAGACACGGTTATCTCTTTCTACTGACCTTCGTACATGAGATATATATACTCTTCATTCGGATCGCATTTTTCCGCGATAGTCAACAAATTTTCAGATGTATACAAAGGCTTCGCTCATATTCTTAATCATCGACGTCTTAACAGTGTGTTTGTTCTCAGGTCCTTCACCTTCATTTTGTATTTCACTCATCTCATGTATTTTAATCAAATCTTCAATTGACAAAGGCACCGAGTGAGATTGTATTAACTCACCAATTATCTTCTCTGAAATTGGCATATAAATTCAATTCATTCATTATGTTAACTATTTCAGTTGTTATAGCTTCAGTAGTTTCTTCTAAGACTACGGGATCATTCATTCATTATTGGTGAACACATTTTTTTTTTCAAGAACTTCTCATTATTGACCCTTTTATTTCAGCCCACGTGTCCCCAATAATATTTATTGCATTCTATATGTTATAATTTTTTCCAAAAATCTCTTAATATAGACCCCTCTTCCTTGTCAATTGCATTTTACAGGAACGTTATTACAGCACGGAATACTTACGAAATAGCGAATTGTACAAAAATTGAGGACAGCCTGTACTGGATCGTAGACTTAGACTTTTTGATACTACATCTCCAATTTTTAATATTAATAATCCATCGCATCCTAACTTAAACGCTAACCACGCAATTGTAGCTTATCACTCACGAATACGAGAACTGCTTGCGGAATTTTCATTACATTGTATTCAAAAAATATTCTAACTGCTTAAATTATTCCTTTATACAACTTGGGAAAATTTAATTTTAGTCGCCAGGTTTTGTTTCTTAATGCAGAATACCTGGACTAGTTGATGTGTCGTCTTAAACCATTGGCATAACACGGGAATATTTTTGGTTTTATTTCTTTTGTTTGTTTGGATTTTTTTATGGCGCAAGAGCATCTGGGCTATACTGCGTCAAACATATTTCTTTTGACTGCTTCTGCATGCTCATATTTCGAAAGAAATGAAAACAATTCCATTGACAATACGTCCTAAACGATGTGTGCTAAATTTGCACAGAATATTTTTGTTAAGTAATGTGTATTAATTTAAAATTTTCGCCACTGTATGTCGATTTATTATTATCATGGAACCAGCGGCGTCGATATATGGATGTCCACCTGTATTGTATTTGAATTTGCGTGGTGGGTTTTTTTTTTTATTATTATTATTAAACGTACTGATTATCAAATTTATAAACGATTGCTATAATGTTTATTATATTTAACGGTAAATATAAAAGTACCAAAAAACTAAATATAAGCATGTCGTTTTAGGGTTTAATAAAAAATGAGAACTGGGTACAATTAATTCTAACGGGGGAAAAGCCAACTCTAAACATGTCATTTTAGTGTTAAAAAGAAAAGAAACTTGGTGGGGGGGGATTTTTTCCGCTCTAGCGACGCGGAACCTCACAGCGCCTGCGGGCCCAACTGGGGGGAGAGAAAAGAGAAACACTTGTGCTCTCCAGCCATGCCATCCGTTATTCAGAGGTTTCTGTTTCCCAAAGGTTTCGTTATTCGAACATTGTAAAAGTAACAATAGCAGTTTGTGCTTGCTCGCTTCCCACCACCACAGTTGCGTGAAGTATTTTAATTAGCGAATAGTTTAAAATGAGCAAATAAGCGAATAAGCAAATTAGCGTCAATTTCTTTCGGCAATTTTTTTTTAATCTGTTGGGGCATCCAGCGACGTAGCTCGTTGGGGCATCCAGCGACGTAGCTCGTTAAGGCGTCAGCCTGGCATAGGTGCCAACTTCTAGAAGTGAAAAATCTGTAGTTAATTGCACATGTGGGCAGGCCACCATTTTTTAATTAAACAAAATCATACATAATTTATGAAAAAAGGGCACAATGAGGAAATTAAGTATTTATTAAATTAATAATAATAGAGGATTAAACTGTATTAAACGCAATATTAATTCTTAGAATTTACAAATGCTGTAGTGCAAGATTTTGCATTTTCGAGAAATTTTTTGTCAAATACATTCTCGTAACATTTCACATGTTGTCTGCATTTAACTATTAGTAAATTTTCTAATGTGTCATCAGACATGGTTGACCTGAAGTCAGTTCTAATTTTCTTCACTTGACTGAAGACTCTCTCGCATGCTGCATTACTGTGAGGGATCGTAAGTATTGACAGCATAACCTGAGAAAGTCGTTTAAATTTTAATTCACAAGTATCATTTTTTATTTTACCTATGGCTGCCCATTGTGCATCAATGCTACCTTCATTACTCACAGTTTGTGAAACTTCGAAAGCCTGGAACTCACTGAATTCTGTTTGTAAAGCATCAACAGCTTCATCTTCTGTATTATTGAACAAAAGAACAGGAAATTTTTCTGTAAAATATTTTAAGCTGGAAAATGATGCATTTTCAAAATTCGATATTTGTGTAACCTCTGCATGATGTAACACTTCTAACTCAAAAGGAAATTTATTGTGCATGTAGTCACATGCTGCTATGAAATAGCTTCTGACGTTTTCATAAAATTCATTTTTATCATGGATGTTAAAATCTTGGATTACTTTCAGTGTTCCATTTCCAATTAAGATATCAACATCATCTTTTTGATTACTCCTCTCATGATAGTGGACTTTCAAAATATCATTACATAATTTTGTGACGCTTGGTTTTACAAATTTCACTAGCATTTCTCTGTACAATTTTAAGAGAACAGATTTTAGCATATGAATATACGGTTCCGCAGACTGAAGTTGAGCATTTGCTTTTTAAAATATAGGCACAGTATAAGATAAAAATAAACAGAAAGCCTTATTGATATCTTCCGACAGAAAATAAAACAACCTTTCTTCACGAGACATGGAGTTTTCAGTTTTTCGTTTCTTAGAAATATCCACATAATTTTGAGCTTTCCTTTTTAATTTCTGCGATGCTTTTTTGCTGTTACGTTCTTTCACTTTATCTGCATTTTCAACCGAAACTTTGATAGAGGGAATAGTAAAGAAAGAAAGTGGGGTGATTTGATTCCTTTTCATGGCCTCTTCCTTAAAAAAACTGATCAAAGGTTGCCACTGCTGGATTATACGCTCTAAGCACTTTCCAACAGACAACCAACGAGTGCTAACGTGTTTTAATACCTTTTTTATATCAGTCTCATGAAATTCTTGAAGAATTTTCAACCTATCTTTTCTTTTCGAACTCTTTTGTAAGTAATAGTAAATGTCTACCAAAATTTCATCGATTTTAAATGGCAAACATGCAGCACTCTTTTCAGCTGCTAAGTTAATAAGGTGGCAGGAACAGCCCATAATTTCAATATTTTGGTGATGATTCTTTAACACCGCTGCTACACCTGCTTTTTTTCCTATCATAACAGGTGCATTATCACAGCTAAAGGCAACACAATTAGAAATCGCAAGGTTTTTAGATTGTAAAGCACTTACCAGAAGATTTCCAATATTTAACCCAGTAGCATCTTCTTTCAAAGATGGCATAGATAAAAGACAATTCACAATTTTTTCACATAAAAAATCGAAGAAAGTTACCACTATTGGATACAGCTTTGAATCAACATCGTTGCTTCCATCAGTTGCAATTGAAAATGGATAGCACCTTAAATTTTCAACAAGTGATGAGGATTCCTTTGCGGACATTTCTTTCATAATTGCAGAAGTTTTGGTCCTTGCAGATCCATATTGTTTTGCAATACTGCTGTCAGGAAACGTTTTCCGAAAGAGCATCCACGCATGATCGCTGCAATTCATTGGCAAATTATGTTCGATCAAAAACGATGTAAATAAACATTCAGCGTTAATCATGGAGGTATCGTTAAATGCAAAAAATGAAGGCTTGATACTATGATTAGACTCTACAGCCTTGAACGTCTCCTTATGTTTAACAGTCTCAGAATGCAAAGTAATATCGCGTTTACCACCGTGAGTAATGCTTATGTCTTTACCGCAACACGTGCAGAAAGCATATTTTGGCCCCAGTCTTGATTTTTGAATAAAATTAAACATCTTCATATATTCGGCTTTAAACGTTTGGTAGTACCTTTTATTAACGGTCGACATCGTTAACGTTGTTTTCAAAAACACCTAAAAACAAAACTTTCTTTCCGGAGCAAAGAAATACCAGATATGTCTAACACGTGGCTTCCCTACACAAAGTCACATGCTTGACCAAAACCTTATCGATATAACGCATTCTTTCTTTCCTCCCACCAACAACTACAAACAAATCCTGATGCGCGATTTCGTTGCGCAGGAGCTAAAATTCCACGTCACGCCACGCATGCACCCTCAACGGCAGAATTTTTCCGTCTTTTTTTACCGATATTTGCGTTTGTTTATGCATATTTATTATTAAATATGCACATATGCGCAAAAATTTAAATAAACATGCATCAAGAAAAATAGGTATTTAATTTTTTTAAAAAAAATCAGTATTTTAAAAAACACTGGGGATTTTAGATGAAATCTCCGAAAATCGGAAATCGTTTTCCGTAAGGTATAATCCGAAATTTCCCTATCTCGAATTCTTAAAGTTAACCTATAATCATGACCGGAAAATCCCTACAACGCGACGAAAACTTTATTCCCTCTCATCATAACCATCTCTGCATCACAGAGATGACAAAATTCAAATCCGGAAATCCCGAAAATCCCCACAAAATGGCAACATTTGTATATTGCATAGGGGAAAAAAAAAACCAGAAATCGACACCGAAAATCGGTCACAGAAGTCCCCATCTATATAAATTCTATATTCCGATAACCATTAGCCAGGAGAGGAGGCAAAAGGGGAAAAACGGTTTCATGAGCGTAGCGAAGGCCCTGAATTATTCATTTGATGGTGGAGCCAACAAGGCCCATCTGCCTACATGCTATTATTCGCCCCGTAGGGAAAAAGGGAAAGCACGAAGCCCTACGAAGTGAATCGAAAACAAGTGGCAGTGGAAGGGAGGGAGGGAGGTGGTGTCGATCAATTACACATCGGACCTGTCAGCAAACCGCGATCAATTACATATTGAAAGAGACTTGCAACAGATGCTCGATCCCACTTTCAGATATAGACACACATAATAGACGACGTGCGAATTCAAGCATTCGTATAGAAATACCTACCTCTCCGCAAAAATGGCAATTTTCATGCCAGTTTGTTTGTTTGGATTTTTTATGGCGCAAGAGCATCTAGGCTATACTGTGCCAGCACGCCAGTTTTACATACATTTTATAATACATTGTCCCTGCCGAAAAATGCGTAATCAGGCACATGAGTTCAAAAAATTGGAGGCTGATAAAATGTAAAATTACACGTTTTCTTATTATTATTAAAATTATTATATTATTATTCAAAGGCCGGTTTACTTTCAGTTACGAGTTGGATTTTTCGTCAAAACGGGGGATAAACCTTACCCGTGTGCGGCCCCCCCCTTTGTGTAGCCGTATTTTAATTACTCAAATAATACGACAATTTTAAAATTTACAAAATGTACGGGTTTGAAAATGATTATTGAAATGTATCATCAGTGCAAAATCGGGGTTTGTAAAGGGGGCCCCCCCTAGGTTGGAAGGAGAGAACATAAAGTCTTAGGGTTTAAAATTTAGGGGGACCCTAAAAGATGTGGCCCCCGCGATATTGAGTTAATAAATCTCGAGTTGTTTTTTCAAGTCCATTACCTTCAAAATTCAAGCTTATCAATAACGAAAATTTCTCGGATATTTGTCAATATATAAGATTAAATTAACGCTCCAATTTAAATAATACCGGGTGACCCCAAGGTTAAACAAAATGGCCGTTCTTTTTCATTCGTTACGACCACACGTGACCTCGTGGTGTAACAGTGGAAATTTCAGGGTCAGGGGGGTCTCAAATGGAGCGTTTGTTTCGGCGGAAGCATCAGATATGCACAGTTCTGGCAAGCTTCCGTTGTATGCGTTGGAATAATTTACACCACAATCACATAATTTCGCTGACTTCCTTCGCATCTCTTTCATCATCAATTTCGCATCTTTTCTGTAAATTCGTCTCTCCAAACTGAAATCCTTCCTCTCCTCCGCGTTTAGGAGCTAGGAGATTTAATAGCTAATACTGAAAAAGTTCAACCCAGGGCACCGACGCGGTCAAAGGTCACTGCGCCGGGATTTTAAATGCAAACCATTGGATAATTTGCCATATGGAATGGTCATATTTGAAACGGTGGTATTAATTATTGTATTATATGGGGGTATTAATTACTGTATTATATAGTGGTATTAATTTTAAATGGTTATATTTTCAATATGGAATCATTTCATACTGCAACAGCGTCCAAAATACTGAACTATCACAGAGAATAGATATAAAAGGTTTTGCCACATTAAAATACATAGACAGTGCTAAACTTTCAAACAGATAATCGAACAGGTCGGAGACGTAGCACAGACCTTGCCAAGCCTGGGTGCTCAAATATTACCCCCCACCAATGGTTCAACAAACGGGACCCAACAACATTAGATCCTAAGCAATCCCCCCCCCCGATGATTAGGCAAGGTATTGAAATAAGAAATTTAATTTGGGGGGGGGGAAAGAGAGAGAAAACCGACAAGACTAACAGGAAATGAAACGTGCGTGTAAACACATGCCAATTTCAATCCCATTTCCTTTCGACCATTGCGTGTCAATTCACCAACAATTCGCGTTGATTTAGCGCTTTTCGACAATATTTAGTGCGGCGATCATAATCGAGAGGGGTGGGGGGTGGGGGGAGAAATGGCCACCGAATATACAATCGTCCGTCACTTTCAAAACCACACCTACGATTAAGACGAGAAGTGGGGAGGGGGACAAGAAATCGATCGATAAATAGCACGGTCTAATGGACAAGGTTCCCTTCAAGAAGAAACCCACGTGGTACGCGAGCCATAGCCGAATCCTATTGGTAGTAGGGGATATGACGTCACCGAACAGGGACCGTACAACAATTCGCAGAAGTATCTCGGGAAGGCAACAGCAGCCGAGCGCACAAACCCGTAGAAACTGATGGAAACGTGTCCACTCAACACTGGCGGGCACGTCAGAAAACTATGCATAACTGCCCCCTCGGAACTGCAGACCACGTGGGACACTTGAAACGAGGGCCCCGTGATTGGTCCAGGGGAATTACGTAACAGTAAAGGGAAAGAAATGAAAGAAAAGAAAGAAAACATGTAGGAAACTTTAAAAAAAAAATTCTGGGATGAGAATGGGGAGTAAGTGGTGGTACTGGGAGGCGGGGCAAAAACAGGGATCGTAAATTCGCAACTAAATTACATACGTGAAGCCAGTGGAAACTCCGTGAGCGGCGGGGCGCGAATATCGAAGGGAGGGCAAAGGCGGCGCCCTTCAGACAAGGGTTCCGGCCAGAAAAATGAAAAAGGAAGGGCGGGGAGAAAGATGCCACTGTTTCCCCCCCTCCTTATTGCTCTAACGTGTGGGTCCTGCGATTTTGAATATAGCTCGAATCAGGCAACGTATATAAAATATACCACTATACCCACAATGAGAGCTAATCGACCATACAAGTTGGGTGAAATATCATAACGGACCTTTACTTTACCCCTTCTGACTAAATTGAACCTTCCACATTATCGATTCCTGAATTAATTTCCAATACTGCAATTTACAACGGAGAATGAATGAAAGCACATACATTATGAAAAAATAAAATAACACAAACGAAGGCTAACCGAACGTACCATACAAGCGTAAATAGTAATAATAATAATTAGTGGTTGATGATTCAAGTGACGCTAACAGCAAAGCTTTTGTCTTTTATGTATCAACTTCTGAAATATAACTATTAATACCATACTTAGGTTGTGGATTGATATAATTAATCAATTTCATATACATTTCGCGACTGCAGGCCTAAAGCACTAATTTCCAAATGACGCCAATTTCAATCGAATAGCAGATACAGATGTCAGCACCTGCAAGCACACACGTCCTGACAGTTTCAACCATAATGTTCTGACATTTCCAACCATAATGTTCTGACACTTCTAACCACAATATTCTACAATTTTCAACTATAATGTTCTAACTTCCCCACATTTGCAAAGCACCTCTTCTACATCGTTTGCATTTCATAAACGCCCTTCTAGATGAGAATGCAAAAGGGAAAAATAGTAGGCAATGAGGAACCAAATATGGTAACCCAGCTATATCGTACATCAAAGTAAGTGGGAAATAGCATCTCAGGTAGGAGATTGAAGAGAGAGAAAAGAAGGGAAGAAAGAGAAAAGGTAGAACAGAACAGATCCGGTGGTTGCGGCTAAGGGGGTAAGAGGTCGCTTGGAAAGATGACGAGCAATCTTTATTACTGGGCCCTTCTCAACTGCAACCGCCCATCAGAGGTAATTTCGTTCGTTCCCACCCGACTACAGCACCGTTTCCCCCTGTTTTAAAAATGCACCCACCCACCGCGCCATCTCTGGCCCCACGATAACGAAACCAACTCACGCACCCATCAGTTACGGTTGGGCGCACATTTCCTCGTCACCCCCTCATCACTTTCCCCCCATTCCATGTCCCTGGGAGTTAATGACATACACACAACGCGGTTTATATGTATATACATGCCCCCTAGCTTGCTTTCTCACATAGAAATAGCATCCTTAGAAGAGTGGGGAGGGTAGGGAGAAAAGGCATTAGGGGTCTACAAGTTTTAGTAAACCGCTCCTCCCATTTACCCCCATCTACTGGGAAGAAAATGGGGTGAGCATCACGTGGAGGAAAGGGGGCACTCGTACCTGAAGCACCCCCTAATCCCTTACCTACGGTGTGATTTTTGATTCCTCAAGACATACATTCGAAAACTCTAACTTGCAATAATGCTTTTGCTGAGAAAGAGAGCCCTCAAGACCCCACTGAATAACGAAGTACAAAGTTCAACATCGAATCGTTTGGTCTTTTTTAAAACTGCTCGGATACTCTCCCCCCTCCATAAATTTTTAATACCTACGTCCCTGCTCTCAGCATGGCAATCTAATCTTTGGGCAACTTCTGCTATCTATCTATCCGATAGTTGATATAACGAAGTAGGAAAATTTGTTTACTACGTACATGCAAAGAAAGCAAGAAAAGGGCTCCACCGTCCTGTCTCCATACGATAGTGCACAAGCTCTTTTTTTTATTAAAAATACATCGGTGTTTGGGCAATTCCACAAAGAGGTCAAATTTTCAAAGTGTAAATGTAGTTATATCATATATCATTTTAAAGCTTGAAAGCTCTATTTTCTATATATGCTGTCCATTTTTTAATATATCTCAATTGCAAAACGATTTTCGCTTAGAAGTGTGACTGTATGAAACATTCAAAAATTTGTTTTTACAAAACTAATTTTTCTCCTGCCCATTTTTAATAGAAAAACAAACAACAGAAATCAACTGATACTAAATTTTGTATAGCTCATATACAGTTCTGTGGAAAAATTATATTTTTTGACAAAAAGAAATTTCAATAGTTTTAAAATTTATATTACTGGAAGTTTTATGTTACGCCGAAACAAAAATAAAGCAAAAGTTACCATAATTTCTGAAAAAAAAGTTACCA
>QLNU02015270.1:122004117-122024569 GCA_006491805.2 Dysdera silvatica
TTTTTTTTTTTAGATATTTTACAGTATCAACTTCTGCTGGTCCACCCAGTATTTGAGAGCAAAGAACGTTATGTCCGAAACACCAAATTGTTAAGTCCGTAACAAATTAATTTGTCTTTATATGTTAATTACTACAAGTCACTCTACTAAAGCTTTACTATTCTTAAAAGCTCAAAGTCTTCTGAACAGAATAGGAAAGTAAATTTTGAAAAATCATGCATAGTTTACAGAATTATATAAATTAGTGTAACAATGTGGAATTTACACTGTTTTCTGAGTTACGTCCGAAACACCTTTTTTTTTTTAACCAGTTTCCGTATTAGATAAACCACAGTCTATTTCTTAAAAAAAAAAAAAATTCCTTAAAGCATCCTGAGTCTTTAAAGTATGCAGTATGTTACGTCCATAATGCTGGAATTGCACATGTGTAATATTTGTTAGAAGTTAGTTTTTGTACATAGTATTATTCTTTCAACATGTTTATTTTCATGTTTATTATGTATGTACCGAGACATTTAAATTTAAGTACATAAGCAGCTGTTCGTTTTCCCAAATAATTGACTAACATTCATTGAAACCGTACAATCGACTAACGTTTGTTGGAACTGTCAATATTCGTTGAAGTGGAGCCGACCATGCGCCTGCCCATTTGCTTTCGCATATAAATATAGCAAATTCTTTGCACTGTTCTTTAATAGCTGCATTAACTAGCAGCGTACCCACTAATGGGTGCACGAGGAAAATATGCCCCGCCGAAACACTCTTGCTTTAAAATTATGTACATAATATCGAATAATTATCCCAAGAAATTACCAGGAGAAAACATATTCCATGACATTTTGGCATCTTTATATATATATCTTAATAGGTGGGTCCCGCAGGCCCACGTATTATGTAAATACATACACAAATGGAAGGGGGTTAGTTAATCACACAGTAGGCACCCGCAACGACTTACAGAAAACCGTTATTTTGAGTAGAAAAATGGTAAGAACAAAAACTTCTGGTGTGTGTATTCTAGGCAAGAATCACGCGGCTTCGCCCGCAAACTGTCGCACGCTTCAGCAACTTCTGCACGACCACAGCGGTCAGTACAGAAGCTGGTAGTCACAGGTTAGTGAGTCCACCAGACCATGACATAATTCTGATAACTGGAACCGCATACGAAACAGCCATATTTTCCACTTGGAGGAGCACGGCTCCAGTGCTGCGAAGACAAAAGAAGACCTCTTACGTAACAATCACCACGTCCGAAGCATCCATTGAGAAGCTAACGCAGCAACACACACGGACAATCGAAATACGCTATCAGAACATGCGGGGGACAAAGAGAAAATTGCTCAGCGATTCACGAAAGCCACAACAAACTACCTAAACCATTGTTGTTACGATCCGCTGGAACGCGTCATCGGCACAAATTGAAATGAGACAAAAGAGTGGCAAAAAAAAAAAAAGTGAGAAAAGTAATTTTTCTTTGGGAGGATTCTCGCATGAGATAAGGCGCTTGATTTTCCTCCACAAGGAGCGACCAAAAGGCGCTGTACGTGTGGAAAATGTGCAATATCTTAAAGTGGTCGCAAATGAGCCATGCTGCGACCCAAACTGTGAGCTCTTTACAGCGGGCGCCCATTAAACTTCAGCCACCGCACCTCGCATCGTACCACGCGATCGGTCATGGCCTATTGGGTCGCACCGCCTTGCTCTTTAGAGATATTGGTTTGTGCAACGGTTTTTCGAATGGGAAATTACTTAACAGAATTAAGTGGTGTGATACGTCACCGAAGCATATTCCCAGTGCGGTAACTCCGCCGCAAAGCCGTGCCAAGTGCAAAATAAAGTCAAGAACCTCGTCAGTATTGCGAGATACCATTGAAGCTATTTTGCAATTTGTGGCATGAAAAGCTGGGGTTATACCTTTCGTAACCATTGCGGAGAGACGGTGAACAAGCCGGCCACCACCATTCTTCGCAATGAAAGAGGCTCCTGAAATTGCATTTCAACACTGGGATCAATTTCGATATTCTCTGGGGTCTGTTCAAGGTTTTTGCAAATCTTATATTGACGTAGAAATCACCAAATCATTATCAAATGAACTTTGCCACAAGTGCAATAAAATAAAGCAAGGTAAATACGTTTTAAGAACCATTTTCGACTCTGGTCAATAGCGTAGGAAAAAGGAAGGCCCACTGAGCTCAAGCCCCCCCCCCCTTGGGGGAATAAAGCACATTGTCCTCATTCACGACGAATTACTTGATCGTTTGTTAAAGCTGCTACAGTCCCGCTAATTTCTGAATCGCTCACCCCTGACTACTGAACGCCAGCATTGAATTTGCTATATATTCATTTATATATATTTGATATATATTTGGAATATCAAAGACACAATATTGTGCACTACAGAAATGAAATCTTAAAACACACTAAAACGTTACTTCGAAACTTAAAGTATGTTAAATCCTTAACCCATTGACTACTTGCGTATTAAGATGCGTGTTTGTGGTATAGGAAATCATACCGATTGCCGTTACGAGCTTTTAAAGAGAAGTCGCTGACACCCCGTGGTCTGGTCATCAAATCTTTAATTGGATAGAAATATCAGCGATCAATTTCAGTCACACTCGTAAGATACTAGCACATAGTAACGGAATTTTAGTGACGCGAGTTTGTGGATTAGATTCGTCGCAGCATGACCTGTTCTGTCCTTGCGTCATAAAAATTCACATAATAAAACTGGTTTGACAAAGTGTGCGACATTAGAATAATTGACAACATTATAACAGGTAATCGACATTTCTTACCTCTTGGGCGAGGAGGGCTTTTGCTCGGATATTGAGTAGCGCCGAAGCCATATCCTAAAACATACGAGTGTTTTGTTAATTCAAGTTTTGCCCACCAGAGGGCAAAAGGAAACAGCAGAACAAAAGATCATATAACAATAATAGCCTGTCTTAATAATAACAACAAGAAATCGTTGAACAGCAAAAATAAGGAAACACAGCAACATTATTTAAACCATCACGGATGGTTTCACTTTGCATACAAAGCTATAATTTATTTTATATAAATCGAACACTACGCAGATTAAATCTAAAGCTATAATTGTTCATGCATGGTTGTTTCATTACAGCTTCGGCACTTGCAAGAATTTCCTTACGGGGAGGGATGTAAAAATTGATTTTAATTCCGCCAGGGATCATCCCAAAATAGAGGGGAAACTGGGCGTTCTAAGGCACTGGTCCGGGTGGTCCCAAGCTGGACCACTGCCGTAGAACGCCCAGTTTCCCCCTACTTCCCAGTTTTAAAAAAATATTTACAATATACGGCCATAGACATACGCAATACGCACACCAGATATAAAACTAAAAGTGTTGGGGAACGAATACATAAACGATCAACTGTCGCCACTAGGGCGTATCCAAGTGAAGGGGCAATAAACGCATCACAATAAGCAATACACGCCACCTGGTGTAGAAATTAAGCACTCGTTTATAGGCGTTGTTTGTGGCCAATGCTTCCCCCTCCGCACTACAGTGGCATCCCCCTAAACAAACCACGGCATCATCGTATAATGAACATACCAAGACCGATTTGGTATGACGGACATACGAGCATACTGTACTGTTTGCATACAAGACTGTACAATGGATCATTGGAAGAGGGAGGGAGGGAGGGGGGGGACAGTTTGACGTTATCCTCGAACCATATTTTTAGGAGACAATCTTCCTATGGATAAACGTTGTGAAAGACATAACACCGGCGTATAGATAGCATCCACGAAACACTAGTAATAACTACGGAGTATTTCTTGTGCACTGTACCCCCCCATGGACTATTATATAGGCTCGCGTAAATTGTATCTTTCTACGGACTATTATATCGCTCGTGGATTGTATCTTTCTATGGACTAGAACTTGTGACCTACGTCAACTGAACACTCGTGTGCCTCTTATACACTTCAATATTTCAAGTAACGATGTGCGTTGTAAGATGTCAGATACAATGTGTGCTAAAGGGGGACTCATGCTCATGTGTGCGCTCTGGCAGAAAACTTTATACATTTGTGCCGCACGTGCCTTACACGCTCGTGTGGCCACAGTGTAGCGAGCACGAGCGCCACCCTCCAACGCATTCATTCATAAGGTTCCGACCCACATTGGAGAAAAAAGTTCCCTGGCTTTTCCAGGTTTCCCCTCACTTTCCAGGGAAAATTCCTTGAACAATCACAAGAACCCTTTCAAGTGAACTTCGGCTACGGGGAAAATGGCTTCGCGCTTGTGGAAGATGCAGCCATTCAAGGCAGAAGTTAAGGTTTTCCCTCACTTTTGCAGGTTCGACAAGATATTCTCGTTTTCCCTGACTTGCGATATCCAAAACCCATACCATCCCTGCTCTTTGGGGATGATTTCAAATTCCCTGACATTCCAGGTTCTCAAAGTGCATGGGAACTCTGTATTCATTAGTGTGATGATGCCTTCACTTTTGAATTTCAACTATTCAGCCAACGGATGATGACATAGTGGAACCTGGTAAAGTGATCACCTGAATACAACGACCACTTTTTATAAGAGAGAACTGCTAGAGACTTTGTCATGCCTATCCAAGGTATGTCGCGTATAGTGACCACCTGCTTATGGTGACCATTACAGCCCAGTCCCAAAAGTGGTCACTTTAGACAGGTTCTACTGTATTCGTCTTTTATGGCGTACGGATAGCTAAGGTGATGCTGTTGCGAAAAGGACTACATCTGTCTGAGAAATCCAAATTCATGCCGCTAAGCAATCAAACCCGAATTACCGATAAATGGAAAAACCGGAAGGTATTAGGCATTACAGGAAGTCCTTGGCGCAGATGCTCTTGCGCCATAAAACATCCAAACAAACAGGAAATCCAACTCTGATAATCCACAAGGTTCCAGTTTTAAGACGCAAGGATAGTAAGGGGGCAGCATGGTTGAAAATCGAACGTAAGACAACCGCACGTCAGGCGAAAGCGTCACTGCTGACATCACCGAAGGGCCCAATACGCAAGGTAGAAAACGTGACGGACAAAAGCGCCATTACGTCACGGCAGGACTTCATGGTGTACATTTCAAACACCGGAAAACGACACAACAACTAATGCCGGAAAATTAATTTTTCATAGGGTGGTAAAAAAAGAAATGCCCATTTTTCGTGTCAGTAATGACTTCAAAAAAATAAAGATGTAAAAATGAGCCGCGAATTTACAGGAAAAAATAATTTTTACTTGTCAACGTCAATTTCAGGGAAGGTCACAACAATGTTACCGGAGTTAACAAACAATGCGCATCAGTGGACACAAGGAAAGTTAATTGCAAACAAGCGGAAACTGACAGTTGCCCCCTCAAATTAAAATATTAACCCCCCACTTCCTTTTACGTGCTCTGCATTACTTTCCACTGACAGTGCAAACAAGATGCCACTGTCCACGGACAATACACATGACGGGCGATTCATATACATAGCAGGGTTTTCCACATTTCAAACCCCGTTTTAGAAGTCCATAGCGAGGTTGAAGAATTCACTTTTTTTTTAGCTTTATTTAAAAGTTTTGACACATGCGTATCTTCCGGTGAAATTAATGTGAATTTCATTTAAAAGTGACAGCCTCCGGTTTGATTATAGGTCAGAACGATAACTCATTTTCTTCTATACATAAAGTTCAAATTGAGCTAATGACCTAGGTGTCAGAAAATGATTATATATGTTATTTCCCCGACGAAAAATTAAAAATAATAATAAATATGCTACTGTCTCTTTATGTTAACCAGTTTGGCAACTGTGCTAATCCTGTGAAGGTAATACTATCCTACAGAAGGTGATAGTCTGGCTAAAAACAGAGCGTACTTTTAATTTTTCCACACACTAGAGAGATTCAAGTATTACGTAAGCGCTTTGGGGGGTTGCGGTTGTACTTACTTTCCTACGTTAGCCAGTGTTAATTTTTTCTTACTGGGGTGGGGGGAGGTATAAAATGGCCAAAATATTGCTTACGTAATACTTGAAACCTCCCCCAGTTAAGAGTCGTTTGAATGGTTCCCCAATCTCCCAAGTTGTGTCGCCAAATCAGCCAAATTAAAATCTCAAGTTCCTATAGGTAATATAAAATTTCCCCTTTTTTAATAAAAATCGGGAAAAAGGGAAAAAGAGACAAAAGGAAATGTCCTCTTCGACACTTGTTAAAGCACATTAAAAAAAAAAAAAATGGTTTCACTCCAACTTGCTAGCCACTAAAGAACATGCAACAGCAGCACGTGGTCTTGTTAAATATAGTATGTAGTTTTTACAGGGTGTCAAACCAAATTCTATTTCAAACTTCCCTGACTTTTCCAGTTTCCAGACCAAATCTTAATCGATTACCAGTTACTAATTACAGTAAACAACATGCAATGCACTAAAATATGCGCAATCAAAATAAGTTTCAAGGCCAGGAAATCGATTAACGCAAACCCCAAAGCCATTTATCATTCAATTATAGTGAATTTACAAATTCAAAATTTTAAATATATAAACTATATAATCGCAAAGCTGATGCTTCATCTTCTATTTCATTTAAAATCAATCTCACTCTCTTGACAAGTTTAGTCAAGAGAGAAAGAGCCCAGTTTAGTACAGTTTAGTCAAATGTACAAGTTTTTCAAAATTTTCAGTAGGCAATGTGGTACAAAAAGCACAGTTCAGGAAAGTTATTTTAATAAGTTATTTATTATAACAATGAATTTCAAATTTCCCTGACTTGGGCCTTTGTATTTCAAATTTCCCTGATTTTTCCAGTCGGGGGGAAAAACTTCCCAGACTTTTCCAGGTATCCCAAATGAGTAGACACCCTGTTTTTTAAGATCATGATGCGGAATATTAAACGGTAGAAATAGATCATTAGACAGCAAATGCAGTAGCTGGGAGGAAATTTGGAAGAGACAACTCAATATCTAATCAAATGCGCTCTGTGGTCTTTCCTGTTGTCCCCATCCATCTTGTCTCTTACCAAAGACCTACCTAGACCCTCACAACAAGCCACCCGCGGCCAATCACGGGTTCAACCCCTTCCCACTAATCCCCGTGTGCTTTTAACCCGATAATCCCGGTACCGAGGGCAGGGTTGAAAATTCAGTTGGGGAGAAACGAAATGTCAGCTATAAAGGGAGAAATGGTGATGGGGTGCGCTTGTTATAAAAGTGTTGATAGCTATAGTCGATCCGCCCATGCGACCATGCCATATTCGTTATTAGTTCTTCCCCTTTATTTCTGTCAATGGTACAGCTTGAAATTCTCCCCCTAATTACAATTAAACTTGGATTCCCCCCTTTTGTAATCACCAGCACAGTATTGGCTTCAGGGAAATTATATATATACATACACACACATCGATATATATATATATATAAGCACACATACTGTGTATTTCTCCCGCTATCCGACTAGTTCTCTTCCGGCTCCCTTGAGAGAGAAAGAGCCCAAACCATCCTCTGATTGGGAAGACCAAGAGAGAGAGAGAGATGCCCGAGAGCAAAAGGGATGCTAAGAGACTGAGGGGGTGGCGGGAAGAATGGAAGGGGGAGAGCGAGCGAGTAAATGACGTCTAATGCCGCTTCAGTTGGAACTACCCGACCAAAGCGGCCGCCCTCCTCTTCCGCAACACCTACTCACGCCTCTGCCTCTCATCCGCAAAGATGGGGAGGGAAGGGAGGGACCCACTACAAATTAATCTGCGTCTCGGAAGACGGATGGGCAAGTTAAATTACAGTTTTAAGAAAGTGACGACCTTTTCATCAGCTTAAAGTCTGGCCGACAACACGGAATTTGCTTGCTTTCGGACGCGCGGCGCTGGAGAAATAGTCTGCACCTTAAAGAGCAATGAAGTGTCAGTGAAGAAATAAGTTAAGCCTAGGAAGCGGCATTATTACACGATTTCTCATTGACGACACGTTAAGCCAACGACGTTCCGCCAACATGGGACCGACATCAACAGTGTATTTGGGGAATGACGGCAGTGAAATTAGGAGAGCACCCCTCCCCACACCCTTCATCTTCAGCCTCCAAAAGCGGACGTCGATGCTTGGTCCCTTTCATTCGGAAGAATGGAGTGGAGAAGAAAGGGGGGGGAACTTTGTGTGTAGGGGGAGCTTATGACGCTCAGAGCGCTTTAATAATCTCTGGCTTCCCCCTCCGCGGTCCCCCCCCGTCCCCCCGTTTTACCCCCACGGGGAAAATCAATAGAAAGAGGGAGAGAGACTTTATCCCAGCTATAACTCCGCTCACACCAGATGGCTTAACTCCCACAGAACTGGCGCTAAAACGTTATTTTCCGCTCCTACAAGCCGAAAATGGTCTTCTGCCTCCCCTCTCAGACACTACCTTGTTCCTGGAGCTCTCTCTCTGCTTTGTCCCTTTACAAGAGGGGGGGCAGCCTTCCCTACCCCCCCCCGCCCCAAACGTTGCAGAGCCCAGCTTGCCAGATAACGTTTAGGAAAAGCAGGTATGTGAGATAGTCTGATTCGGATCATGTGAGAGTAAAATCCTAACATCTTGAAGATTACCCTACGTTCAGTGGCGCGCACAGTTTCCACCCCGGTGGGGTGGGGAGCCAACCACGAGCCTATGAAAACAAAATCAAATTTAAAAAAATACATAAATACCACGACAACTCGAAGATTTAATCCATTGTTTTCGATAGCGGTCTCGAAGCGTGTAACCGTCATCATTAAAATGGTTAATTTAACAGTGATGTCTATGTCACTTTGAATTTGAACTCATTATTCAATACATCGCTTCTCTGTTGGTGGCACAGACTGTCGGCCATGAGAAATCCTCCGTCGCTGAAGAGGCGCCTGCCTATGACCATGGAAATGAACCGCAGCCCCTTTATAATAAACAGAGGATGTTGGAAGAAATGCACTCACAAATCGTCCCTTTGGAAAATGACCCAAGACCCAGTTCCACAACAACGTACAGGTACAGCCTCAATTATCAGAGGAGTCCTCGTGATAGACTACAGGCACATTTAAAATGAAATAAGGAAGGCCAGGGGGTCTTGGGGGAAAAATAATTTTGAAAACTAGTCTACTATCTGGCAACTCTTGCCTTTGGAGATACGTAGAATTGTACCCACGCCAGTCCTCTCTACCAAGCGTATGATGAGGACGCACTGTACATAAAAGAGTGCCCAGTGTCCCTCATGAGTAAACCAATATTACTATCGCAAGTACAGCTCACGCGGCCTTATCGAAAAAGAAACGAAATGTCTTTGAAAAAAAAAAAAATCCTGATTTTTCCTGCTTTTTTTCTTTTTTCTTTCAGGACAGCAATATTTGCAAGTAATAATTCAAATTTATTGCAAAATATGAGTTTAGTCTTTTTACGTTAAACCACTGCTAGCTACAAAAAGATTACTACTGTTGAATTTGATCGTAAATGGCGAAATCTGGCTAAGAGCGGCTTGGTAACTCAAGGTAGGGATAAAATAGGGGAACGAAACTTATGAATTTCATCCCTCATCTTGGACTAAAACATCCGTAAAATATTATCCCCCCCCCCTTCCCCACCACTTTTCCCCCAATTCTGACCTTATGAATACCCAGAAGGTTGATAAGATGAATTGGATCGCCAGAAATCGAAATTACTACTACTACTGGCACAATTGCGTACTTCATTCACTAATTAGCTTATACTAATCCCTAACAAGGCGGCACCATTGCGTACTTCAAGTACCAATTAGCTTATACTAATCCTAACAAACTGCACACAAGGAGATGTGAAATTAAAGATGACATGGCAAACAATGTGATCTGATCCGTAAAAGCTTGAGAAAATTTACAATGCGATTCACATAGACGAAGATTCTGGCGCCTTCGTAGGTACGTAGCTGGGCCATTCATAAAAAAATCCCTAATAACGATGCTGGTGCGTACTTGTACAAGCGCTACACAATGATATACCTTGATTGATAAAAGGGGGGAAAAAACACGACACAGCGAAAGAGGGTAGGGAAAATCTTAATCCGCTTATGTAAGGCAGATCCCGTCTTTGTGGAGGATGGATATTCATCATAGAGAAAACGGGATGCCGAGGAGAGGCTGAGGAAAGCGCAGGAGAAATCCCTGGCGAGCGGTTTGGCGAGATGACGGCCTGATAACGCCAAGTTGTCAATTCGCAGCGATGACTGCGAACGGTTTGTTTTCTCATTTCAGCCTTGTCGTCTCGGATTACTGAAGCCAATTATATAAAAAGAAAGCTGGCAAACAATCTGGAACTAACCTTCGTATCTTCCTTTCATTTTGTTTTACGAGTAACTGGAAGAAGATAATACGTCAGAAATTCGACTAACTTGGTGTCCGAAATTGACAGGGCGATGTGAATACATTTGGGAAATGGCACGAGCAAAGAATTAGGAAATAAACGAATTCTCACTCACGGACCCGAAGACTTATTTTACATCTGAGGTATTTCAGACGTTGAAATACGTTTCTTGCGATAGCACATGCACAAACTCGCGTTTCAATCGTACACGCACATGCACAAATTCACGTTTTAATCGTACATGCACAAACTCGCGTTTCAAGCGCAAGACATTGACAATGGAATATATTAAAAGATAAGAATAACACACGGTTGAAATCAGATTTGCATGTTGATGGCCCAAAAAGAAAGCTCTTCGTTCAGTTTCTATATGTGCGTTTTACCCCCACAGGGGGCGTTCAATGTTAAGTAAGAAGTATTTTGGACATTACGACCCCCTAAGCAAAAATTAACATTGGCTAACATAGGAAAATAAGACCAACGGCAACTCCCCACCCCAAAGGTGCTTACGTAATACTTGAAAACTCCCACACCTACTCAAAACTTCAAATATGCGTCCCAATCCATTATAGAAAGTATGTACGTTGATCAAATGTACCTTTAGGGGGGAGCGTCCAAATTTTACCTAAGCAATAATTTGGTCATTTCAACCGCCCTCCCACCTCTCTCTAGTAAGTCAAAATTAACATTGGCGACCCCCCCCCCTCCCACACCAATAAAGTGCTTACGTAGTACTTGAAAATCTCCCTGGAGTCCAGGTTCAGAACCTAAGTGCTCGCCCAATGGACAATGCAATGTAGCAAAAGTGCACAGGAAATATTACTCCTAATACATGCATGTATGCATAAGGCGCCGGCCACTGGCATAGGCGGTGGGGTGGATGAGGGTTCTACCCCCAACTGCGATGAAATTTGTTTTGTGTATATATAAATATATATATAGCTGTAGCTCTATTACTCCCTACTTTAAGACTGTAACCCACCTCCTTATGAACTTTCCGTGCATGCTTATGACAACGCTACTACGTCATAGGTACATTCAAGATGTCGAAGTTCACAAGAGAATTTACAAAAATATTGACCATATACTCTCGTTTATCCGCCCATTCTCTGCACAGAGGAGTGCGGATTAGCGGGAGCACATAAAAAAATTTAGTTCAATTCTTTGTTAAATCTCTCGCACAGGGGCGTCACATGAAAGCGTAACCCCGCCCCCTTTTTAGCCACACCCGAATTAGCAAAAAATTTGCTTTACACATACACCCTCTACTTTTTGAAATGGTTTGCTTTGTGTACTTTCATTGAAAGTGAAGAACCCATCTTTGTTATTAAACCTAGGTGGGTACCTAAGGCGCGAAGATCCTGGTAGAGGCGCCTGATCATCGCCTAAGGCTCATGAAACCTTTCCGCCGACTCTGTCTTCAGTCTTCTATTTATATGTGGCATTTAATACAAAACAGACATTGTGGGGAAACTAACCAGACAAAAAACGAAGAAGTGAAGAACCTGCATGCATAAAAAGAAGGGAAATTATTACTACTTACATGTCGGTCTTCTGAGCTGTGTGCTGGTCATGTTAAAAATGAGAGGAGACATCCAGAAGAAGGTTCCAGGTAAACGAAGAACAATATCCAGATCCAGGAAAAAATAAAAAATAAAAAGATAATTGCACACATGTTTCTACTTTTATTTTTTTTACACATTGACATTTGTTTTACATATTACAAACTTCTTTACATATTAAAATTTTTTATATATTCAATGATTTTTTTACATATTTAAAAAATTTTCCTACGTATTAAATTTTTTCTACATACTAAACTCTTTGCGCAGTATAGCCCAGATGATCTTACGCCACAAAAATCCAAACAAACAATCCAATATGTCGAAAAAATTGTTTAGTATGTAAAGTTTTTTTTTCTACATATTAAAAATTTTTTTTACATAGTAAACGCTTTTCTTTTTACATATTAAAACAAAATTGCATTATCTGCTTGTTCAACACCCATTTTGTAACAATCACCGGTAATAATGTGTGGATAACGCTAAAAGATTTCGATGTCTGAACATTCCAGATCACTCCTGAATACTCACATATTTAAAGATACAGGGCTTGGTCACTTGCACTTCCGCACAGAAGTCCTGGGTCTGAATTTCCCGACGCATTCGCGACTATTATCCTCGTCAGAGTATTTCTGCGATAAAATATTCATTCGAGAAAGATGTTTTGAAAACTAAAATGGCACATTTCAGTAGAATCTTTGGCGACTCAGTACAATCGATGTCAGGGCCCGGGCTGAGGCCAGGCGGTGGAGAACCACTAATCCAAGTCATTTTGAATTTCTACTCTCAGATATGGTATCGGGAGAAGAAAAGTTGCATTTGAATTTGACAGCTTGGGCCCCCAATGTTAGTATAGCCTTCCGGGGGGGAAATGGTTGGCTTACGTATGCGGCAGAAGCCTACCAATAGAAAGACGACATCTTTTGCCGCTACGTCACTGGGGCGTCAATGGGGAGGTGGAACTTTAAAACTTATCCAGTGTTCGATAGAATCAAATCGACTCACATTAGTGTACAGGGATTATACCGTTACCACCGAGATAACAAGGCCAGATAGCTCTGACGTTCCAATCACGTGACTCGCTAACTAGTAGTCATAACAAACATCCCGGCTACTAGTAGATTACCTTTAGCGTAGCGTACGGAAATTAAGTTTTTTTTTATCCTATTTTATCGGACAGCAAGTGCAGTTGCAGTTAACTATTATTATATAACATTTGTAGAACATTACAGTGTTCAGGTGACAAAAGCTTTCGCCAAGCAACACGTTTAACGTGTGTCCAGAACGATTCGTTTAGAACCACGAGGTAATCCAAAATGCCGTTTAGATGCTGTGTACCTTCTTGCTCTGGAAATTATGGATATGGTGATGCACCAAAAGTGGCGGTTTTCTCCTTTCTAAAGGATGAAAATACAAGAAAAGGACGGCCCAGGGCGATTCCACGAGTGGACTTCACAGTGTCAAAACGCAGCAAAGTCTGCGAATTCATTTTCAAAACGACGATCTCATCCGAAATCTATCGAAATTCAATAAGAAAACTGGTGAGCGTTCTTCTACCTTTTCTACGTAACGTCTCCGTTTAAAAGTTGGTGCTATACCAAGTATATTTCCAAATTGCCCTAAACTTGTCCCACCGTTCGTAAAAGCAGGGAAGATAAAATTCGTGAAACTGAGGAATCCAGTTTGAGAGCTATCAAAGAAAGCGAAGCTGAATTCATTGCTCATCAGGAATCTATTTCTTTTCAAAATTTTAATAGGCTGATAGACATTCTGGATTCGTTACCCCAGAAACAAAATTGGTTTAAACTAATTGAGGAGTCAAAGGTTACTTTTTCAAAATTGGTTTTAATACAGGACCTACTACAAATCACGCTGTTGTAATACATTCAAATCTGAAGATGGAAACATTTATATGGTCAAGAAATTTTTGTTGATAAAAACCAAATCAAAACACCCTGCCATGTTAATCAATTGGAAGTTATTGAAAATTGTTTGAATTTTATAAATGAAATATCGATGAAAAATTCTTCGGCTAACTATGATAATAATCGCTTGAGCAAATTATAGATCATTTAACAAATGTCTTGGTTGAAGCAGAGTGTGTGTGTTAAGAGAAGAACATGCTTATGTTCTCTTAACTTTCTTTCAGAACAGTTAAAACTTTGTTAATTCAAAAGAAAGAGATACCGTTATTCTCCAAATACAATGATTTTTTCATCGGTTATGTACGCAATAAGCTCACATGCATATAAATATTTACAAAACTACAGTTCACTGATTTTACCTCGTCCGTCAAAAATAAAAACTGTTTGCAATGAATTTTTAACCGATCCAACCGATGAAGATAGAAAATTGTTTCTCGTATACGCAGTTCTATTTACAGACCTTTAGAAGAGCGTGAAAAAAATGTCACACTACTTACGGATGAAATTCGTATTCAACCTTATTGGACTTCAAAGGTGTAAATGCTGTAGGGAATGCGTTTAACAACTCTTTTTGATTGTATTCGAACAACTGTCACTGAACTAGAAGAGATAGGCTACAAAGTATTTTGTATTATCAGTGATAACAATGCACTCAATGGCAAAGCTATGAGTAATTTTTCACAACAACAACAACAAAAAAAAAAAACAATCAAGAGGCTTTTATCCACCACAGCCATGTGATAACACACGGCCTATTTTCTTTTTATACGACTCCGTTCATCAACTAAAATGTATAAAAAATAATTGGTTGAATCCTAAGGGTAACAAGATCTTAACCTTCCCAGACTTCGAGACTGGTGGGAAAAAATTGCAAATTTCAATTCCTTAATATTGTTACATCAATTGGAACACGATAAATCATTGAAATTTGGTATTTCTTATCACTGAAAGCATTATTTCCAACTACTTTTGAACGTCAGAATGTCAATCTACCTTTAAAAGTTTTCAATCAATTTGTGAAAGAGGCCCTATTGAAATCTGGAACGAAAATAGAAAAATCTGAAGAAACTGCTGAATTCATAGATATCGTATCAACCTGGTGGAAAATTGTCAATGTGAAAACACCATTAAAAGGACAGACTTAAAGATAATCCCCAAACATCTCTAATATTCGAGAATCCAGACGACCCTAAATTGTTATTTTTGCGGAAAATGATTCTATGGCTTGATACTTGGAAATCTGGTGATTTTCCTCATAAACTTCCACACCAAACTCATGCCGTTCTTTCTCACACAATTCATGGAATGTAGGAAATTAATATTGTTTACAGGAACTTAAAATGAATTGAATGAAATGTTTTATTTGGAAAATTTCAAACAGATCCATTGGAATATCGGTTTGGAAAATATAGACAATTATTACGTGGTCAGTACGACATATCGATCAGGCAATTATACGAATCGAAGAAAAAATTAAGAATTAAATCTCTTTTGACGTTGTCATCACGAACTTTTGGAAATATACCCATAACCAGTTTTGTCGAAAACTTAATATCGAATATTTTTTCCCGGTCCCTAAATATCATTGCAGACAGATTTCACTGTATTAGGATTTGAATATTCCAATACGGCGCTGGTCGTTCGTATCGCACGTGTGACTACTAGCGAAACGCCATGGGGGGGCAGCGGTCAGGCCTTGTTAACCCGGTGGTAAAGGTTATACGCAAATTGAAAACTAAACAATTGGCGCAGCGGTAACTCCTCCAGAAAAGTTGAAGATTTGGCGAATTAACATCGCTTGGAATTTGCTCATGTTCCCCAAAAGGCTGAAAGCGCGAATCCAGAGATTTTTCTCAGAAATTTGGGAGAAGCTGCAGTTCCGGAGAACGTTCGTAAATTTTACGGCGCAAGGATGATGCTGCGCCCGGATTTACATTTCTCCGAACCTCTTAAGGCCTGGGAAACAAACCCCACGACTATAGAGAGAGCAGTACGTCAGTAAGAGTTCCTTTTTGGCTCTGTTGGGCGTCGAATCCGGGATAACGGCTCGCTGCAGGGCCCATTTTCCGGAGAAACCGGATGCAGAAAGAAAGGGCTTGCTAATAGCTGCAGACAATGACTTCGACATTCGCGAGGTGGCAATTTTTCCGGAGATGGGAATTGAAATCCAAACTGTTCTCCGGACTGCTTCTGCTTGCTATTCCTCCTCAGGGTCTAATTACCCCAAGCAGTAAGTTCTTAATGGGCCCACTTACCCCAGATTAATGATTTTAGGAGGTAAGGGGCCACCCCACCCACCACTCAAGTGAGAATAGGAAAAGAGGTAAGGCTCGGTACTGTCCTAGTTTTCATTTCTCCCTGCCGCTAGGAGGCGTATTCCCCGCGCGTACATATATATCTCCATACATATCCGTTCAGGAAAGAGAGTAGATAAACGATGACCGCAGGGGGCGGAGACTGGTGCATAAAAGCCAGGGAGGAAGGGGGGGGAGGCACTAACGACCGGGGCTCCCGGAATGATTTTTCCCTCTGGAGAAGATTATTACAGGAGGAGAAGATACAAACAAACCAACAGCGGAAACCCAATGATGGGACAGAACTAGCAATAGTTCCTGTACGGCCCCGCCAGATGGCGCTTCGGCCAAACCTCGCGGAAAGTTTCAAAACTGTAGTTCCTCTCTTACAGCAGGATCCTGCCTTGCTGGAACTGATGAAAACTTGTCACATTATTTAAAAAAAAAAAAAAAATACTTACCGCTACTCGATCTCTTCTCATCTCTGTGATCCTTCATCCCAGACCCCGCGGATGAAACGGCGGAGGCCGCAGCCGCCGACAGGTGTGCGGCTGTAGGACCACCACCGCCTGCGGCTGCTGCTGCACCAGCAGCGGCTAAGGAACTGGAGAGAGCGAGTAAACCCGCGGCGCTTGAAGGAGGCAGTGATGGTGGCTGGAGGCCTGCCATAGCCGCTGCCGCATGGGGCATCATCGGCAGTGGCGGGGCGTGTGCATGTGGAGGTAACTGCTGGGCATGCATCTGTTGCTGAAATGAAATATATTCCATCAATTACATCGTACAAAAGTATGCCACGACATACACGTCATCGAAATATACATGGTGACACCGGCAATAGATCTGCGTTTCTTAATTTCAATACAACTGATCTAACGCTAACAATGTGCCTTCAGGTGCGAGACAAAATACTAGAGTAATATTTGCAGCCCAGGTAAACGGGTCATATGATGATTACATACATCCCAATTAACGTCCATTTCTGAATAAGGACGCTTTCCCTCAAAAGGCGTTAGCGAGAGAGTTAGCTGCACAAAAAACATCACACCAAGCTCATACATCAATTCCACACACGCAAAACGAGAAGAAATGACGAAATGCAATCGACACTCCTTTGATATCCAACATAAATACGTTGGTGCACGCTTTCGCGTGATAGATAATCTAGATATATAAAATACTTAATTAGATAATAATTAATCCATGCTCTCTAGTGATTCGACAATTAATTATCTAGGTTGAAAGTGTAACTATGACGTCAGAGTACCATTCTAATCACTAGCGTCCGCAGCGTGTCATAACCCTTCCATTACGATACAATTTTGTATGTACAGAGTGGCAGCTCTGCAAACCCCAACCTTTGAACTTCCTGCATACGCTACTGCACCTACTTAATAAGTACTATTTCATTCTCAATAATGAGCAGCGGAGGAAGGGGTGTCGCAACTCGCATTAACTGTGTGAGATATTAAATAATAATAGCACTAAATTCTCGAGCTCGAGTCCTTGAAAAGTTTACCTTCTACAATGTACTAACACCAATACGACACCGTCACAAAGACATTAATTATATTAATATGTTACAACGTTTTTTATACATCACTAATAGTTAGCCTAATTACCGCGAATAAAGATTAATAATCCAGGATCCATTTGATCAAAAAAGAAGAGCCCACGTGTGACTCGGTGAATACTCAGAAGTATTGGGAAACCTAAACTACATATACCGTTGTAACGGTCAAGCATGTTGGAAGAGGATGGGAAAGTGAGACTTGTAGGTCTTCTTTGTGAAAAGGGTCGAGAGGAAACAGTCCGGATGTGGGGGTATAAAATTGTTGTAACTTCCTTCTGTAATGTCAAGATGGACATTACAGAATATTTATGGGAAACATGTGTTGAACGGGAAGAAGAGTCACACTATCCAATCAGGTGTGACCACGTGATTAATCTTGACCAATGAGATCATATTGGGAAGAGTTGGTGGTGTGCAGAGGGTAAGAGAAGAGACGAGATTAGGTAGAAGAAGAGGGCGTACGCAGGTCTGTGTGATTCCGGACCTAACTACGTACGTTAGAACTTAGGCACTGCGCCTACAGTTGAATTGTCCGAGTATCAATGTACATATGCATATCTCCAGAATCATATTCAATAAACATAGTATTAGCTTCTGTACTTCAATGGTGTCTACTAAACCTTCATCGTCGTCATTCTATTTTAGCACGTGGAATACAGAACCCGCCTCACGAAGAGACGTATATTGCTCAGCTACGAGCCGAGCTGGTGGCAGCACAACGACTACCCAGGATAACAGCGCAATACACCTATTGCGGCTGTCATCATCACACACCATATCTGCATACACGCTTAGTGTGACTGCACATATACCCGGGCATGACAATTATAGTATATATATAACTGTATAGTATACCACTTTCCTATGAAGTAATTAAAATCAGGTATAGAACATTTTCTGCACAATCCATTTTGAAACATAACTCATTAATTCAGCGACTTTCCACATGATATTCGGATTTTAGTTACTTGCATTCCACTTCCTTTCACCGAATCAGGGTTTCACCTACCATTGGGGAAAAATTCCCCGACTTTTACATAACTTCCCGGAAAAAAATTCCCTAACTTTTCCATATTTTGCCGGACAAAACTGTCCGACTATTCGCAAACGGAACTTCGAATTGAACGTCAATTTTGGGCGGATACAATTTGAAAGTTAGTCATTTAGAGAAGTTAGATTTTTCCTGACTTATCCGGGTTTAACCAAAAAAAAAAATATCGTTTTTGCTCTGACTTTTCTGGCAAAATTTCCCCTAGCCGGCCAAATGCAGACACCCGATTGTGCAAACCAGAAAATGACCGCGTTCGCGGGAAATATTTAGCTATTCAAAACAGGAGTTCGGGAGGTTTTCCCTGGTTTTTGCATGTTCGACCAAAAAACCTCGTTATTCCCTGACTTTCAGAGATGATTTAAAATTCCCTGACAATTCCAGGTTGCGTGAGAACCCCGTTGCTTTAGCTCAACACTTTTGCGCCTTATGGCGTAAGGTCAAGTACTGCGTCAGCACCTATAGTGTTCTTAGGAATCCTAACCACCTTTCTCCTGAGATATCAAATCCCGGACCAAAGATCAGGAAAAATAGGAAAAGCCGGGTAACTGTTGAAATCGAACCTGCGTTATTCGCAAGGCATACAAAAGGATTACAACCATTCCAGAGCATCAACACTTTTACACACAGTATCTGACGTCACTACAATCCCAACAACCCTTTTGAGTATTTTACCATGTTTGGCGCAGTATAGCCCAGATGCTCTTGCGCCATAAAACATCCAAACAAACAAACCTTTTTGAGTATAATCGCATTGGTTTATCACTTCTCGGTCTTCTGGTGTTATCTGTCCCGCTGTAAGATGGTTGATTGGTTTTGTTTTTATGGCGCAACGATAGCAAGGGTCATTCTGCGCCAGCTGCAGGATGGGGGGGGGGGGTCTCTGTAAGTCCCACCACGCATGCATCTGGTAAGGCGCAGGCTTTTCATAGGAAGTGACTTTATGCTTACCACCCGGGTTTATATGGCTATCCTGCAGCTTAATTCAGAAATTTAAATCTCGACCTCCAGGCGCGAGCTGCGCAACGAAGAGAAAAACAGCAACCCTGCTATGCATTTATTTTCAAAAGTTTTACAGTCACATTTTAAAATAAGGTAATTTTTGGCTCATTACTAATTGTCAAGCAGTATCAATTATTTTTGTAGTATTTCAGTATCTTGTACATTCACTAAAATGTTTGACAGCCTTGAGAAGGAGGTAATAATTTTTCAGCCCCCCCCTAAAAGTACTCATATGGGCGCCCATGCCATCGATACCCATTCTTTTGGTTTATCAGCTAAAAATTCGTGCACATATTTAAAAGCAATCTCAGATGGGCCTTCATGGCTATTTTAGGTGAATTTTTATGCCGGAACAATAGAGCTAGATTTGATATATTACAATGCGTGTGTGAAAAGGACAACAGTCTTCAGTGGAAACGAAATTTGTAAACTAATTATGATGAAACCGTTTAGTAATAGCAGCAGCAAAACAGTACGTCCAGACAGACCCTGATTTCTGGAGACTTCGCAATTAAAAAAAAAAAATCACTGAAATCGTCGAACATTGTAAAAGCGTTAAGAAAATGGAATGAGGGGACCTCGACACGACTGTAATGAGGATGAGGCAATTGATCCATTACGAGCAATGAAACTGATGAGGAAATCACACTCCCTCCATCATTTAATGAACGCGGCATTATGTAACTGGCAACCAAATGATGAAGCATATATCCAAATGATGAAATTGGCAGGAGACAC
>QLNU02015270.1:122029020-122076250 GCA_006491805.2 Dysdera silvatica
GTAAGAATTTTATAATGTTCAAATGCCATATATAACTCATGAAAATGGTAAAACGTAAAATGTACGAAACAATTTTGATCGCAAGGGGTATATTTTAGAATATTTTAAAAATACCTATATTCATTAAAACCAAGCTCTCACGATCAACTTGGAACGATGTGGCTAAAATATTACGAAATGACGCAACAGCAACGTCAGTGTAATTGCAAGATGACTAGGGGTATACTGACATAGGTTTATATATCTCGGAATGAATTTGATTATAAACCAATTAATGCGTTTTTATTATTTCATTACGTTCCATTAACTTTATTGCGACATCATTTAGAACGGCATAGTTTAAAATTTTTTTACGAGAAGTTTGTACTTCCGGAAAAAGTAAAGGTCTAAACGTCGAATTAGCGTTGTGACTGGAAGAATTTTTGAGTTTTATGCAATTGTTCTGCAGGTCACTCACTATATGTAGATGAGTCAGTGGATCTAATCCAAGAATCCAATATGACACAAGGTGGTAGTGTGTGGGGGGTCTTAAAGTAGAAAGAAGCAATTTAAAAACCCTTCATTCATGATTTCTGTACTCATTTTACAAGATTTTGTGTATGTTTTGTAAACATTAGTGGCACGAAACATGTGTGACGTCAAACTTGAGGCTTCAAGGATTCAGTTGATTTGCGCAAACATAACAATTAACCTTTCAATTTTCCATCCATTGATAAGTAAGGGCATATAAAAGTGTATGAGTGGGTCACAGATTACGCGGACGAAACTAAATTTTTTTTTTTTTTTTTCCATCTTTGTGAGATAATATTCTCTTATTTGGTATGAAATATGCAAAACCACTCTGATCAGCATTAAATATTTGGCTCTTTGAGTAATGTGCAAATGCATTACGTGATGTTAACACGAATTTAGTTGCTGTGTTTTCTACGGCTTCTTTATTTTAATTTTGTTTAACTTTTATATGTTTCGTAACTTTACGAGAATATATACTCATATTTTTATTCTGTATATAAAACTCTTTGAAATCATACAGTTCCTAATGTTTAAACCCTTTTCTTTATGATAAGCGCTTCTCGTTTAGTCTGCATCATGTACAAATAATATTCGTACATGAGATATTCGTGTGTGTGTATATATATATATATATACATACTTACACAGTGTGTTTGAATTTTTCTAACAGTGTGCATTGAATTAATTTATATTTCTTCCTATTTGTCCCAAATTCCGTAATATATTTTTTAAAATGACTTATTTCATAATCCACTGCTTTTCGACATCGTCTTTGATTCTGTTGAGGTAGGTTTCTTTTGCAGGAATTGTAAAAACTCGCAATGTTTCTCATTTCTTCCACAGCACAATTTTCTCCGAAAAATTCATTGTCAGATATCTAATCTAAACAGATATGTTATTAAAAGTGTGAATTACAGAACTGTTATTATCATCAGAAATATAATCTATGTTGCTGTTGCTATTTATGCTATCATCGTTCTTAAAATCTAACGTTACTACTCATTCTCAAAAATTATTCTATTTACTATAATTTCTCCAAATGCAGGTAATGATCTCCCACTTTCATGTAATTGTTCATGTATTACACGAATGATGATGGCAGACGGATCTATTCCGTATTTTTCAATAGCTAAGTTCAAATTACCGGCTAGAATATTGATTAAAGTTCCCATAATTACAATATTTACATTAACTATTATAACACTGCGTTACCCAGTAGTGCATTAATCAACACCAAATTGTTTTAACGAAATGTTTTAAAGCCGTGAATAATAGACGTAGCCAGGATTTGTATTATGGGCAGAACACCATTTTACTACAATTTAAATTTTAATGCCACTTTTAGTTCAGTATTTTTATTTGCTTGATTTAGGGAGCAGCTTCCCCCCACCTCCCTCCGCATACACCCATGCTTGGAAAAAAAAATATATATAGGAGGCTAAAACTCAATAGGCCTTTATAATTTATTCTCATAAAAAAAGGTCATGCTCCCCCCCTCTCACAACACAAAAAATGCCATAGTTACTCTTCGTTCATTGAAAGAAGTCCGATGGAATAGTTAGAAATAACGGGAGGTGACGTTACAAACGGCCTATCCCATTACAGTAGAGGAGGGCTCCAATTCCAGAACTTGATTTTTCCGCCGACAAACGTTCACCAAAAACCAGTTCTGAAATTGTAGTCCTCCTCTGCTGTAATGAACTAACCCGTTTGTGACGTCACCTCCCGTTATTTCTAACTGTTCCATCCAACGTCTTTTCGTGAACGCCAACGGTGCCCGTGATCGTTCTTTGATTTCTGAATATTTAATCAATTTATATAAATATTAATTTCTGCCATACGCTAGTATGTTAATGAATAAATCATAACTCTACTACGAAAAGGGGAAAGTTATGTGTTCCCTCGTATAGTTCAATAAAAAGGTACTTAAAAATTGATTCTTTGAAATTAGGGACGTTTGGAAGCAGCAGGTGTATCGATATTCCGATAGAGTGGTATAGGCGAATATCGATACATTTTTCTGGGAATAGGAATTATCAATACTTGTTTTGGGGAATGTCGATGAGAAAACTGGTAAGCTTTTCTGGGGGGCCATGACCCCCCAGAAAAATTTCGTAGTTACACCTATGCCTGACGAAAAAAAGGTTCTCCCTACACCTGGATCCAAGCTCTTAAAACATTAAGAATAAGAAAAAGAAAGAGAAACAAAGGGGAGGAAAACTACCAGAAAGAAACAATTAGGACACCAGAAATAGACGACGCCCCGGGCGAGAAACAAGGCGGTACAAAAACCCCACCCAAAAAGTCTTGTCAGAATCACACACCGTCAACTGAAGACGAATGAGGGAAAAAGAGTGGAGGGAAAATAGACTCCCGCGAAATCCTCAGAATCCCCCGCCACTCCTCTGATGAGGGAAAACAAGGAAGACAAATAGGCAACGACGACATCTCCTGGAAATGAAAGCGACAGTGTCTGATCTTCCCCTCGTCGGGCATCACTCCCGTTTCCTTCCATCTCGAATTACCAGTGTTTCCTCCGTCGACTTCGCGGATCACCATCGCATTTTCCCCGTCCTGAGATAAGAGGGATTTTGTGAAATGCTCCAGGGTAAATATTTGAGTCTGGTATTAGGCGGAAAATTATCCCTTTTCGTGTCAATTTCTATACGGGGATGGGTGTCATTGAAAGTTAGTGACAACGCTGTGGAGCGTAGTTTTTGAGTGTATAACCGCGTTCAAGGTAGTGTTACTGGCGGTAGTGCCATCTGTTGTCGGAAAATATGTGAAAGCAGAAACATAAATGGAAAATTAAAGAGATCGAGCGACAATTAATAAGCAAAATTTAACAGACGCTTCCAATCATTATTAAAACTGGGCGTTGACTTATGATCATTAACAAGGTTCGACTTTTCACAAATATAGGTTTCCTTCAAATTTTTGCTGGAGAGTTTGGGGAGTAGAGGGGCAAGGTCACGCAGCAAATGTATTACAACACATTTTGAAAAGTGTCGTATACAAAGTTGTTAATAATTATGCACAAATGTCAGCTGTAATATGCATATATAGACACTAGAACAATTATGACTCAATATCATTAGGGTGACTCACATAACTTACCCCGATTATGGCATTCAGTTCAGTCATGGTCACTTGTTTTGCTCTTTCAACAGCAGCCGCCACCTGCTGCTGATGCTAAAGAGAAACAGACAACAATTATGTCAAAAATTAGCCGCTCGCATTATATTGCATTTCTAATTACATTCAATAAGATTGATTATACCGGTCATGTGCTACCTTGTATCGATTTGAATACAACGGCAAATAAAGGCGGGATTCAGAGCACGCACATGGTGAAACTAGTTTTCACCGGTCTCATGATTGTTGAATAATCAAATGATTATTGCTATTTGATTTGATTGATAACTGGTTAATAACTGTCAGCGCACAGCAGGTGCGCGTGAGAACAAGAACCTCACTCAGAGCGATAACCTTTTGGCTATAAGCAGGGCCGGCGCAAGGGGTGTCCCTACGTGAGACAAAACTTGCCCTCCCCCAGATCTTGCATGACGGCTCTAATTACAGGCATCTATTGGCGTACGCAGGGGATGTTGATGGGGGTTGTAACCCCTAAACTTTCTGCGTATTCCTATGCAGGCACCGATAGTTTAATAATTTAGGTTGACTGTCCCAAGACTGACTAAAGTCTAGTGTCAGTTTGAGGTTTTTACAGGCCCTACGCTGGAAGGATAGAAGCCCCTCCCACCCACCCCCAAAAAGGGTAGACCACGAAATATTTAATCAATAAATCATATATTCTCTTTGTTCATTATCTTCAATACCTAAGCATTTGGGAATAAACATTACTTGGACATTTGTAAAGTAACAACGTTGAAGTAACGTAAATACACTAGTTCCCGGCCTACTTAGACAGCTTAATTAGCTACGCCCCCCACATACATAGAGCTGGCACTGATGCAGATGGCGCGATTATAGCCCAACCGTTCGTGGGTGTACGCAGGAAGTTCATAAGATGGTTACAACCCCATCATATTCTCCAGGGTTTAATCTGGCTCGAAACATGCTGTCGCAAAAATGTTAAAATGGGAAAATAATTTGTAGCCAAATGCTAAAAAATATTAGTTGCTTTCGTTGCTCGAAAAACCCTATCCATGAAATTATTTATATCAACGATGCTTAACAGGTGCTGTTAAGAATTTTGAAGAGGAAACGAAAAGGAACAAGAAAAGATCGCTGAAGTACAAAACGGATATTTTGGAATCGGGGAATCCTGTTTTAAGAGAATAAGCTCTGGTTAAAAATGCCTGTCGCATTTTCGCAATGGACGATACCTTTTTTTCTTCGCATTTTCGAGCAACTGGTCGCATTTTGCGAAAAATGCGACTGCAGCTTAAACACTCATTCCCCCACACACCGCGCAGCTGCGCAGGAAACACGTGCACACAATCTTTTACGATGGGTGCACGTATGTGCAACAATTCTTTCCACATCGTTCCTATATATACTTATTCATATTATAATAATTGTGATGTAATACTAAGGGTGTGCGTACTGTTTTCATTACACATTATATATACAGGCCCGGCAAATCCGGTCGTCACTTGAGGCCTAATTTTCGCATCTGGCAAGCCGGAAATCTTTCCTACGTTTTATTATTGAAGTCCGGCGGGGACGATTCTGGACCAGCAAGTGGGTTCACCGCAATTTGTCGAGCGTTGTATATACAAGTAGTATTTATACAAATGTAGTGTTTATACACAAGTAGTAATTATACACAAGTATTTATATGCAAGTAGTATTTAGAGAGCGTTCAAGTATCACGCGTTACCGTTTGTAATGATCACATGGCGTTAGCATGGGAAAGTGAGACTTGTAGGTCTTCTTTGTGAAAAGGGTCGAGAGGAAACAGTCCGGATGTGGGCGGATAAATTTGCAATAACTCTCTTCTGCAAGGTCCAGATTGACATTGCAGAATATTTATGGGAAACATGTGTGGAACCACAAGAAGGGTCACATCGGCCAATCAGGTGTGACCACGGTCTTAAGACTGACCAATTATATCATAGTGGAGAAAGAGTTGGTTGGGTACAGTGGGTAAGAGAGGGCAGATCGAACGAGGCAGAGGAGTAGGACGGACACACGTGTGTGTGATTTCCGTGCCTGACTAATACGTTGGAACTTAGGGGGTGTGCCTATAGTTGCCTTGTCTGTGATGTCAAGGTATATACTAATCACCTTCAATAAATAGTGTTAGATTGTTTCTTCATTCTTGATCTACCTTACTCTTCATCATAGTTATTCTACCTAGCACGTGGAATACAGAACCCGCCTCACGAAGAGACGTAGATTGCTCAGTTACGAGCCGAGCTGGTAGCAGCACAACGACTACCTGCACACACGCTAAGTGTGACCGTATATATACCCGGCCATGACACCCCTTTTGCATATTTTCCTATGTTAGCCAATGTTAATTTTTGCTTACTAGGGAAAGAGCTTGAAATGGTCAAAATATCGCTTACGTAATACTTCAACGCTTCCTTATATACAAGTAACATTTACAGATAAGCATTTTTATACAAGTGGTATTTATAGACAAGTATCTATACAGAAGTAGTATTTATAGACAAGTAATATATATATATATATATATACACACAAATACACTGTATAAATAAGTATTTATTTAAATAAATGTTTTGAATAAACGTGGAAAATTAAAGTTAAAGAAAGCTTGAAATTCTTAATCGGAGGTTTTGAAAAAAATATATTCATAATTTAAGAATTGATCCATCAATTAATAAATTCGAATAAATATATATCAAATGAATTAACACGTTTGATTTTACTCGTCTTTTTTTCATTACGAAATAATAAATTCGAATTCATTTCATGCCGATTGCAAAATATAAATTATCGACTTACTGGGAATTCTCCGGCAGTTCGAAAATTTCGTTCTTTGTTTCTTTCGAAAAAGGGTCCCCAACCCATTATTATTCACTCTAATTCATTAATTGTTATACAATTACGTGCATATAACAAGAAACTATGCAATAAAAATGCAGCTCCTATTGAAATACGCAAACCGAAGAGCAATCATACTTTGACAATGATTGCCAGCGTGCTTTCGAAATAGCTATCGGAAACGTGTATTTTTTCAATTAACGTTTTATGATTAATGAAGTTCACCAATAAATCTTGTGCGAACGTTTCTTCTAGTGGATTGTGCAGTGTATCACCTTCATATGTACTCTAATTTTACCACTATAAATAAAACTAAATGTTTACCTCTTGAGATAGGAACGGTAAAATTTGTGCAATGATGGCGTTTAATCGTTTGGCAATCTCCGTCTAAAAAGAAATAGACAACATGATTAACATTATATATATATAATCACCATAAGCAAAATAATAACACAGGCATGATATTGCAATAAACAGACTGATTCGATGATATGTCTATTGAGGTAGCATGTACCGCGCAATAGACAGACTGGTTCGATAATGTCTCAGAAATTAAATAATCTTTCTAGTGCACTGAAACACTGTGATAAGGTTGATGGCTTCTGGTGTTTCATTAAAATGTATGTATGACTGTCAGGGACGGACTTAGAGTTTATTCGGGAGATTAATGACTTGGTTTTGGGAAACAAACGATGCCTCACTTGACCTTTACCTTGTATCTTTTCAATGTTAAATTTTCATTCAAAGGGGTGGCGATCGCCCCTGATGTAAAGTCATCAGAGATCTGATTATCCGATTAATATATATTATATTAATCGGAAAGGCATATTATATTAATCGGAAAGATATGTGTCTGGCAAACGTTCTTTAATAAAAAAAATACGAGCTTCGTAACTTAACACAATTTATTTATTTTTATTTCATTTTTTTTAAGATAATTTTTTGGAGAAAGTTTTGTAGACAGTACAAGTTTTTAAAATTTTTCAGTACGTGATGCAGTACAAACAGATGTGAAATACAGTCCAGGAAAATTATTTTAATAAGCTATTTATTATAACAATGAATTTCAAATTTCCCTCGCTTTCCCAGATTGCTGGACACAGGATTCCCACTCACATTGACGAAAAAAATTCCCTGACTTTTCCGTCAAATTTCCCTGATCAATCACAAAGAAAACGTTTGATTAAACTTCGATTGCAGGGAAAATAGCTTCACATTCGCGAGGGATTTAGCTACTCAAAATAGTTAAGAAAGTTTTTCATGACTTTTCCGGGTTTTGACCAAAACATATCGATTTTCCCTGACGTCAGGGACGATTTCAAATACCCTAATGACACCCTGACTATAATACGATGGTTTAGACTCGTTACACAAAGGGAAAATTTTTGTTTCCCCGACTTTTAAAAGGGAACGTTTCTCTTTGGGGAAAAATCCCTTTACTGAAAATAAGGGGGACAATTTCCCTTTCTTTATCCGCTTCTTTTGCCACAGCGTTGATTTAAATTCCAGTGTCATCCCTGAAGGCGTTTTGTTCTTCGCTCGACCACAGAAAATGATCGCCAACTGCTCATCCAGATGCGAAAGGGACATCCCTTTGTTCCCGCGCTTTCTTACCCCGATCGCAATCAGCAGTCTGACAAATTCGGATTTACTTGACTGAATGAAGCTCCATACACGATTGTCAAAAAGATTGCTCATCGATATCCACCCTTTTATTGTTTTTCCTGTTCGGTTTCGATTCACATCGAATAGGCTGCTTCTAAAAAAAGCGATCGACGCACAAAAGCCAAAATGACATCTTGGACACTGAATAGCATTGACCTGTCTGCGCTGAAGCAAGCAGACAACGAGAACAGAGGGGAAAAAAAACCCTGATCAATATATATATATATATATGTTAGTATGGATTTATTATATACCCCTCATCGACTATTAAAGCTTCCACGCGATTGATCGTTAGAATGACACCCCCCCCGGGTCCCCCCCCCTCTTCAAATGAAAAGCATGAATGAACATTGCACCCCCCCTTCCACGTCCGAACGGCTACGTGAATAGATTGAATGGACTGGAGCGTAAAATACGCGTCAATTTCGTGGCAGTGCACGTTACCTCGTTTAGCAACTGAATGCAGTCGGAAATAAAACGTAAATTCCTGGATCGCGACCTCCTTTATTGGACGACCTTATATTTATAGCACATGGCATCAAGGCAGTACGCGGGGGGGTAAACCTCCCATTTAAACCCTTTTATTGGCTGCAAGATAAAAATTCTTATAAGAGAAAAAAAAAAAATCTATCACCCCTCCTCTCGAAATCTTGCATACGGGCCTACATCGCAAATAATCAGTTTTAAGAAATTTATTATCCAGCCAAAAACAACTCACTCGTTTGTTGTGCTGTAAAACCGCCAAAAAAACAACTCATTCGCTGTGCTGTAAAACCGCCAAAAACAATTCATTCATTGTGCTGCAAAACCGACAAAAAACAGCACATTCGTTGTGCTACAAAACCGTTAAAAAAAAAAAAGACTCATTCGTTATGCTGCAAAACCAAAGTGTTAGAAACAGATCGCGTCATTGACAACAGTGTCCCAAAGCCATTTCTCTTACGACTTGTAAAACACGAGTGTGTAAAATAAAACAAACGATTTATTTTTACAGCATGTAATCAAAGGTAAGTTCGGTGACGGCACCAGAGTGCGACAGTGCGTGGTATTGCGAAATACGTGAAAACGCCTAAGACCACACACACACATTCCCCTCAATTCCTTCCGAACATCTCGAGGGTTTCTAAGCCAAGATAAAGATAGTATACTGCTAACTAGCCAAACCGCAGTAACCCGACTCATTGGTCACGGCTGGGTTGCTGTGAAGTTGGGAGAAAGGAACTCGAGCAAAGGAGCTCGAAAAGCGCTAGAGATGATCTGGAGTGATGCAGCGCGTGACCGACCATCGCTAACGAGCTCTCTTTTCTTCCATCTCCCACGCATCACCGATTCCCTCTCTCATGCCCCCTCCTACCAATATCAAAGCCCCAGTCGTAACATTCCATCCTCCCCACGTCCCCCCTCACCTCCTAATGTCACGCACCCGTACTCGTGTGAACCGCCCCCGCATGGCCATCCAACCTGCACGACGGTCATTTTCCAAAAAGGCGGGCGAGGGGGGGGACGGGTTGGACGTCACGGGGAAGCGAATATGCAGCCAAGCGTGAAAAAGCAAAGGATGGTGGGAAGGGGTGGACGAGGAAGGGGAGGGTGGGATTTCCATTGATGACACATTCTGTTCTGCACTAAAGCCACCCCTTTCCAATTTTGCCCCTTCCTTTGTATTAACTCGTATCCAGTCTTTTCCGTTACTCGCAAATGCTTCACATACCGTATTTACATTGCGCTGATTAGCTTCCCTGGACCATGTCGTTTTCAATTCCTCTGGTAATTGCATATTTCGACCACTTTCTACTCCCCGCACACGCGTTTCAAATTTTAAATTTCCCTAATACCCATCGCTTGCCCGCCTATTAAAAGCCTCATTTTCAATATAGAACATTTCCTTTAAAATCTTACTAATTCTATTTATTTTACTTACTACAACGTAACGTACATTTCTTATTTATATGTACATTTCCTGTATTGCATAATATATATTCGCGTATGTATCTAATTAATTCTACGTAATGACAGTTTGAGTTAGAGAGAGATTTCCAATTCGTATATGTTTGAAATATACTTTTTCTTCCGAATGGTGTATAATGGGCCTTTCGGGCGCGACCGAAGGTTTAAAGTGAACTCAGGCCTACGATTTGTTTGTTTGTTTGTTTGATGGTTTCACGGCTCAAACACTACAATGGTCATGACGCGGCGAGACCTACTGTTTTCCCCCAGAGATCCGAACCTCTGGATCTACAGTTTTCCGAGGAATCCGAACCTCTTATGGCCTAGGGAACCAAACCCCGGACTACAGTGAGCAGTGCGATCTTTTTATGAGATCTCTGAGTAAGCGTTCTTTGTACACTGTTGGGAGTCGAACCCGGATTAACGGCGTACTAGGCGAACGCGTTACCACACTGTGACCCCCGCAGGGCAAAACACAAATCTAAAGAACGCTTTCTGTGCCATCGGATGAACCGGTAACTACGATTCGTTCCCGCACAACCAATAGTAAGACATGACATTCATAGACACGACATAGTCATCCTCCCTTTTGTTATTCAGGAAGCATTCAAATATTACGTGAGTACCTTTGAGAGAGGAGGCGTTGCTGTTGTGCCTGTTGTTCTACGTTAGCCAATGTTAATTTTTGCTTACCATGGGAGGGGGGGGGGTATAAAATGGCCAAAATATTTTTTACATAATACTTGAACTCTTCCTCATGAAGATTCCTGACAGTGACTCACAGGAGATGGGACAGAAAAATACGCGTGATCCTCGAACCACAGTGCCTTCCCATACGATTTAAAAACAAGTTTCAAGAAACTATTCGGCGCCGCATGCCCACTGCTGTCTTTGCGCCGCACGACATAAATATCGAAGCCCAACCATTTGCGAATGGGTGGCAGGATTTTCCAAGCAGGGGATCCTTTGCAGTCAGGTGAAAATATCCCTATCTGGTTCCAACACCACCATTTTTCCAATAGGAGACAGTTAAGAAAGCAGAAGATCCCTATATTGAACTGGCTCAAAGTAAAAGAGGGAAAAACACTGGAAAAGTGAAACGTAACTGATTCATTTTCATTTAAAGATATACGGTGCACTGATTTAGGCAACACTGTCGTTTTACTAATCAATTTCCCAGATTCCTGTTACTTTCAATCACGTCCTGTGAAGTAGCGGAAGGAAGTTCACGTCGAAATATCCACCCAAGTCTAGTAACAGCGCATGCGCACGTCAGCCATAAGCGACCGCGGAAATGGAGACCAGAGGACTTCCCTGGAGGGTTGAGAAGACATTGTCCATAAATTGGACATGAATTTTCATTACTTTGAACTCGTGTGAGAGGTGGGGAGCACCCCATCTCCCTACCGGTGAAAAGGAGAGACTCCCCCACCACCCCAATTACAAGCTTTCCTGCCTTCGACGTAACATCTTCCCGCCCGAAAAGCGGGGCCGGCTCCCCATTTACCGCGAGATTACAGGGAGAGAGATAATCAGGAAAATCTCTTCACAAATCCGGAGAAGCTGGCTATCACTAACGCCAGAGATTATGGCGCTCCGGGGGGAGGGGGGGCAAAACTAGGACAAATAAACCACTGAAGGAAGCGTTTGTGAACTTCCTAACAAAGGTCAGTATCCGAGTTGGAGACTGCGTCCTTGCGCCATGGAGCAAGGCCAGCTAAAGGCATGCGGAGCCAGAACCTACAGGGTCCTGGGAGATCCGAATCTCTTTCGATAAGGGACCCAAACCACTGACTCCGCATCTGTGGAACGAAAGCCGCCGGAAAGCGCACGAGCATATGCTAGCATCGAACCCAAATCATTCGCATTTTATTCGAACCGTTTACCCTACGCTACTGCAGGGCTAAGTAAAACCAATGCAAATGAAGGTCCGTACATATCACAAGTGTGCTTAATGAGTCACTGAACGAAACAGCGAACGAGTGATCCGGTCACTGAACGAATGATTCGGTCATAAAGATTTGACACACGCATACAGATTCCATTTACCTCGGAACTGACGTTAACAATAAGAGGAAAACTCGAATACAGTTAGACAGACGGATAATCGGGGTCCTCCGAATATGAGAAACACCTCCTACACTAACTTTCCAGGGTTCCTACTCACGTTGGAGAAAAAGTCCGGACTTTTCCAGGTTTTTCCCGTACTTTTTATGACAAATTGCCTTGACTGATCGCAAACGAGACTTGGGACTTGCGTTCAATCTTAGAGAAATTTGTTTCAGAAGTTCCCCTAAAATTTAGCTCTTCGGAACAGAAGTTGGGCAGATTCTACCCCACCCCAGGAATTTTCCAGGTTTAACAAAAACAATCCCGTTTTTCCCCGATTTTAAGGGACAATGTCAGATTTCCCGACAACTCCCGGTTTTCACGTTTTCCAATCTCTCACCCTGACGGTCGTGAAGTGGGTCTGTGGGGACGGTCAGGGCCAGATTATGGCAAGGGCTCGCGAGGCCTGCACCCGGGTTCCACCAGAAGAGGGGCCCCTCCAATAATTGTCAATTTTATTTAATGGTAGAAAATAGTAAACTGACAACAAAAAAAAAATCGTCCTTCTTCGGATTTACAATCCAAAATGAGAAATCACAGCTGGTATACAATGACAATTAACGATGTTGGCGAGACAGTGGTATCGAAAAGCATATTTTGACTACAGTTTTAAATGAGAATAAGGGTATGCACATTTTTCAGACTTATATACAATTTTTATATGCGCGTTAGGGAGGGGCCCCCAATAGTCATAGTCAGTCCCTGGGGACGGCCGTGGTGTTTTGAAGGTCGTGAGAGTTTCCACACGACCTTAAAAACACCACTACGTGCTACATAGCTTTAGAAAGGTCTTTAAAAACGCAAACTTATTCTGGCATTAAACAATAAAGTTGCGAAATGTGGCATTAAGCGCTAGAAAACGGAACAGCTGTGTCATCGCGAGGGTGCCAAGCTGATTATTCAAACAACCTCGGGCAATTGACATTGAAACAGACTACGGTTGGTGCAGTACTCTTTCTTTAAAACGCACTTTGAATCGGGAATTTAATTTCTACATTGGCCGTCGCGAGATACTTTAAAAAAAAAAATCGCGGGCCGATTCTGCAACGACGGCTCTTTTGGGGCGAAAAGGGGGAGTACAGGCGACTAATCGCCGACACCGAGGACCGTTTACACATTTTACATACGTCATAAAACGCACTAACGCGATTGTCGAAATGGGGGTGCATTCCATAATAACGAGATGACTAATCGAAAACATAACACCCTAAAGGTAAATAGAACCGTAATTCGACCGTTTACAAAAGATTTTTAACGTACCCCCCCGCCCCTCCATCAAAGTAGCTGTTCGCCCCCGCCCCCGCACTTAAAATTAAAATAGAGAATTCTCTAATTACGAAAGCTCCAAGAATCGGAGGCGGGCGATGGGGTCGCAATTAGAAAATGAGCGGGGGACCATCACCAATAAACGAAGGGAGAAACAACGAAGTCATAAAACACTCTCCCACTCTCCGTTCTTTCTCCTTATTCCGCTAAATGAAACAGTAATTGCATTAATTACAAGTCGGGACGCGGGGGCGGTGGGGCGCCCCCTAATGAGAGGACGGGGCGCTTTTCTTCGCTCTGTCTAAGGCCCTCCCGGCCAGAGAACACGTGTATTCCAAGAGCCGCTTTTCCGCGGGAAGTATGTGCGCCAGAAATCTCATCTCCCAGCTTTTTAAAGGAAAGAAAGGTCTTTCCTTAAAGTCGCTGAGGTCGCCAAGCTTGGCGCGTTCTGACAACTACTTGGCGAGACAACCTTATTGGCGAACCCGAAGTCTATAACAAAGTACGATTTGCTACTATTGAGGATGTCGAAATACTAATGTGTTAGACACATTGTTCAACTCCACCACACTCCGTCGAAGTAGGTCTTCCCATTCTTAATTTTAATTTAACACTTAATTTGGCGCAGTATAGCCCAGATGCTCTTGCGCCATAAAAAATCCAAACAAACCAGACACGTAATGACATCTTTAGAACCATTTTAAATTGTCTGGCTGCGTTCCTATTCCGCAATTTCTCAAAAAATTGATTTTAGAATAAATTTTTTAAGTAAAATAGAATATTTTTAGGTAAAAATTACTACAGCGAACAAGACACAGAAATGTACAAATTACATTTTCGCGGATATATTGAAAATGAATAGCCGATTGTAACACTGTAATTAAGATAATTAACTGCCACAAACGAAGGAATCTATTTACTGCTATTTTCATCTTAATTCGCAGGAGCATATGATGAAATTTTTACAAAATATAGTGGAAGAAATTAAGTTTCAAAGTTTTTCTCATATTTAATTTTCACATAACGTATTTGATATGGAACTATTATTCAAAATAATGTATGTAGATGCATGAACACACGAACTTCTGTATAAGAAGAAGGGAATTTATTTCGAAGCAAAAAAAAAAAAAAAAAGGAAATTCCCTCTTTGAAGTATAATCCAATTAGCAAACTTTGCTTGCATACACTAATATCGACACACTGCCAAATTTTACGATTCATTTCGTTCTTAACATCATCATCTGAAAACTACAAACAATCCGATCAGCCTCTTTCGAATTCTTAAAGAGAGGGGGGGAGGCGGGAAGGAAAGCCCTTCAATGCCCTACATAATTCAAATGAATTATGTAGGGCATTGAAGGGGCCCTTAAAACCTTTATGTGTCCTTTTCATATTGTAGGACTATATCTATTTCTTAGAGCGGGATCTACGAATAGCCCTAGACACGAATAGTTGAAGGGCCTTTAAACGTTACGTTAAAACAAAGTCTTCGGCTATGTCTTATTTCAAGAGTCATCCTCGATACGGCTTCTGCACAATTTTTTTTTTTTTTTTATATAAAATAAGAATTATCTTGATGCAATGCAGATGAAGCAATTCATTCATAAAGGTCGATGCGCCAAGATCTGAAACAGACATGAAAGCGGGAAATTTTTTAAAAATAAATGTAGAGGGAAGATTAAAATTTCACTTTCACGGACTGTCGACACGCAAAAGACGATTAATTTAAATAAACCAGAACTGAGGAAAACCGGAAAGACAATTTTTCACCAAATTTTTTTTCCCAAATTTAACGATATTGGGAATAAAAAAAAAAAAAATGAGTCGACAATTGGATCCGCAACTAGAATTGTAAACTGACTCCAGGTTTCAAAAGTCGGGGAAAAACAGCTTCAATTCAAAAAATTTCGGAGATTCTTTTGTCTCTTACTTTTAATTTGGAAGGCGAAAATGACGAGCTACAAACTGGCGAGAAAAATGAGCTTTATAATTCATCAATTTCAAGAGAGCAGGGTGGTTAGTCGCAAACGGACCACAAGCCCATTAGCAAGAAGAGCGAGGCTATTATTAAAAAACAATTTTATTCGCCTCAAAGATACATTTCTCATCTCCCTCCGGGCGGGAGGGGGGGCAGGGCATGATAGGGTCGAAATCGACTATGGAATTATGGTTCTTCTGGGGATTGTCAAGCCCCATGGGCTTCTATTTTGTAACTAGTGGTTGGCTTTGATGAGGCGTGCGATCGTGGTAAGCCATTGAGCATTATCAAAAATTAATATTACGAAATTGATGTGGGGGGGTAGGGATCATCGATAAATCTATCGGTACCTATATTTATCAATTTTTTTCTTAATTCTCTTACAATGTGTCTGTAAGGACTTAACCAATCGGCTTTACCATGTTGACTTAACGTTCTATTATTGAATTTCATGGTTTGGCTTTGAACTTTACCGTTATAATTTTTTTGCTCACTCTGCTACGATCACAATACAAAATGTTAAGGGGTGATGGGGAAAGAGACTTAGAAACAGCGCGAAACTGAGCAGAGTTCCAAAACTACAACCCAGACAACATCAACATCAATAAGTGGGGTATCCAAGAATGTCCAAACGGACATATAACACTCCCGACAAAGAACCGCCCCGTGGTTAAGCAGGTACGGTTAACTTGTCTACAATCCAATTAGGAACCAGGCCTCTCTCTCATTTATTTTTTTTTTATTAAGACTGGCAAACACACACATACACACACCCCTCTTGGCCATGTATAATTCATAATGCTGTAAGGCGCGGTTTAATGCACACTCTACCGCCGGCTCCACCTCTTTCCGCGGCAATTTCGTTCCCTTTTAGCGGCTCTCGATTCTTTCTTCCCCGGCTTTGGATGCCGGTCGTTAGGGATTTCCTGCTTGAAGCTCTAGCTGGTAATTTTATTTTTTATATAGTTCTCTCTTCGCCCAGCTTCTCACTCAGTGCCAGTAGCTGGTAATTATTTTCTTAAAAAAAGGAAAGAAAAAAAAGAACGGCGGTTTGATAATATTTATTTATGCGGCAATTTGCGAGGTTACGGGAAGGGGCGAGAGTAGCCACAAGTTAATGGGGTTTTTCTTTCTTGCTCTTCATTAAGTGCTCGCCCCCCCCCCCTTTTTTCGTGTGCTCCAAGAATTAATATCCAGGCGTACGTTGGTCGAAGTAGAATAAGTACGAGGGTAGTTAACAACGTGTACGTTAATCAATAGGGAGATATTAAATTTGAAAGCCCACGTCCCTCAATATGTGGTTCGGCAGCTGGTGGTTTTGGAAGAGAGCCCGCTCTTTCGTGGAGCAGAGAATTGGTGGATTTTTTTCCATGGACTTCCATTTGTGCGCATGGGAAATGAAACATTGTTTCACAACCGCCTCATTTACAAAGCAAACTCTTCTTGCAAAAATAAACCGAACATGAAGTCGTTTGCAGCATTGCTGTAGGTTTATAATGAAAGCCAAAAAACTTACAAATCGCACTTACAACGCAAAGGTTTTGGAGGGAGATGAGGAACATCACGTCAAGACCCCCATACCCCGCAACTTTGGAGGAAGACGGAGGTTCTCCGTATTTTAGAAAGATATCCCATTTGTTTACAAATAAGCCTTATGGACTAACATTTCATTACAGACGGCGCGAGCAGAAATCAGAGTAAATCCGTGACCACTAAAAGAGTAAGAGAGAGAGTTCTGATCTGGTTTTACAATGTCACTTTCATCAGTGACTAACTCATAAATGTCGTCACGAAATTGCATTACATTATATTGGTACATTGTTTGCCTTATGCTATATATATATATAAAAGTAAGATACCTGTTGCGTCCAATTAATCATATTTTATATAATTACTACATATTTCTTTCACCACTACCATGACTATTTCGTTATATTATATTTGAGTGTCAGCAATGTTTTGTAAGCAGGGTTTTCTAAATTGCTGAGTTTTATGTTTGTACTTTCGCCATGGTAACAGAAGATATTGAAAAGAAGAAAAAAAAATCCTTCCCACTTCAAACATTTTCGACATTGAAAGGACAACAGCCGAATTTTTAAAATAGTTTGTTTTATTTATTCTAAATAAATTATTACACTGCTGCCAAATCTAAAAATATTAAAATAATTATATTAAAAAAAAAAAACGCTCCCTGGCGCCATACAGAACATCAAAAATGACAATAAGAGAATGAAAACGAATTACAAAAGTTCCAAAATTTCATATGAATCCAGTGGCAACAGCTCAAGAAACCCACAAGTCCAAATACTGCATTGTATTTGTTATTCTTCGTTGGATATGCAGTCCGATATAACACATACATACAGGGTCGGAAAAAGGATTCATGGGTCCCAAGGTAGTTTGGATCCCCTCGGATTTAGGGAACCCGAAGCTCATCCCTGCACACACACAAATGAAAATCAAAATATATAACTGGCGAAGTAATGGACGCCGCAAAATGAACTTCACATATGTTGTGACAATGTACATACTCTTCTTTCAATTTCTGCACAACGTGATTAGAATAACACACAACTATGTAAAAGACATGTGTATTATACAATGAAATTTTCTGCTTGTGGCTTTCGTTTGGAGCTTCAATGCGCATAACCTTATTCTCTCAGGTGACGTAGGAAACGAGGGTCTGGTTTGGGGAACCAAGCCCCATTGCTATCAAAACACATTATTTGCTCTACGGTCGCATCACGTGATCGTCTTTAAAGCTCCCCGTGCTCTCAGTCGTACTGGCGAAAAAATTCATCGACTTTTCCGGCAATGTTCCCTGACTTTTCCGACAACATTCCCTGACTTTTCCGACAACAATCCTGACCAATCACAAACAAAACTTTGAACTGAACTTCAGTTGCGGTGAAATGACTCCACGTTCGTGGAAGCTTTAGCTATTCAAATAGAAGTTAAGAAAGTTTTTCTTAACTTTCCAAGGCTTGACCAAGAAGTCCCGATTTTTCCTGTCCTTTGGGGACGATTTCAAATTCTCTGGCACTTCCAGGTTCTCTAGAGGCTCAGGACTCCTGTTCTTCGGCGGGGGGGACATGTCAGAAAAAATTGTGTCATTTACATTGTGTCATCAGAAAACATTACGTCATTTGTCATTTACAAAAACCAGAAAAGTCGGAAACTAAGCAAAAAACAGACACTTGGGAAATCGCAAAACCAAGCCCATAATCATCGAAGATAATTAACGTCGATTTTTTTTTCTTGTCGAAAACGATCGGCATTTCCAAGCCGTGCTGAAAAGGACTAGAGATTTGAAAATGATAGAACTGGTGGTCTCCATCGAAATAGACGAGAAGTCGAAAGGGACAAACAAAAGAGGCAGTCCTGTACGCCTCTATCATTATCCCAGATCCGACCAGGACACTTATTTATTCGCTTTGATTCAAGGATGATGGAGCGCTAGGCGCTCTCGGACATCCCCTCCCCCTTTTCCCCGCGGGAGAGAATGGATACAATGGCCCATCCATCTGTTATGATTGGGTAGGAAGAAGAGAGCATTTGGGTCGCTTCCCACCCACTCGCCAACAAATGCCATTTGCCGGGGGAGGGGGGGGGGGCAATGAAAAGAGTGCTCAGGATTAGGTGAGGGGGAAGTGGTATCGGAGCGGTTATTCATCCACAACTTGATACACCATTCAGCCGTTGCCACGGAAATCCCTTTAAAATTGGCGGGAGTTTCGCGAAAAGAGGCGGGGGAGAAATATTCCCTAACAGGTCGAGTAACCATTTGGAAAGAGGCACGACGATATTAAATATTGCATTTCCACCGAACACTGCCTGTGGACCATAAGCCATTTGTCGAGTTGGTCTCTTTCTATGTACCGTTTTAATATTCCTGCGTGTGTGTTAGTAGAGCGACTGAGAACGTTGGCCAAAGGAAAGGCGCGTGCGTGTATTAATTATATAAATTTGTGAGAAAAGGTGCTTCAATCAATAGGACTCGAACCTATATTATATATATATATATATCATATTCAACCATTATCTATCCACTGCTGGATGAAGGTCTCTCCAAATGCTTTCCACACAAGTCTATCCTGAGCAATTCGCTTCCACGTCACCCCAACCTGTTTTCTTATTTCATCCACCCATCTAGTTTGAGGACGTTTTCTAGGTCTTCGGTGGTCTCTTGGAATCCAGTTCAGAATTTCTGTTGTCCATCGTTGATCAGTTCTTCTTGCAATATGCCCAGCCCATCGCCATTTCAGCCCTTTTACTTTAACAATGATGTCCTCTACTCTAGTTTGCTCTCTCACCCAAGTGTTCCTTTTTCGATCTCTCCTAGTTATTCCAAGCATGCACCTCTCCATGCTCCTTTGCGTTGTCTGTAACTTTCGTATTGCTCCAACTGTTAGACTCCATGTCTCTGATCCATAAGAGAGGACTGGCAATACACACTGGTTGAAGACCTTTCTTTTTAGACACAAAGGCAATTTCCCCTTCAGGATAAAACTGTTTCTTCCAAATGCACTCCAGCCAAGTTTAATACGTCTGTTGAGTTCTTTCATAATGTTGCCATCCATTGAAATCAGTTGGCCAAGGTAAATATATGAATCATATATATATACACACAGGGGGAAGGTTGACATTGATGGACCGGTTCCATGGATGGACCACTTTCGTATTCCACCTACCAAAGTTTGTGCGTGTGCAGAAGCAGTTGTAATCTATCCCTTTCCATCCAGAGCCAACGATAGGGGGACCAGCTCAGGAGGCCGGTCGAAGTGAGCTTGGGGGGGCTAGCCTTGGCTCTCGACGCCCCTGTTTCCATCCCATTAATTATAGATGAAGTCGTAAACCAGTTGGAATTGTTTCAATGAGAACTAGAAATTCAAATAGGACTTTTGTCTTATCTGTGTAGGTTTTAGTTAGATTTTATATGGGCGTGTTCGGCGTAACATACCACTCAACACATTAATGAAAAGTAAAGAACAAATTTTGAAGTATTAAATGCGATGTTTTATATTGTAATCGAAATTGACATTTCACTTGCGCCTTCTAAAGCATCAAATATGGCCAGGTTGTCATCACCGGACCACCTTGCGTTTCCATGAATGAACCAGTTTATCCCACAGTATTGTTGTAGAGAGTGCAAAAATTAATAATGTAATCATTCATATTAAAAATTGCGGTCATGTTGAAGAAAAAAAAAATGGCAAAAGGTGTGAAATATGGGCAGTAGACTACCGAGACCATAAAACGTGCTACTGCAGCTCGCAATGGAGACATAGGTTTGAATGAAATCTGTCCAGAATATGGGGAGCACCAAAACAACTTCGAATAGGCATTTGGACGGCAAAAATAATTTTACCGTCGAAGCTAAGCGAATTCACCAGAAGACTCACCAATCAAACACCAAGAGAAATCAAAAGCTCTACAGACAAAAATATTTCAGCAAAATCTAGATCAACTCTTGTCGTATCCGTGTCTAAGATTTCTCCTTTACCAAAAGCTGAATTCACGATTCGGAAAAGAAGTGTTCGTCAAAATGCACATATTTTGACTTCTTCGCTTCAGTGACGTAGAAAAGGTGGGTCTCAACCCCCTATTGGATATTAAAACACATTGTTTTCTCTAAGGCCGCATTACATAATCTTCTTTAAAGCCACTTGAGGCCCTGGGTAAGTTTTGAATTGTTACGCTGCTGCTTCGCTTTATAATTCACAGCCTGAAAAATCTGTCCAAAAACGTAAACCCTAGACACTTCAATTTATCTCCACTAAAGCAGTAAAGAAATTGAACAAATCCACACCGAGCTGGTCCTATGAGTTATGTGAAGACGACGTGCAACAAGATACGATTCAATGTAAGATGTGTAAAAAGTGTGTGCATGCAGAATGTGCTTATGTTAAGAAAGAATAGAAAAGCTATTCCTGCATAAGATGTAAGGGATGGAGAAACTACAAGTGCAACAAAAAATGCTAATTAGATACAGTTTTTATTACTTTGGTAAGTAATCCATCGGTGGAAACTACCTGGTCCATCCATGGAAACTAGTTGCCATCAACGGACCACTTGTTAAAATTTTGTAATTTTATTTTTTTCCGTAATAATGAAACAATATATCCTCACAGTAAATATGCATAGCTCTTCAGAAAGAAATGAAGTAATAATATGTCATTATACAATGTTAAATTTAAGTAAAAAGTCCGTCTGAAAACGGTCAAAATTTGTGGTCCAATGATGGCAACTTTCCCACAGACAGAATAACGGTGACAACGAAGAAAGAACTCTTGTCCCTTGATGACCGCTAAAACAGAATTCGACTAAGAAATAGACACTAAGAAATTTCAGAAGCTTAATTCGTGTTAGACAATAAAAACCAAGACTGAAGCAGTGGCGTAAAACAGAGTAGAGAGTTCAAGCCCCTCTCATTGGGTATAAAGGAGGTTTATTCCCTTTAAAGCCTTATCATAATCTTTTTCTTTCTTTTTTTTAAGTCACTAGAGTCTCCCATAGTTTTTAATTGATATGCCCCTGGTTGGGGGAACACTGATATGTGTGCAACTGCTTTTAGAGTTCCCCACAGTTAACACCTGAATGAACATTTCAATTTTTGAATGACAACATTTTGACGAGATCAAAGTGATGCGAGCGATTACTTTAAAATTGTAAAAATACGGACAAATTTACGGTGAATACTCACGCAATGAGTGAAAACATGACCAGTCTCCCTGAGCAAGCGACTAATACGAATTTCGAAGTGAAATATCAATCGACACATCTGCTGAAATGCGAGAATGACATACCTCATGTCGATTCGATCTCTTCCGTGTACCTAGTGAAGGCCTCGAAAATGACAACTAATAACATGTCATGAGCCGTTGAAAAAATGTCTTCCGCAAAACCATGCAGAAAGGGCTGCTCTTATCCAAGTCAGGTATTTTTAGATCCGCTGCGACTCAACCCCAGACAGACAGATAAATGGGTTATTGACGCAATACTGTCGATTTCTCCCCCGAGTACAAGCCGCGCAGTGAAATCCGAACTAGGTCAAGAATCTCCCTTCCAGCCTCTTAAAATCCAGAGATAGAAAAGAGTAACTAGGCAGTAGTTACCTATTATTGATTCTCCAGCATCTCACATCACGGCTTGGGGAGGCTGAAGAGCAGTCAATCCTTTTCACCCCATCTGCCGACAGAAATGCTATGTTCTCTTGTTTGCCGACCGCTGTGAGCTATATATCGGGACTCTTATGAGCTTAGCGGAGAAGTAAGAGACAGGGAATGATTATTTTGTGAGCGGATGCCCAGGATGAGCCGAGGGTGGATGATGGGGAGAGGTTGTTTGCACAAGGATTTGGGAGGAGGGGGGTCCAGACTGCTTCAGGAGGACTTTTCGTTCCGCGATAGTAGCATTATATGTTCATCCGATTAATTTCGGCTTTGGCCTGAGGGATACTTTTTCCCTATCTTTTCCCCTTTTCTCATCTTCCTTCCCGTTAAGAGAGTTAATGTTGAGATAATGGAAGAGGACGGCGGCACCAACCGCGGCGGTTTTCCGGAAAATTCCGGAGATGTTATCACCGCTGCCAGCCAGTTCTGCAAAGAGAGGGGGGAAAAAAATCTTCCCCATTCCGGAAACGATTTGTCAGCATTAAGAATCGCGATAATAAACTCGACTGTAATTTTTTCCCTAAAAAAAAATCAGGGGCGCTCGGCGGCTACGCTTCCTCGCAAGTCCATAGAAGACCGCGTCAGCACCTTTCAGTCAATAAAAATTGCAAACAAAACCCATTCCTACCAAGATGCACTTTAAAACGAGGGAATGTGACGAATTAACGTCGTTAATTTAAGAGTTTACACGATTACTTCCCACGAGTCTAATTCCCGCCGCTTTATAGCTGAAGCGCCGCACGCACACTGGCGTGACGTCACACTCCCCCTTTCCAGGCGAGGTGCAGATAGTGGACACGCAAACACAGGAAGGGGGGGACGGGGTGGGAGTCGCAAAATGACATGCAAATGGGAAACGAACAGCCTGTAGTCACAAATGTCATTCAGAATTTAGGCAATTTGTAGCGCCGCCCGCATGCTAATACAAACAGTTCATCGAACGACAAGACCGGCTCAGCACAGCGTGGAATGTTAGTAACCATGAGGTTAGTCTGCTACGAGCTGGTCATCACCGCTCGTGGAATTAACACATACGAACACTACCAGCGAATGGCCATTAGCATCGCATATGTATTTAGCGGCCGATCTAATGGAAATCGCACTCCATCAAAAACGCCACGCAGTCGCTGATGTTACAGAACATTGAAACATGCAGATTAGCGTAGGAGCGTGCAGACGAAGTCGTATCGATCAATTGCAGCAATCGAATTGACTTACAACTATCAAATCAAGGCGTTTCTTTTTCCCCTAAGTGCGAAAGCACAGTCGGGGATAAGGGGAGGGGCCAATACCCAAGAGCCCGGATCCTAAAGGGGCCCCAACGAAACTTTTTTTTTTTAATTATTTAAGGGAATTTAAAAAAAAAATAAAAAATACGAAACTTGACAATCCGTTTAGTTCTTTAAAAACGATTGGGGGGCAAATAGTGGAAGTAGGAAAGGGTCGGGGGGGGGGAGAAACCCCTAAAGTGACTATGGACCCCCACGAACCTTGTCCCTAGTTTGAGGTGAGAAAAAAAAATTTGAAATTTAAAAATTTTGTAGAAACACACATGCAGTAAAAGCACAGTGTAGGGAGGCGGGGAGTATCAAGGGTTTCGAACAACATTGAAATTTTTATCCCCTCCCAATGTTGCAGTCCCGCCACCATTCAAAAAACGGAGGGGAGGGGGGGGCAGAGGATAAAAGTGGGAGGAAAGAGAAATTGACAGATACCAGTTTGGAAGAATTCAAGTATTACATAAGCATCTTTGTGGGAGGGGGTTGCTGTTGTGCTTATCTTCTAATATTGGCCAATGTTAATTTTTGCTTATGGAGGGGGAGGAGGGTTGAAATGGCCCAAATATTGCTTACGTAATACTTGAACGGGAGACACGGCTCCATGCCCTTTGACAGCGAAATGCATACTGAAGGCTGGATGCAGTGATATGAGCAGGGGCGTATCAATTCAGAATTTATAGGAGGGTTGCAAGTTGCTTTGGAAAAGATAACACGTGGCTTGGCAACGAGGGGGGCTTGAGCCCCCACTGCCTACGCCATTGGATATGAGGTCAAGTTAAACATAGGGCTGAAAACGACGACCCATTTTTGAAACGACAGGTATCGAAAAGAGGGGCGGGGCTCAATATAACAGAAAAGCAAGCAGAAGTCGTGAAATACTGACAAAGTATTTAAATTAAAAATAAATAAATAAATAAAGTAAATAAATTATTTCCTGATTTTCAGTATGCCCATATCTCGTCTCAAAGCGGGAAAAAAAAAAAAAAGTAATGAGCTCGTGAGCCGAAAGCTCATAACGTGAGAATTATGTATTCACAAGCATAGTAGAACTGACCAGACAAAGTAGTGGAATAAATAATACCGCTGATTTCACCAGGCGGGGAACAGACTGATCATATAGTGAAACTGAAGGAATAGTTAGTTAATTATACAAATAGTTATTATAATGAATATAATTATAATATATTATAAAATCTAGAAACGAAGAGAGCGGGAGAGAGAATTGGAGAAGAATACTTCAGTAAAAATCCATTCATACGTTACAAAGGGGGTCATCGGTCTTGCAAATATTAAAGGAAATTACATGGGGGGGCTGGGGGTTGTGGTGAGTGGTTGGGAGAATCCGGGGAACACTCATTTCCCCAGAGTCGATTTCGCTGGGACAAAAAGAACAAAGGGCGTAGAAAATGGGAGATGAAGGCCCCGCACGCGCTCGACCCCTCTGCCCCCATTCGCCCCCCCCCCCTCCTAAAGCAACATCAAATTCAATTAGAACCCATCGACGGCACGTGCGTCAAATGCCGGACGAAGTATATTGAAAGGGGGGGGGTTGAACATCCCAAGTGAATTGAACTCCCCCCCCCACAACGATATAACCCCCTATTCTCTCTTTTTTTTCTAAATCAGGACAAAAAAAAAAGTCAAACTGATGTAGTGGGGTGAGTCGGCGTACTCACTCACTCTTTCTCGCAAACTGGTTCGCTGTCCGCAAGGAGCCTTCCCCTCTCGAAAACGGCTGGTCGTATTGTGGGAGGAAAGAACAACAATTGCCATAGTGGCCCGGACGGGAACTCCGAAACGAAAACAGACAACCTATGTGTTCAATTTCATCGCAGAATTATTTTAAGGGTTGCACAGAACGCCTTATTTGTTTGTTTGGATTTTTTATGGCGCAAGAGCATCTGGGCTATACTGCGCCAAACATGGTGAACGCCTTATTTCAATTCTCAGAAATACACGGCACCACTGCCTCCCAATTCTCTCCACGTCCCCCATAAAGGAGCCTATCAAGTATTACGTCAGAATCTTTGGAGGAGGGGGGGGGGTGTTGAAATTTGCTTGGCTTTGCTGACAACGGGAAGGGGGGGGAGTCTGAACCATTTGCGTAAGATACAGAAAATAATAAAACCTGCACATAGTCGGGAAGAAACCCAAACAGAACTACAATACTGGGATGTACGACATATGATGAATAAAAGATATAAAATACACATAATAATGAATAAAAGATCTAAAATACACGTAATCATAGTTAGATATTTAATTACTTAAACCAGTGGCTGACTGTCAACGTTTTTTCGCACGGGGGCCACCTTCTAGACTCCCCGTGGCCCCTCTGATATTTTGAAATTATAATGAATGTATTATTTTTAATAGGGCACAAAACGCATTTTATGAAATCCACTTCTTATTTATCGACAATTTGCTTACAACGTAAGAAATATTAATACGTAATAAAAATGTGAGAAAAACTTTATAATAAAATATATTATTATTTTCCCTTATAATTTAATATATATAGTTCAATAATATATATAGTTTAACAATATATGTATATATATATAGTTTTATAATAATGGTAACCCAAAAATTAGAGAACCAAAATCTTACATAAGCATGTTGCGGGGTGGGGGGGGTCAGGAATTTGCTGATTTTTTTCTTACAAGAGGGAGGGAAGTATGAAATGGCAAGAAATGTGGTTACGTAATACTTGAACGGCCCCAAATGGAAGAAAGTCTTCAAAAGACTGAGCCGTCAAACGCCTACTTTTTGGATCTGGCAACGAAAACGGAAAAGAATGGCTGATATCATAAAATATTTATCTGAGTGCAGTGGCGGATTTCAGGCGCAGGCGCGCGCCCGAAGCCTCAGGATTTTAGGGGCCTCAAAGTCTCAACAGCCATAAAAAAAAAATTAAATTTTCACGGGTTACTAAATACGTTTACAGTTTCTTACTACAAATAAATATTTTTCAAAATACAATGTGTGCTTGCTCTGAATTCATAATTTTCGCCGAAACATTTATAAATTATACTTTTATGGCTTGCAGGCTATGTGATGTATCATGATGTCTTCACACAAACGTTTCTGTTGAATTTAAATACAGACAAATGTTGGGAACTGAACGAAAGAGAGTCGCAGTTAATTTCCACATGTGGTCATGTGTTAAACTTTCTCTCCTCCCACCCCCTCGAAACAGGGAAAAGTCTTCCAATTGCACACATTTCTTGCGTTTCCTAAAATTTTGTATGGCTGCTGTTCAGCGGGAGGCAAGCTCTCAATCTTTACGTTTTCCTGTCAAATTCACCATTAAAGATCCTTCAATAAACCACATGTGCAATAATGGTCCCCAGAAACGAGCAAGACAAAACTTTTTCATGGGAATGCCAATCAATTTACCAAAGCAATAGGCATGTGGACAAAAGGATGCTGAGACAACACTGCACTACGTTTACGAGCGACAGCGACACTCCCAGAAATCTACACACTCCAGATGCCCTCAAGACTCTGGTAAAAGCTGTATTGACCAATGTAAGTTCGAATTCTTGAATATCATGAAAGATCGCCCTATAAGATCATTCCTTTTAAGAATCCATAAGCCTCAGAGTCTCGAAATTTCTTCTATCGATAAGCCACACTATTATAGCAGCCGTAAGAAGTAAGAAAAAGAAAATTTCATCCCGCCAACGTCCCCGCAAAACGGTTTATGTGTTTGTGTTCCCCCTGTGCTATCAGTAACGTGGGCGTCCATGTGAGTACATCTAGTGACGGGCTGAGAAAAATTATTACCTTCTTCTCAAAGCTGTCAAACATTTTAGTGAATGCACAAAATACTGAACTGTTACAAAAATAATTGTTATTGCTTGATAATTAGTAATGAGTGAAAAAGTATTATATCTTAAAATGTGACTGAACATAAATGTACAACAGAATCGGGCAAATCAAATTTTTAAAGGGTTAGCGGGGCTTCCTGTGTGTGTAGGGGAGGGCTATAGCAGCTCCCACCTCAATGGTCAGCACATAGTATTACATTGTCGGAAATTTTCTAGGCCGATAATATTTTTCTAGTGGAGGATATACCCTTTAGCCCAAGTAGTTACGTCAATGGTTGTAAGATAAATGCGGACAGGAAAGAAAGCAAAAGAAATATTTAGAAAGAGGGGGGGGCGCCTCAAAATTAGATTGCGCCTGGGGTTCTTCCAAGTGCTAAAACCGCCACTGTCTGGGTGTGAGACCACGTGGTCTAAAAAAGCGCGGGCAGGCAGGCAGATGGGGGGGGGGGCAGTACTCACCTTAAAGGGCATGAGAAACGGCTAACACTTGAGAAGACGAGTCACAAACGAACCCCTTCTCTTTAAAAAAACAAAAAAAAACAAGGAACGGAAACGAAAGAAAAAAAGTGAGAAAGAGACTGAGAAATTCCATATACAAACGCACACGCCACGGAAACAGACGGCATCTAGATACGTTACAAGAGGTGAGTAGGGAAAAAAGGGGATCTTGTTACCCTACAGGCAATGCAGCCACTGTTTCCAAAGACTCGTATTTACTCACCCACTCAGATAACGATCAGTGAAGGATGAAAAGCAAGGGAGGGAGATAATCCCCTTTTTTAAGTTTTGTCCCCCTTTATTTTCCCTTTCCCGCACTCCAGAAGCGTACTCTTTCATTGAGGCTGAAGAGGAGGTCCGCGAAGAGTTGGAAAGCGCCGTGGGTGGGATGCTTTCCCAGAAGGACATCTGCGTACTCTTTTGTACCTCACGTATATATACTTTCAACAGACGCAGATAGCGCGTACAGATATACAATGAGGCGTTCATGTTTTTCAGCGAGACACGGCGAAAAAATACCAACATGTAGGCAAAGAAAAACGGCGATGGTTTGCCATCCGTTTATGTTAACAAAAAAGTCCGGGGCATGCTATCCAACCATTGGCAAGATGTCGCGATATGCGATCAGTTTCGACAGTTAAGAAAAACGATGAAGAGTCATTTTGACATGCGGAAAAAGCCAGAAATAAATTAAGACAGAGTAACAAAAAGGGTAAAGTAGAAAAGAAAAGCGAACAAGCCCACTAGCAAGACAACGGTGTATGAGACACTATCATTTTCATCTCGGCTTTGGGACATTGAGAGGGGACGAATATCCCCCTTCAAACCAGGACAGGAGAATTCCGCCATCTGGCTCCGTTGACAACCGTGGCTAAAAACAGGAAAAAAGACAGAACACGACCCTTTTTATGGATATTTTTCCTGGTTTTTTCGTTCGATTTTTGCCTATTTGACACAAGACGAAAGATAGCCTTATTTGCTAGCGCACATTACAAAAAATAAAATGTCAAAAGTGAAAAATTATCTTCGAACGTTAAGAGGGGATGGGGGATACTTACTGCCCACGAATCAAATATTCCCTAGAATCAATGCAAAATTCCCTCTTCGTTGAAACCACGTGATTTAGAATGTCTCCCCTACCACCCCCGGGTTACCCATCTTAAAAACGTACGAATTTAAAAGTAAAAAACTAACAGAGTTACTGCTTTACAAAATCCCTTCATCAGCAGCCAACGGGAAAAATATCCATACGCGGAATTTCGACGGTCAGAAAGCAATAGAATTTTTCAAATATTTATTTCTCATAGTTTAGCACCTAGTCCACCAACAGCTTTTAAAGCACCAATAGCACAAGCAAAAATAATATTTGAACACATTGTACAAGTAACAAACGAAAGCTACAATACGCATAAGGAAAACCAGCAGTTCCGAAGTACATGCTATACGTGAAAAATCATTGAAACGTTGGAGTCAGCCAACACTAATTGAATACTTAGGCACATAAAAAAACAGCCTGCCCCACCCATAGGCGTACGCAAAAAGTCCGTAAGGGGGGGGGGGTAACGAAGCTGCAACTCACATATTCCTATGTTAAATATACAAAATTTCATCGCAATGGGGGTTACAACCTCCACCCCGATCTAGAATATCAGCACAAGATGTAGCCTTTCGTTCAATTTTAAGTCCCAAACCCGCACGACGACCGGTCTTGAGACAGAACCGATGGTTCATCTTGACTTCCTGATCACGAGACACATACCACTCTAACCCGACTACAGTTCCAACTCAGCTAGCTTGATAGTCACAGACGGTGCTGAGGTATAAAAAAAGTTACTCGTTACGTCCCAAGCCATAATGACGGTCATTCAAGATGGGACCGGATGCTTAACGTTATTTATTACGCACAGTCAAATTTTCCTTGAACCAATCACAACTTTTAGGACCAAACGCTATAGTCGTAAGCGCGAAAAATATACACAAATGCAAAATCATAATCAATGCAGTAATGGGCGAGACATTACTGAGTAATATAGTAATGGACGAGGCATTAATGTACAATATAGTAATGGACAAGACATTACTCCCTACATTTAGTTTGGTAATGACGTCCACAGGGCATCGAATTGAACAATTAACACTGGGTGGTGTCCCTTTCTTCTACAAAAATAGCTGTAATTTGAGCTTAAGAACGCGCGTGTCAAACAATTATACGTGTCAATTTCCATACGAAAATATTGCAAAAAAACACACACGCAGTGGCTTGTGTTGACGATTTGACAATATATACAATGCAGTAATGGACGAGGCACATTACTAGCATTACGTTTGATTTGGTAATCACGTTAACATGGCATTGGATTGAATAATGTTATGCTTAGTAACTATAGATAAATGCACCATTATATACAATGCAGTAATGGACAAGGCATTACATTGCGTTTAGTAATGACGTTCACATGGCAATGAGCTGAACCACATTATGCGCAATAAATAGAATTAAATGTAACATTATATACAATGAAGTAAGTAATGGACGAGGCATTATTTACATTGCATTTGGTTTGATAGTGGCATTCAGTTAAACAATATTATGAAAAATAATAAAATACATAAAAATGAAACTTACCTGTTTGTGCATTTCGACGTTGAGCCCATAGGACATTTCGTAATACTGTAAAGAGAAAAATAAAATCATTTTTTTTTCAAAGACAATGTGCAAACAAAAATCGCTGAATAATTAAAAAAAAAATAACTATAGACTATTTCAACTTGACTATTATGTTTATGAGGTGGACTATAAAAAATAGTCAAGATGCATTTTGTATTCACACGATGAGATGAAGGCGAAACGTTATCCATCACTTGCTTGTGAATATACCACCTGCCGACAGTCAATTTCAATACGACGAAATTGTCAATATTTTGAGTTTCATCTCTGAATATTTTTAAGTATGTGCACCAGGGTTTAAGCTGGCTCAAAACATGCTGTCGCAAAAATGCTAAAATGGGAAAAAAATTGTAGCAAAATGCTGAAAAATATTAGTTGCTTTCGCTGCTCGAATATCAATGATGCGTAACAGGTGCTGTTAAGAATTTTGATGAGGAAACAAACAGGAACAAGAAAGATCGCTGAAGTGCAAAACGGATATTCTGGAATCGAGGAATCCTGTTTTCAGAGAATAAACTGTGGTTAAAAATGCCTGTCGCATTTTCGCGATGGGCAATAATTTTTTCGTCGCATTTTCGAGCAACTCGTCGCATTTTGCGAAAAATGCGGCTGCAGCTTAAACCCTGATGTGTACAGATTGAAACTCCGTTGTAAAGATTATCAAGGGACTATAAATGTTCTTCGTGACAGCGGTTCTTTCATATAACTATATATCCTCATTATCAACAACCATTTCCAATCCACTGAAGAATGGAGGTCTCACCTTTATCACACATACATGTAGCACGATGAAGGAAATACAGTGGAAACTGCCTTAAGCTCAGCACGTTGGCAAGCTGGATCTACAGTTTTACGAAGAATCCGGACTTCGGTCACCACAGCTGAAATCATACGCTAAGGCTGGACTCTTTGTGTCACCCTCCTACGGAGTGACCGCCACCGGGACTCGCCGCTTTGACGAGTGCCGGTATTCTTGGCAGAGGACGCCTGTGGGACTATATGTTTGGCATAACAATATATATTAGACATTAAATCAACCTGCCTGAAATCATTAGTTCAGTATGGTGAAGTTTCACTATATACGAGGGTTGGAACTTTAATAGTGGCAACTATTTATTTACAATTGATACAAAATAGATACATGTTACCAAGTTTTACTGTCCCTCAATGTAGTCGCCAGCATTGCGTACAACCCGTTGCCAGCGATGTGGAAGTTAGTAGGACACCTTTAGCAATGCCTGTTGTGCTGATAGTTCGAATGGACCGGTCTACTGCCTGAAGAATCTCTGGAACAGTTCTGAAGCGAATGCCACAAAGTGGTTCCTTCATCTTAGGAATCAAGCCATACTCCCCGGCCTTAAGTCCTTGTGGCTCTGACTTGCTTCCTACGATGAAGGAACCATTTCGTGGTATTCGCTTCAGAACTGTTCCAGAGATTCTTCAGACAGTAGACCGGTCCATTCGAACTATCAACACAACAGGCGTTGGTAAAGATATCCTACAAATTCCACATCGCTGGCAACGGGTTGTGCACTATGCAGGTGACTACATTTAGGGGCAGTAAAACTTGGTAACATGCATCCATTTTGTGTCAACTGTAAATGGGGGGGGGGAGGAGTTCAATTTTCAACATTATTTAAAAAAAATTACATCCAGATAGTCTTCCTATAGTTACGAAGAACACTATACGATCCACGGACCTCACGCTTTTTTCAACGTTTTTAAAAAATAAATGCGATGGGGGGGAGGGGCATGGTATGCAAATAACTTTCTGCACGGCAAGGAGGCGTGGCTAGAAAGAAACAGGAGCGTCTTGAAGATGTCATTTCACCGGAGGCTCGAGAAACAACCGCGTAATTCGAACATCGCGCAATTAGGGCGACCCATTCATCCTATCCTCTTGCGTTGGAGAGAGAGAAAGAGACAGAGATCTCGTTAATAACGTAAACGAAAGTGTCGTTAGTCATTCGCTGACTTCAATTCATTCTTAGAAGTCCCTTTCTCACCAGTTGTTAAAACCCAACAGATAATGGAGAATGAGCGGTGGAACCGATCCGCGAGTTCGGGGCAATCAATCTCCGAAATTAGCCCTGGATCCGTTTCATAAGACAATGGGAAGAACGGCGATAACTCACGAAATACGCTAAGTTCAATGAAAAGAACGCAAATACGAGTATACTCCTGTTCAAGCTAACCTGGCAGTGAGTGGAAGGCTATGCCTTGTAACCTTCCGCCCTTACAAAATACTTACAGTATTACTTGCAGTAAGTACTGCATTTTTGTGTTAAATTCATCGTCAAATGCAAACAACATGTTTACACGTAATAATAATGGCTACGGCTCCTATATAAAATAATAGTTCTTTTACATTTCAACCGCATAAGGCTGGAAAACCACGTGGAAGTTCCACTAAGGTTATTGACATGAATGTTTTTTTTCAAAATACGTGAAGATTACCCCAAAAAATCTGACAACGATCATAAGCGGTTGAAGCTTCTCAGATTGGGGCCGTAGTAATTTTGGCGCCCCTTACTACTAAATATGAATTTTATGATGTAACGAGTAAATTTTTTTTTCTTTTTATTTTACTTCATTTTTACGGTGTACACATTTCAAATTCTTTTGCACATGTAAAAAAATTGCGAAGGCATGATTTCTGATAACGATCTTTGGAAAGAGCCTTCCACGACGATTAGGCGGGGCCACGGCCCCGCCCGTGCGACCGCCTATGAAAATTATGTCATAGCGATTCATAGGTGTACGCAGAAAGGGAGGTTATAGATAGTTAAATAAGGGGGTTATAGGCTTAATGGGAGGGGTTACAGAGCTACAACTCATATATTCCTATGTTAAATGTTTCCAACTCCGTGGAAAAAACGCTCACTAAAAGAAGGCATGCATACGAGGATAAAAATTTACGATGAATTTATATTATCGGCAGTACGGAGAAAAGTTCACGCTTTCTTTTTCAGGAACGAAATTCCTACAAACCTAAAAGTTATGGCTGCCATTAATGAAAATTGTGACTCGCCAAACGTCAGTATTAGTATGGAAAGCACCCCCTCGCCCAAATCCAATTTTCAAAATAAAACTGGTATTATGTATTTTAAATTTTTGAATTTAATCAAAAAAATTTAATAATGTTTTAATTTTTAGTTAAAAACGGCGCCTAATCCTTTCGGAAGGCTCCCTTGTGAGAATTATCCATGAAACAAAAAAGACTGGGGAAACAGTGAGAAATTGCCAAATCGAGTAATTGGTCAAAGACTATAACGGGGCAGGGAAACGAGAAAGTGCACATGAATACTTGACAAACAGGGTTTCCTTGTTGCAATACAGTCAACTCTAACTTTTCCCCCCACTGTCTGGTTAGGTTGAACAGGAGTATAGTCGATTTCACGCATGAAGTGTGAAACTGAACGACTACTTGTCAAGTCCGATACCCATACGCCTTCCAAACTATCGTCATGTAAAAAAGTTTTGTACACTGTGTTCAGCCATTCCGTTCACGAGTCGCATTCTTCCTGTCATTCCAACCCGTTTCAGCCATTCATCTTGCCCAAGGTCCAAAATCGCCCACTGAAAGAAAATAATGCGCCTGTCTTTCGCGCCTAGGACACTTGCCCAACGTGCCCGTTTATAAATAGGGGGCCTAAATTGACCCATCGCATTTAAAACATTTAGAAAATACCCCGCACATCACTGCCCTCTGTACCTTTCTTCACTTGCCTTAGTGGATTTAAGCACACACACATTGTCTCCTATCACAATATTTCTAACCTCCATACCAGCCCTCCAGACTCTATGCCCATGCTACACAGGTGAGTAAAACCATTCACTAAATCAGTCACTCATTGAGCAACTTACCCATGTGTAGTCAATACGTGAGAACGAATGAACGACTACACGTGCCTCATTCGCCGTTCCTTAATGTCTGCCAAATCGTTTAATCATGCAGGTCTGTACTACAGCTGTGCTAAGCCATTCACTGAGCGGTTTTGCCATCAATTATAAACGAACGAACTTTTTCAGTGATTCGGTCATTCAATGATCTGGCACACAGTCGCTAGTGTGTACACAATCGAGTGTGTATCGTTGCACACTCCATAAATAGCTGAGTACAAGATGGTTGTACTAAACCTCTAAAAAAAAAAAAAGCAAGTAGCAGACGAAATACACAATACATAGTTGTATGATCTGCACATCCCATCTTTGTTCTTAGATGGGCTAAAATCGAACATTGAAAGACCGCCCATCCCTAATGAATGGTAAGTCGTTGATAGAGCGATGTAGTTCATCCCCAAGTTGTTGTCTTCTAAGGCAAAAGCTATGAAGATCGCGCTACTCCATCACTTATTCTTTGGCACTTGAACAAAAATGTGGCGACTTCGTATTCCTTCATGTATATTATAAAGGATATGATTAATAGATGTTTGTTTATAATGACATTATGCTAATTAGTACGGTTCTGTTGTTTGAATTTAAGTGGTACATCTTCTGTCATTGATTGTATGGAGAGTGCATTGATTGTGCGCAATCCTGGCGGTAAACTATCGGTGGGGGGCATGTTATACTGCAGTAGTTTCCTGGGACCTGCTAAGTCATGTAAATGGCTCTATGTATGTAGAAACTAAATATTATCATTACGACACGAAGAACACTAGTACCATAAATGCCCTGCGAGTTAAAGACGCAGAAAACTACGCAGTAATTCGCACTGTTTTATGAAAACGACGAGAAAAAGACAAGAAAGGAATACATACCATCACATAATGCCTTTGCATCTCTGTTTTTTCACTAGCTAATTTTTCACACTCTAATTTTAAACTGAAAAAAAGAAAAAGAAGGGAAAGCACATAAATGTCATTTTACTGCGAACAACAAATTTTACAGATAACTGAACAATATTTTTGGCCAACAGCGTAGCACGGGGGGGGTGAGCCCCCGACCCCCCACTCCTGTGCCACTGTTTTTGGCAACCAGAAACGTTCCTTAATAGCAAGGTTGGTTGTATTTTTATGACGCAAGGACAGCAAGGGTCATTCTGCGTTGAACAAGATATTGCTGCATGCACGTACGGTTCTTGATGCCAAGAAAGAACGCCAATAATTTATTCAGCTTAACCTCTATCACACAAGCTACACGTGGTATAAACAAATATTGAAACAGACAGCATAAGCAAACATTGAAACTGATGACATAAGCAAACATTGAAACTGGAGACATAATTACGTGATCAGAAGTTTATTAACCTAATTACAACGCAAATAAAAAAAAGGTACGGGAAGAATAAAGATTTTTCTCAAAGCCTTTAATTCCAGTCATATAAAACATAGAATATACACTTAGCTAAGTCTTAAACACATATTAATACACATTAATTAAATATAATTAATAATAAATTATGGTAATTCTCGTCCCACAACACCGCGAAGGAGGTCACGCAAATCGCAATTTGTCACACACAATATGGAAATAGTCATTTTACATATGATGCAACAAACATGTCACAAAAGTGAGTTTCCAACGAGCTAGTGTGCAGAAACAAAGTTCGAAAATACCCAAATGAATATGGGGGAAAAAAAAGCAGTTAACGAACCAAAACATCAATCTGTCACGCAATATACAATCAAAATTTAAAAAAAAATCTCTTTCAAAACCCCATAGGCCCAAACCTACAGTTAGAAAGAGACAAGGAGCGGGACGCAATACGCGAACGTAGTCTCTTTCCTCACAAAAGATGATAATCAAGGCGTTAGGAAGAGAAAGAAGGGAGGGAGTTGGAAAATATTTAGGATAAGAAAGGAAAAGAGAAAAAGCGAACACGGAATGTTCTAAGTTTTTTTTTTCGTTTTTTTTTAACTTGGCAAGACGATAGGGCGAGAAGGGTTGCACATGCTTTCTGTTCAACGTGATACAAAAGCTTTTAGCACGATCGTCAAAAGTAGACAGGCGTCAGGCCAATTGTCAGGGATTCTTTTATCTCCGCTCGTCCCGCCCCATCATCACCATTCTCATTTCTGAGAATTTGACTGGGAACTGTTTCCTCTTTTTTTCTTTTTTTTCATGCCTATCATTATGAGCGTTTTGTATTCCTTAAACCCTTTAGAAGTCTAGTTCCGAAAAAATTCAACAGCATATAATTCGTTTACTTCCTTTTTTTTCCTCCTCCTTAATACTACTCGTGAAGAAACTAAGTCGAGGGAGGAAGATCAAACACTTTCATGGCGTTCGAACCGAAGTCTATATCACTCAGGAACAGAAATTTAATTTTTCCCATGGGCCATTTCCAAAGGAATCTGAACTACTTCTGCTTAAGAGGGTCAGGTACCACTTTTCAAAAAAAAATTTTTTTTGAAGACATGCTTTCAATATTTTTTTTTTCTATAACAATTACAGCATAATCGTATAAGCATAACACATAATCAAAACTATTTCTTTGTTTATGTGTTTGTTTTAATTCGAATTATGTGAAAAAAACCCTCGAAAAAGCATTTTTTATGTAACTCAAGATATGATTTAACTTTTGATACGATAAAAATATTTTTTATAAATAATAATATAAAAAAAGATTGTCTTCGGGAAATTTTTGTAAGTTATTTAGAAAAAAATATTAAAAATATAAAATTTTCAAAATTTACATTTTCCGAACTTCGGCGCTGTAACTGTTATTAAAATTCATATTTCTGCATATAATATATATGGGAAAATTCTGTGGAGAACAATTAAAAAAACCATATATCAACAACACGCCTTGAAAGTTTCTAACATTTATCTAAGACGGGTTTGAAGATATATCAAATTGAAATCGTAGCATTTCGAAAAACACATTTAAAGTTTATCGAGTAACAAACTCTTGTTACAATAATTGCCATTTTGGCGGAGATCTAAATGCCTGAGGAAAAAAATAAAAAACACCATTGCATTCAAAAGAAAGTACTTGTGTGTATGTGTGTGTATGCAAAAAATGAAAAATCTATTTTTTGAACCAAAAGTAGCACCAAGAAATCAAACCCGGAACTGAATCTGTGGAAAACGTGAGTCAATAATCCGTATAGCTTGAAATATATTTCCTCAGAAAACATGTTTTAAGTGGTGAAACATATTTTGATTACTATTTTAAATGCCAACATATTTTGATTACAATTTTAATTAATCAGTATTACTATTTCAAATGCCGTCAGTACTACAATTTCAAACGCCATGAGCACACTAATTTTAAATGCAGTCTATGCTCTAATATCTATACTGTGTGTTCTCATTTTAAATGCAGTCAGTACAATAATTTGTGTTGCAATTTGTACTCTGAATTGAAATCTGCATTCTGATTTTAACTGTGTGATCTGTGCTCTAATTTTAGCCGCAATCTGTGGTCTAATTTTAACTGTAATCAGTTCTCTAATTTTAACTGTAATCAGTTCTCTAATTTTAATTATAATCAGTTCTCTAATTTTAATTATAATCACAGGTACTTATTCATGTCTATACCAAAGTCTGTCGTGTATAGTAACTACAGGACTATAATAGCGACCATTGCGGTCGAGTCCCAAAGGTGGTCACTTTCGGCAGGTTCTACTCTATTTATTGCTTATTTTTAGGTTTACGTCCAAGACAACAAATGCTAAATAATAGCATTTTAGGTCTGCTTTAAATACATTAGAACCTGCCTAAAGTAACCACTTCTGGGACTGGACTGCAATGATCACCATAGGCAGGTGTTCACTATATCCAACAGACTTTGGTAGAGGCATGCATAGGCGTAGCCAGGGGGTGGTTTTGGGGGTTGTAACCCCCCATTGCAATGAAATTTTGTATATTTAATATAGGAATATATGAGTTGTAGAACCATAACACCCCTCATTCGGCCTATAATTCCCCCCACCTTATGAACTTTCTGTCTACGCCTATGTAGGCGTAACCAAGTCCCTATCAGTTTTCTCTTAAAAGATGTGGTCACTTTATTAAAGGTGGTGGTCAATTTTCCAAAGTGGTCGTTTTAGGCAGGTTCTACTGTATTTATAAAAGACTTTCGTAGCTAGACACATGTGGTAAGGAAAAGGCTTTCGTGGGATAACATGTTCGAGAAACACGGATCTATGCTCTAATTTTAATTATAAGCTGAGTACAAATTTTAAATGTAGTCGGTACTCTTACATTAATTACAATCTGTACTCGTAATTTTCACTGTAATCTGTACTCGTAATTTTCACTGTAATCTGTACTCGAAATTTTCACCGTAATCTGTACTCGAAATTTTCATCGTAATCTGTACTCGAAATTTTCATCGTAATCTGTACTCGAAATTTTCATCGTAATCTGTACTCGAAATTTTCATTGTAATCTGTACTCGTAATTTTCATTGTAATCTGTACTCGTAATTTTAAATGACACCTGTACTGCAATTTCAAACATGAGTAAAAGCTATAATTTACACCACCATCTTAAACACGATATACACTGCAATTTTAAACATGAGCTGCCCTACATTTTTACACACGTACTTGCTCGCTCTCTTTCTCCCAGTCTTAAAAAAAAAAAGCTTTAGAACTAACTGCACATGGACCGAAAAAAAAAAATAGTATAAAAATTGGAGTTATAATAATTTTTCCACCCGAAAAGATATTCGGATGAAGTTTGTTTGTTTGGATTTTTATGGCGCAAGAGCATCTGGGCTATACTGCGCCAAACATGGTAAAATCGAAGACTACTGTAAAAGCCAGTTCTCTGTAAAATGTTGAAGACGTGTGCGTGTGTGGTCAGCATGGTCGTTTAAAATGACAGAGTGATGAAGAGTTAAAAGCAATAGTAAGAGCAAGGTTAAAATATGTAAAATACTCATGGGTTCGGCTAAAGAATTGCGAAACATTTTTTAAAATACAGCAAAATACATCATTTATTTCGATTTTAACATTCTTAAAATTCCCACAAAGTCTGACGCGCATCACTAGAAATCAAAAATTTTTAAAACACACGTTGCAACAAGACTCAACAATTAGGAGAAAGCAAATTCTATAAAGCGAGAAACAGACAACACTTTCAATCCCCAAGGATATTACAAGTTATTTAGCGACTACAGACTGGCAACTGTCAAAACTTGTTGTTGCCGAATTGGTTGTTAAAAGTGGAAAATACCTTCTCTTCGAATTTTTAAACAGATCGTTGCCATTAAGTAGAGGGGAAATTCACAAGTTACAAACCGGTGAGTGGCAACATAGGCAAACAATTTTAAAAACTTAGATGCTAGGATTATTACGCAATGAGCCGGTTTCGAAACCGCACTGCAGGTGCATTTATACTCTGCAGTTTTTGCTAAATGCAGATATTTGAACATCATTAGTCGAGTACAGGAACCGCCTAACGAGCACTGGCATTCATTCAACCTACACATTTATTTTATTTTTGTTTAATGGGCGCTAATTTGCATGCGAAAGGTGTTTAAAAGGGGGAAAAGGTAGTAATTTTGACAATTTAAATGTCGTTAAGATTAAAGTAGAAATATGTAAAACACGGTGAAGAGGGTTCCCCAAATTGCAGGTGTTTAAAGGCGGTGGGGGTTCACGAACTTGCATGACATTACACAGAGTTCGCGAACAAAAACCAGCGCTGAACTACGCATGCAAAAAAATCATGTGAAACGTACACGCGGATTGTATAAACCACACAAAAATGAATCGAAAATGTGTAAAAAAAAACAACCGTAAAAAAACAACCGGACAAACATTTTATATATTTAGCAATTCAAACTACGCAAACTACACGTAAACTGCCTGTCGACTATACATCATTATAAACTAACTACACATGAATCAATACCGGCTTTGTTTTTTTTTTTTTAAATGCTAGGTTCCCACCTGGATACACACACACACACTTTATACAACGCATACAGATCCATTCGTGACACCAGAACGTGTCGTTTGCATAAATGAAAACGATTTTAAGAATGAATATAAACGAATTACCTGTGGTATTGTGCTTGAAGAAAACTAAATTCTTCTTTAATTCTATCACAGGATTCGGCCACAGTAAACTTAAAGGGTTGGCCCGGTTGAGGTGGCGGACCCTAAAAACATAATAAATAAATAAATACTTTTATTCACAACTAAAATAGACCAAACATCTAATTATAATTCAATTCAGGTGTTTTGGGAAAAAAAATTATATATATATATGGCCTGCAAAAGGGTTGCTGGTATCTAACTGGAAGGAGACCCACACGCTGAACGTATGTGACGATGTGTGGAACCGGCCAGGCCAGTAACCTAGTGTCCTACCCCGCCTTCAAGTGGTGCAGGCTGAGCTTTCTATTTATGTGGCAAATTAATATTTGCTACACGGATAGAAAGGCGGAAGGGGAGGGCTAATTCACCAACCCGTCTAGCCAGCGTGGTGAAATTATGGCTAATTCCTCCATTATGTTGACACACCAGAAACCATGGCCCCTAGTCTCCAGGTGCTGGAGTGCTCCTGATCAAGGCAGCGGTCAGTGTGGCATGAAAGCAGGGGGTGCTAAGAATCACTGGAATGGCCCAGGCTGCCGTTTGTTATTGACCTTGGCTACGTTTAATGGACGATCCCTTGCTTCTGAAGCAAAACTTCAGGAATTGGAAGAACTTGACAAGATCAAATGGGACATTGTAGGACTCAGTGAAGTTAGAAGAAAAGGTGAAGAGTTGGTGGAACTTAAAAGTGGACATTTGTTTTATTATAGAGGAACGGAAACTGGAAGAACAAGTGGTGTTGGCTTCTTAATCAACAAAAGAATTAAAGACTGTCTTCTGGAAGTTGAAAGTACATCAGATCGAGCAGCGAGGCTCGTTGTTCAACTAACCCAGCGATACCAACTTCAGATAGTACAGGTATATGCACCAACATCAAGCCATACCGACGAAGAGGTTGAAGAATTTTATGAAGAAATCAAACAGTTACACACAGAGGGGAAATAACAAATCAAGCTCATCATGGGGGATTTTAATGCAAGAATTGGACAACTTGAATAAGGAGAGACATCGGTTGGTAAATATGGATACGGGGAAAGGAATGAACGTGGCGATCAACTCATAGAATTTGCAGAAGCTGAAAATCTTAGCATAATGAATTCATTTTTTAAGAAGAAACCACAAAGAAAATGGACTCCATGGAAATGGTCGCCATAAACAGGTTGCCACTATACACGATACATTTTTTATAAGCGTGACTAAGTCCCTAACAGTTCTCTCTTATAAAAAGAGTGGTCACTTTACCAAGGTGGTCGTTTTCGGCAGGTTCCACTATATATTACAGTATTACCTTCTGTAAGGAATACTTCTATTTAAGGGATGACTCCTCTGGTCCCCAATGTACGTGTGAATACGTGTACCTCCGAAGAAGGAACACCTCTAAGGGACAAAATATCCGTTCACGTGAGTGTCCCTAATTGAGAGGTTAACACTAGGATTGGCGTACGCAGGGGTGTGTTGATGAAAATGTTATATTAGCTGTTATATTATGTTATATAGCTGTTATACCCACAGTATTCATAGTCGGCTGCTGGCGACAGCGTTCATCTGCTGTTAAACGAAATATCATTCACCGAAAGGACATCTTACACGGTTCTTTCGATCACAATGTCATTTTCAAATTTTTGTAAGATACAGTGTTACCTTCCAATGAGGGACACCTGCGGGCCCTTCTTCCCTTAACCGTGTAGATGCCAATGTTCAAATTTGGGCACACCAACTTAAAAAAAAATCGCCAAAAATTACGGTTTTAGAATAACATTATAAAATTGGTTTGAGTAAAGCTGAATATTTACATAATTTTCTAAATCATTTAAACTTGTATAAATTAATCTATTTCGGTTTTAAATTGTTTTGTAATTTACTTTTCTTTTTGAGCTTTTCACCTTGATTGGTAATGCACGAAAAAACGAAGTCGTAGAATTTAACATTTTGCAAAATTTTTGCACATCATGAATGTGGAGAGTTCAAATAATATTTTAAATGTCATTTTCTGTAAAAAATGATGCTCAATTTGTTAATTATAAATACAAATTTCCAGATGTTCCCATTTGGGAACATTGGCCTCAGGTGTTAACTTTTTTGACACATTTTTTAAACTATTGGATTGGATTCTATTAGCTACATTAAATAGTAGAAAACGGACATATTTATATATGTTTATAATTATCTGCATTCAGGGGCGTATTTCAGGAGGAGAAGATAACCTATTTCGCCCCCCCCCCCAAATTAGCAAAATTTGTGAATATAATTTAGAAATCTGTCATTTTTCTACATGTAATTTTAATGTTCTGATTAAATTTTTGCTGAGAGTTATTATAATTATCTCATAACCATGTTAATTAATCATCTATTTAACAGTTATATAATCAGATACAAAGTAATGATACCAATAATTAATTAATGATAATACTGAATTGATGATAATAATTAATAACTGAATAATCAAACGCTTGGCATTTGTAATAAATATAAATAAGGATATCAACAAATAATTAAATGTTAACTTAATGTTAATTAAGTTAACATTAAGTTAACACTGATCTTATAAAACAATACGACGAAGGAATGTGAGGAGTTTATCTACTCCTTTCTTCTTATAGACCTCAGTTGAGGAGTAAAAAGTGGTGTTGGAATCTTTTTGCCAATGCACTGAACATTGCTGTTGCAGCATCTTGGCTACTTCATAGAAACATCCATGGAAATCTCCCATTATCTCATTTGGATTTCGTCAAGAAATCAAGCTGAAATTACTGAGGATCAATCCAAAAATTGTGTTCTATCCTAGACCAAATACACGTATTTCCATGAAAATGAAGAAAACTGACGATCATTTCATAACAACTGCAACGCAGGGTCGTTTTGCTCCATATAAATAAAAAACCTGCCGAAATAAGTGTTTAGAATGCGATAGACGATTGCATAAAATGTGCTTTCCTACTTACCATGGAAAGTAAAGTATACAGGGTGTCCCAACACCAGGGTTGCAAACATCTAGGAGGGGTAGGGTACACCTAGACGAACAATATTTGTCATAGAACCTAGGGTCGCAAACCACTCACAGCGTCAGTTCTAAAACCGTCCAGCATGCACAAATAGTGACAACCAGTGCATGAGAAGCGCAAAATGCGATGTCCTAATCATCTATGCACTTGAGCAGCTGACCTGAGTTTTATCTGGCGCTTTTCACGCACTGGTTGTAAATATTTGTGCATGCTGGACGGTTTTAGAACTAGCGCTGTGAGTGGTTTGCGACCCTAGGTTCTATGACAAATATTGTTCGTCTAAGTGTACCCTACCCCTCCTAGATGTTTGTAACCCTGGTGCTGAGACACCCTGTAAACAGAAATATCAATTCACTATAAAGGTAAGCAGAAGCAAGTTTTAAGCGTAAAAGTTATAAAATTATTTAAATATTGCCGTAGTTTTTCATTTAAATGTATTTTTATTCTGTATTTTTTGTCAAAAGCTTCTTTGTAAATTATGTATAAAAAAAAATAACTCGGCTGAGGTCAATGTTGCCATTTGGGAACACCTTAAAAATTGATGGGATTTTTCAGGGAAATTTTACACTTTACCAACCATGTTTGGCGTGAGCAGCCTATGCCTTGCCATAAAAGCCAAATCCAACCAATCCAACCTATCGTATGATAATCAAGAAACAAATATATATATATATATATTACATATATATATTCTTTCAGGTACTTAATTCGGCCTCTAAACGGTTAAGTAGAGATGTACTTTACGAGAGGCAACACTGTGTTGATTTTCTGAAAAGCAACCGATTTTATGGAAAGTTTGATTTTGATTGTATTTTTATGGCGCAAGGCTAATTGTTCGCCGAACTTTTGATTTCTACAAGCTTTAACAAATTTCATGCATCTTGCACGTGTGCAACTTTCCAGTGCCCTTGCGTCACTGAAGATCCAACTAACTCTCCCACAAGCCAAATCGTTTTAAATAAAATGTTTTTCCACAGTGATAGAGTCTGAAGACCGCCCAGAAACCACCAGTCTTTGAAAAAAGAACGTTATGTGCCAGGCCAACAATTTTACGACGACTTCGCCAGGTGCCCTAAAATCTCAAAGATTAACAGGACTTCAGGAAATTGCCTTCACTGAGACCCAGATCTGTGAGATGTCACTTTCCACAACAATTGACAGTTTCAGATAACAGCTCTGTTATCTTTCTTGTAACAAAATGAAGACGGGCCTTCCCCGAAGCGTCCTATTACCCAACGATCTTGATAAACCCGCATCATACAAAAGTGGCCAGCCACTCTTGGAAACAGCTTCTTGGTAATCAATACTACACTACAGCCCAAAGACGGCTCAAGGGCCGGGCAACCGCCCAGTGCCCGCCCTTTTATTATCGCGCAGTTGTAATGTAAACTGTTTGTCATTAAATTGTAGACTCCCATTCATTATATAACGTAAACGTAATTTATTTGAATTTTAATAACACTAAAATGATCGAAAAACGTATAGCTCGCAGACAGCATAAGCCAAACCAGCATTGTGTATGCCTCGTTCCGAAGAAGGTAGTTCATCGAAACACTGCTGTTAATAATATTCTATAATACGTTTAGTTATATCGATCATGTGTAAGGTTGGAAGTCCATAGAATTAAATTGAGTTTATAGCCTTATCGATCAAAAGCCAACCTTCAAAACATCAGGAGTTTTTCGTTAGTACGGCCGCGACCGCCAGCTTAACGTGACTACCGAACTGAGTCATATTCCCCATCACGGCTAGTCCGGATTTGAACTTGAACCCATTGGCGGTGAAGGGTTACGGGGCTTTTGAAGAAACGCTCGTTCATTTGCCTTTACGTCTTGAGACTAATTAGGACGTCAAGACGGGATCAAACCGCTGACGTGACCTCCCAATTATGACCGACTTCCGAGGTCACTCCACTAGATCGCGTCACCTTTCATTTACACCCCCGATATTGGCGACTTCCCGCGCAATTGGCGGCCTTCCAAATAATTAGGGGGAAAACATAAAAAACCTAATTCCTCAAAATCAAAAACACTAGTCGTTAGTAACCGGACTAGCTTACAATGACACTAATCCATGCCATTCGTTCCACCTCAGAAAAGCATTTTTAGGGAAGTTAATGGGGATTTTTCGACCAAAAAAGAGCAAACTCGGGGACTTAATTTTAAACCACCGCCACACAACATCGCCATCCAAAAACAGTAGTAACAGAATTGCGGTTCAACAGGCTAAAAAGGAAAGGATTGGCTTACGTCAAACTGATTTCTCTTTAAAAGCCGCCAAAAGGGGAAAAAAAGGTAAAAATGGGGCGAAAAAAGGCGGGAAAGGATAGAAACTGGCGGGAAAAGAAAGGAGCTCTTGTAAAGGTCTTATCGGTTTGACACCGCTAAAACACAACGACAACGCCTTCAAATCCTCTCCACCGACCGCAAAACATAACCCCATTCTTCCTCCCCCAGTTAATCGAAAACAAAGCCGTGTCTCCCCCCAGCCCCCCTCAATTCCTCACGCTTAATTAATTTAATTGCCTAATGAGTTAATTTACGAGGAGAGCCTACCAGATAAAACCGAAAAATCGAACGCATTTTGCATCCCCTTCCTTTCAAGTGGAAGTTACGAACGGAAAGTTTTAATCAGAGACAGGTGGGGAGGGGGTACTTGGACCCCTAATATTTTCTTAAACACAACCGGAATCAGTACGCAACAAAACGAAGATTGGGGATAATCATACACCGTGATGTTTCCCAAATTTTGTTAGAACGAAAACAATACACGAAGAAGGATATTATAACAAGATGTGTTTGTATTTTTTACACCCCGAGACTATAATAATGAAATCCTGGAACGAGATGGGCGGCTCAACAAGGCACCTTGACAATAATACGTTTACATACAAGCAAGGGCTTAAGCAGAGACCTCAACTGGATGGGGGGGATACTATAATTAATTCACTGGTTTGGTTTCACAAGATCTGGAGCTGAAGACCTTTTAAAATAACCTTTTTCGGCGCTAGTCCCTGCGAAACCTAGACCTACTTAACGATCGACGTCATTTCTCCTCTATCCAAAGCCTTTCTTCGCCATTTTCTTACTCCTTTTCTTCTCAGATCTTCCTCCACTTCACCAAGCCATTTTTTTTCCTAGGATGTCCCACCTTTCACCTACCGACTGAATTGGTTCCTATTCTCTTCCTAACAATCCTAGACTCTCCCATCCGAGCCACATGCCCGTGCCATTTAAACCTTCTTTTCTTTGTTTCTGTCACAAGCTCATGGTTTCTATATAAATGGTGTATTTTCACGTCTGCTTGTTCTTTCAATTAT
>QLNU02015270.1:122076350-122100348 GCA_006491805.2 Dysdera silvatica
CGAACCGAAGAAGATGGGGAGGGGGCGGGGGGGAGGGGGGAGAGCAGGCGGTTAATTATAAAATGCCGCGGATATTAAAATTAACGCGGAGCAGCCCCCTCCTTCCAGCTCCCGCCCCCCCATTAAATTAACAGCCCCGACATTAATTGCTAAGGGGGAAGGGAGGGGGCGCGAGGGGCAAAGTGCGTATATGCGGCCTCGTTTAGGGGCGATCAATTTGAACTTGCGGTCGGGAGAGCTGGGCGAGGAGAGGGGGGCGCGTTCCCGAAATTTATATTACCAGAGACTCCCCAGTTTAAAACGCTTTTAATGGCTGTCCTAATGACTTTTTAATTAACGTTTTCTCCTTTTTTGTGTTTTTCTTTATTCCGGTAAAACCCTCTCAGCCGGCAGCGCAATGTAAAGGGTGTCAGCAGGGTTAATTAAATCTGTTAATGCGGTACATGGACTTTGGGTTCGCCGGATATTTCCCCCTTTAGCAGGCAGTAGGCTCTCTTAATGGCCACAAACTGACGCCAATTATTGAGGGATTAGATTTCGCGTCAAGTGGAGTTGAGAGAGATGGCTTTCTCAAATATTAGTGACCTCTTAATGCTACTTCAATCCGCCACCGCTTCACCCCGATCTTATTCGTCAGCTTTAAGTTTTGTTTTTTTTTTCCCCCCATAATCTAATCACTGAAAAAAAGCGTTCAGATAGCAATCAACCCAATGTCTCCGATTGTAGAATCTGAAAAAGAAAATGACAAATGTCGTGACCGCGATGAAATACTCGTCGAGTGGAGGCATTGCAACATTTTAATGCGAAGGAATGGGGTGGGGTGGGAGGTATATCGATATATTTATAATTAAATAGTGTTACTCGTTAATATTTTTCGAATGTGTGTGTGTGTGTGCCCTACAAAATAAACTAATAATCAAAGCGTGAGGTCATCAATTTACAAATTAAGATTTTTTTAAATTACAATTTTTTCAATTTACAAATTAAGAAATTTACAATTTAACAATGACGGTGCGACCGGTTACGAGGCGGGGAGGGTCTGGAAAAGAAAAAGGCATAAATTAATAGAGAGATTAAGAGAAGGTAAATATGAAGAGATAATAAGAATATATATTAGAGATATTAATATAGACAGAATTAGAGGCAATAAGACATTATATTTAACGAAAATTAAAACAGAACAATGGGACGAAAAATTTATAATTATTCGGGACCTGAAATGTGGAATGAATTAATAGAAAAAATAACGTTAAATTATTTAAAAAGACATTAAAAAACTGATTGATGGTGAGGGTTGGATAATTATGAAGACATAAAAAATATGATCGATTAATGAAGAGAATGAAAGCCACCGGGCGATAGCCAACAGTAACGAGCGGGTTATACTTGTTAATTGCGCATTTACTCGAGACCGGTTTTCAAGTACGCACAATACTATAGATGATGTGTATGTAGTAATACACTGTATAATGTACGTGCATACATGGGTACGTATTATGCAAGTTTTAAAGAAAATGCAGTAACAAACGAGCCAAGTCAAATACAAAAGTTAAACTTCATTTTATTATATTCACTTCGGGTTTATATACATTTGAAGTTGGTAGTAGCGTCAACCAATTAGGTAATTCCTACAACGAACCAATAGGGTACGAGCAAATCTTGCGGACGTCAGGGAAATCTGCAACCTCTCGGAATCTGGGGGAAAACTGCCAACTCCCACCCAATCAAACGAGTGTGATTAGAACATTTCTTAACAAACAGCAAATAAAGATTTCATAGTATTAGAAATGTACGTTATGGTATTCCATTTCCTAATCTTAAGAGACGAAAATATAAATACCCACAGCTAGAGAAACAGCGGAAGAAATGTAGTGGTATTTTCGGACAGCATAACCTTTGTTGTTCTTGCGCCATGAAACTAACAGTAGATCTCGAGCAGTGGTGTAGAAAATGGGGAGGCTCAGGGAGTTTCAGCCCTCTCCCCATTGGATACCAAAACACATTGTTCTATGTAACACAAGCGATATTTTTAACAAAGTTACTCGAATCATAGCACCGGTGTAGTCAAAGCCTAGCGGCGCTAGGGCAAGGTTTTAGGAAATCATACATTTTACAAACAAAATTCTGTTCAAGTTGTAAATAAAAAATATGTGGCTCTACAATTCTGTTAAGAAATAAAAAAAAAAATTGTAAAGCAATGATCGTAAACTTTTGAATAAATTGGTTTGATGAAATGAATTTAAATGAAATTACAGTTTGAAACACGCGTATTATAACACTGTGTTCCCAAAATAGAAAAAGGCACAATGCGCTGTTTGACACCACGAAGGTGACAAGGGCGAACTTTTGGCTGTCATTTTCAATTGTTTTCTTTATTTTATTAGCTCACTTCAGAGGTCATTCCTAGTTTAGTTTGGCTGGGCACATGCATTTGTGTCACATTAATATTATTATTTTATGCTTATATGCCCCCGAAGCTATATGCCGTGGGAAATGTCGGATCCAGAGGCATTTTGGGTTTGGGGGGGGGGAGATCTTGCAATACCAGCTCAACAACCTATACATAACAATAATTTCTACCCCCTATCACATTATTAATGGGCTATTGACGTGTTAGAGGGTTCCCTGATTTAAAAAAGCTGCTTGTTTATTTGGATTTTTTATGGCACAAGAGCATCTGGGCTATACTGCGCCGAATTTTTAAAAAAGCGCCAAGCTACTTTTCGTTTTAGGACCCCTAACGTAATTTTTGAATTGCGACGCCCCTAGCCACAAAATCACAACTGATCTCTCGTGGCTTCATACAACTGTTTCCTTGTTTTTAGATATCTAGGTTATGTATGACTTGCAACTTGACAGAGCTAGAGATAAAAATGAAGCGTCCGTAGATCTCCGAGCAGCCTGCAATTGGCAGATCTAAGGACGCTATATTCTCACTCGCCTTGCGCTAGACGGCTTCTATTTCGTGCGTACGGTGACCGCGCCTAATCACTGTCGTTTCACGTAAGCTGCATTATTAGTGTTGAGAGCAGCTGTCGATTACCCGGGCTACGACTTCGTATACAGTAGAACCCCGATTATCCGAAAGGCGGGGCACCATCTCGGATAAACCGAAAATTCAATCTCCAGTGGAAAGGGGCCATGTTCTAGTATTACGTCTGTTCGTTGTGTTTTAGTATACAAAGGTGTAAAATTTAAATTAATTTGATTTTTACTAGTAAAAAACACTCTTAAAAAAATTCTGAATATAAATAAGGCACTTATAATTAAATTCCTTTTCTTTTTAAAAGTAGGACCCCTTAACATACAAATCCACCTTTTTGTTTTTTTCCTACCTATCATATTTAATTTTTTAAACCCATTTTTAACTTGCAAACAAAAAAATTTTGGCCAATCAGTGTACCTAAAAACTGCTATTTCGCTCCCTACAATATGGCTAATATCCATCAGCAACCGAAACCTATAAAAACTTAAGTTCAGACGAAATCCCTGGTCGAGGGGAAGTAAATGAGTCATCACAGCAATAAATAGCCAACTCGTGGCACCTGCATAAATAGGCAAGCCCACCCACACCGAGCCTGGGCTTGGCGTCCAGTCCAGACCACCACAATTGGCCAACAATTGCAATTTAGGCAGGCGAAATTGCCGTCTAATACGTTAACAAAAGCCAAATGAAAAAGTTGGCAATATATTGGCGAGAATAAGGATTTTAGCAGTCCTTAGACAAAAAAAAATCTTCAAGATGGCGATTTCTTAAAAAGTGATAACAAGTCTCGCTCCGGCGGAGAGAGAGAGAGAGAGAGAAATTTTGAAACACGAAGATGAACAGTGGACTCCAACCTACTCCAAACATGGGCCATTAAGGGTGTAACATGTAAGTTAAAGTTATCTTTCTTTCTCTTCTATTAATCGATAATTATAAGTGCCTCCTCCCTCATTAAACTTATAATGAAATGTATAAATTTTTTCTGGTGGTTTATATACCCCAGTATGATTCTCATAGTGAAATGAGTATTTGAATTATTTTGTTTTTTTAATTACTTATATAAGGTTTAAATACAAAAAAAATATGCCAAGTGAAAAATTGATAGTATGTAGAATGGTTAATAGCTCCAAATGCTTATATAAATGGCACTGTTATATTCTAAAGGAATTGGAAAATATATTATCGTGTTTATAATATAAAATAAAAGGCAGTAATTATTGAATAATTGTTTCATGTCTGTTTTAAAGAACCTGGTGTTTTTTTATTTTGTTTATGTTTAACACACAACGCGTTTTGAAAAATAACCCTAGTTATTTACTTAATTTTTACGGTCTTGCATTTGAAATTTTAGGCAGAAGTCAACCAATGTTTACTAACCACTATCAACGGCCAATTTACAAATTTATTCTGGATAAACAAATTTAATATTTAATGTTATGGAAATTGTGTTTTAATGTTCTCAAATAGTAAAAATTAAATCAATAAGTAAACTAACTAAAAATTTAACCAAACTAATTATAAAATACCTATAATAAATCATTCAATCTTCATTAATTATTCTATAATGTTTCTAAATCATAAATAATATAAATAAATTTAAATCATAACAACTAGTTATTTCCCCCATAACACATATATTATATAGTTTAATATATGTATAATATACATAGTTTTGTAATAATAGTAACCAAAAATTTAGAGAACCAAAATCTTACGTACGCCTGAAGGGGGTTGGTCAGGCATTTGCTTATGTTTTCTTACAGGGGGGAGGGGGAGTGTAAAACGGCCAGAAATGTGCTTACCTAATACTTGAACGGCCCCAAAGAAGCCATTAACAGTTTCACGTATTATTAAAATAGTGAAAAGTTTGTTTGTTTGTTTTGTGGTTTTACGGCTCAAAGACTACAATGGTCATGCTGCGCCGGGACCTACTGTTTTCCGAGGAATCCGAACCTCTTAAGGCCTAGGGAACCAAACCCCGGACTACAGTGAAAAGTACCACAAAGGTATGTATATACAGTAACGTAGTTTTCAAAATAATTGGATAGTGGGAGAGCAAGCACAATGTTATATACATTTGTACATTACAATAGATCTAAAATAGTAATTTCTTTTGAATTAATGGGGGCTCGAGCCCCATGTGCATATATAATTGCACACCATTGTGTATATAATATGTATACAACGATATACAAATACATATAATTTAGATATTAACTCCTTTAAAAATATTCCGATGTATATATACATTTTTATTTTTTTACTTATCCCATTTGCTTCAGCAAAGCATACATTACAATATGTATGTATACAACATATACAAAGTATTTACATATCTTTTTATAGGTTCAATATCTACCAATATATACTAGTATTGATATTTATGATACGTAGTCTACGCTAGAAAACAAACAGCTATTTCACCGGAAACACTGCACGGATATTAAAAAATATATAAATAAACAAATAAATACAGCAGGCCAGTTCATACACAGATATTCGAGATTCCGTTGTACTCTATCGATAAAATTAATCGATTATCAGATATATTGCAATCGTTACGCAATGTGTTTTGTAATTATGAAATCGTAAATAATTATATAATTTGAGTAAAATCTAAACTACTGATAGAAAATAAATTATAAGTCACAGGACGAAAGAACCGGCGCCCACATCATGGTTTCTTAGTCCGCCCCCAATCTTCCACTGCCGAATAAAATTTAAAAAGATCCATTTGAAACACGAGGTAAAATACCCCCTCCCCCACAAAAAAAAAATCGTGACACTCAAACCCCAACACACCACACGCTTCCCTGGACGCTCTTTAATCTGATTCTCGGTACTGAGAAATTTCGAGACACCGCAGGCGTGGCACAATAAGCAATGGCACCAACTGAAGTTGTTATACGCGCATATGCTCGGGCAATCAAATCTGCAAAGCATTTATATATTTTTATTTTTCGGCCGCGTTCAAAAAGAAAAAAAAAAAGCGCTATACGCAAATAAATGGCGAGGATTTTTATCTACGGGACGGCCGGAGGTCAAAGTGGCACAATTCGGCACGGACTCGGCGTTACCCAGGTCGAAAACGTGACGGCCAGTTATCAGCGAAACGAAAACTGCCATTAAATGACGCCCCCTTCCCCCCATGCCTTTCCATCTTCGCACTCGAACACAATGCAATACAATAGCGATTAGGTAAAAAAGGGGGTTGGCCACCTTCTAGTCGACACGGAACTGCTTTGAAGATCGAGGGGGGGACGATATATAAATTTACATTCGGCGAGTCTAGATCTTCAAGAAGCTAAGCTAACAACGTCCGTTGTGTGTGTGTTTGCGGTCGGTTTCGAAAACAGTGTGATTTAATTTCTGCTCCGTCCATAAGGTCCGCGCATAATGACAGTAATGACATAACAGGTCAATTTCACATGAGATTTTTGCGCCGCATATATATATATATTTTACGATGGAGACAACGGTAAGTAACTCTTCAGCAATCGGTCATAAACGCTACGTAACAACAGCACCACAAATAAGGGAGGCAGAACCAAAATTGTAGTATTTTTTTCAGTGCAACTCCAACACCAGAAATACCACGATGGAAAAAAGTAGTTTAAAAAAAAAAAAATACCATGTGCCCAAACTTGAAAGAGATCATTGAGACGCCTGGCGTTAAATTAGACGGCGACCGGAACTACGACCGCGAGGCTCGAGTTAGCCCTCGAATGCCACTTTAGAAGTCAAGTGACCCTGTAAAAACCAAGTTCCGCTTTTCTAAAGGGCCCAGAAAGAAGAGAGAAAGAAAAAACCCGGCCTGTAATTTAGACCTCCCGCCCGTCTCCGTCAAGCTGACGGCCCACAAACCATAATATAACAGCGTCTCAAATAACGACACAGCCCACAAGCATACAAAACCTCATTCCCGTGAATGAGAACCCAAAAGAAAAAAAACCTGTATAGCTACAGTTCACGAACCCAGCTACTAAAAGACGCACCCTATTCTCTTTATATGGGGGGGGGGCCATCAGAGCTCTATGTGCCCTGCAACAATCACACCATCGAAAAGCCTTATTTTCCGCAGGAGGAGGAACCGCCCCCATCGCATCCCTGGTTGTTTGCGGGGAACCAGACACCCCTAATGAAGAAAATTATAGAGTCCCGTCATCTGCAATTACCAAGGGCCGATCGTGACAGTTGGGCGAAACCACTTACGGTTAGGAGTAGCAGAGAGGAGATAGAACACGTCCGCCCAAACTGACCGGTCACGTGGTATTCGTCCGTTTATGCCAAAAAATGGGGCAAAAAAAAAAAAACTTCTCGAATGCAAAAAGGAAAAACCATGTTCCCATAACTATTCATACGCATCACAGCCATGGAATTAATTCCGACTTGGCTACCGAAGATTTTTCCACTTCCTCCAATGTTTTTAATTCCCCGATCTCCACGTCATAAATTCTTAGGACATACTCCCGACTTTCACTCATATTGGAGCAAAAAAAATTCCCTAACTCTTGTATGTTCTCACTCACATTGGAGAAAAAATTCCCTGACTTTTCCAGAGTTCTCACTCGTACTGGAGAAAAAAAAAGTCCCTGGCTTTTCCGGTGTTCTCACTCAAACAGGAAAAAAAATTCCCTTACATTTCCAGGTGTGTGGAAACCCTGCTTTTATAAATTTACATAATGTGGTGGGCGGGGTAGACGAATGGGGGAAAAAAACGAGATCCCGCTCACATCGGATAAAAAAAAAATCCCTGACTTTCCTCACGAAATTCCCTAACCACACACTAACGAAACTTTCGAGTGAACCTTGATCGTAGGGAAAAGGACTTCACAATTGAGGGAAATTCAGCTATTCAAAACGGAAGTCGGAAAGGGTTTTTCCTGACTTTTCCAGGTTTGGTCATAAAACCTCCTTTTCCCCCTGACTTTCAGGAATGATTTCCAATTCCCGGACATTCCAGGTTATCCAGAACTCTGGAACTTGGCCTACGAGGGAACTTAACAATACAGCGGAACTTCGTCAATGTAAAAACACGCTCCATGTGAATCACTTTTAGCATGAACTTTTTTTACTTGAATTCCTCGAATTGAGTAAAGGTATAATATACGATCCTACCATTCAGGGAGAAGGAGTACTACTTTTAACGTGAACGAGTGTACGTCATAGTGGGTGGTCGTGTAAAAGGTTTCCACTGAATTATGTCCAAGTTTTCTTTTCTTTTGATATTGTTTTGCCATTTTTAGGTCCCAAGACTGTTCGACGAATTATCTGGAAACGGATCGACGATTGGACGCTACCACTGGACCTCGAGGAGCCTGTTTACCGAGGAATCGAACCCAGGACGGCAAATCGGATAGTCTGGACGGCCCGAGCCCAAATCGGGCTCCTTAGACGGATGCAACTGAAGCTAAAAACTAACATTTCTATATTAAAATTCTCCAAGGAATACAACTATGTGATTCGTTTTCAAAGACTACAGAAATGTATATAAAAAATTTAAAATTCGAAGGAAATTAAATAGTGTAGATTAACAAATTGTTTTAAATTTAAATCGTAAGCCAAGGGTTAAAATTCTATTTTATACTTCAGGCTCGGGTTCAAATTCCCACAAAGTATTTAGGGCTCGATCGGGCTCAAATTGCAAGTCTTCGGGCGATCCGGGCCTCGAAAAACCAGGCCGAACCCATTTCTACTGGACGGTAGCCACTGGGCCGCTGTACGGCAGTAAATAACCTCTCGCGATTAGAAATAAATAATTAACAACGAGAAATCGTCGACGTATAACCACATAGTCGACAAAACGGCGCCTTTTACGGCGCAAGGACAGCAAAGGGCACGCTGCGCCGGAAGCCACATTTTCCCCGAGGAATTGGAACCTCTTATTGCCTAGGGAACCAACTCCCGGACAGTTGAGACAGACTTCCCTACAGTGAGTAGTTAGTCTGTAAGCGCCCTTTTTTGGCACCGTTGGGTGGGGGTAGGGGGGGTCAAACCTGGGACAATGGGTCGCTAAGCCGCTACCACTGCGGGTCTGCGCCCTACTCATGTGAAATGGGGAGGGAACTCCCAAGAGATGAGTTCAACACTTGAAAAACATTTCAATTTCACTCGTTTCTAGAATAGTACAACACGTAATATCGAGAAAGGTTGTGGTTGGCTGATCGGTTTTACGGAGCAAGGGCAAAAAGGTAATTCTGGGCGAAACGAGGGAGATATGAGCAACGAAGTCCAAGAATACTTGTCATTTCCCCTCATCCTACTGGTCAGGCGCATGGGTGATGTTACCTCGCGCTTCTTCCAGGGCTGGCGCATGTATGCATTCCGCACATGATCCTAAATTTTCGGCGTCTGGAACTCCAAAGACTTACGGGCCTCTAACTCCCTCCACTCAGTGGATAGGCGAACGCGGAAAGTACGTAAGGGTGGGGTTATAGGCTCAATGGGGGGTTACAGAGCTACAACTCACATATTCCTACGCCAATAACTCAGTGATTGACATTTATATAAAATTCTTTTCTTCTAACGTAACTTCGCTCGGATCTCCATGCCAACAGTTCATGCAACCACGCTCTATATGGGAGTCTACAACAACAATCCTAATACATTTGCCCGCAAAAATAATCCCAATGACAACGTTTCCTTTGGGCCACGTGACGGTTACCGAATGCGACCGTGAAGATAAAAAGAATGAGACGCGAACAGCAGAACTCTCTAAACAATTAAAAATAGACATTCGCAGAGAAAATGAGAACTTACACTTTACAGCACTATGTTTTTTTTTGATTTTTTATGGCGCAAGAGCATCTGGGCCAACCAGCAACACTAGCATCAACAATTCATATGGTTGTATTTTTATGACGCAAGGGTCATTCTGCACCAGCAACAATTGGGAATAGTGCAAACGAGAGCGGGCAACAGATACAGTTGTCACAAAACAGTAAGAGGAGAGAGACTAATCCAATTAGTAGTGCTTCATCTAGAAAAAAATTAGGGCAGGGTGAATGGCCTGTCAAAGGGCAATTTTTTTGACGCTCTAAATACACGGGCACACTGAAACGGTACAGAAACTTGTCAATTTCTAATCTTTTACACAAGTACGCTGTTACACAGCATGCATTTAAGATAAGGTTAAGGCAAACCTCACAATACATGCACAGTTATTAATGAGAAATTGATCTAAAAAATACGTGGAACCGCTAACGTTTATCGCAGTAGTCCGTGGTTGAAAGTCTGCAAACCTGGCAACAGTGCTTTGTTTACAAATATTCGTCAGCAATCTCGTTTTGCCAAAACAACCAGTGTTATTACCTGGGATTACAGCGCCGCCTCCGGCGGCCACCCTTCCCAATGAAACCCTTGCACAATCCTCCTCCTCCTCCTCCAGCGTTATTACCGCTGTACCCTCGGAAAATAATGCGCCATCCTTCTCCGATGACAATTCGAATTCAAATATTAGAATCCAAAACGCGTTTATTGCATTAAAAAAATTTTTTTTTTTTACTCCGACACCTCATTTCTGCAATAACGCTGGTAGTAGTAGTAGACTGTGCGCGGTAAGTAATCTACTACTACTTACTACCAGTGTTATTGCAGAAGTGAAATGTCGGCGTACAAAATTTTTATGAATCAACAAATTTAGTCACGTGCTTTGGATTGTAATATTGGAATTTGAATTATTTTATTGGATTGTAATATTGTCATCGGTGAAGAATGGCGTAGTGTTTTCCGAGGGCTGGGCGGCAGGACATTTTGGGCACAAGGACGGTCAAGTTGAAGGCAGGTCTTTCTTTTTGGTTTTACGGCTCAAAGACTACAGTGGTCATGCTGCGCCGGGACCTACTGTTTTCCGAGGAATCCGAACCTCTTAAGGCCTAGGGAACCAAACCCCGGACTACAGTGAGCAGTGCGATCTTTATGAGATCTCTGAGTAAGCGTTCTTTTTGCACTGCTGGGAGTCGAACCCGGATTAGCCGCGCAATAGGAGAACGCGTTACCACACTGCGCCACCGCAGGGCCTGAAGGCAGGTAGCTTAATAGATTCGGCAGGGCGTTGCGCCCTTCTATTTCGCTTTAGGTCAGTGGTTCCCAACTCAATTTAAGCCGCGGACCACTTTTCCACTTCAACTGTACCCGCGGACCACTTTGAAAAATTCTTAAGAGTTGGCTGCAAGACCTTAATAAAAAAGGGGAACTGGGTCTTTTTTGGGGAAAATGTGTTTGTACAATCGTTCTTTGGTAAAAAAAAAAAAAGAAATAAACAGAAAAAGAAATAATAAAATCTAATAATACAGTCAAACCTCGTTAAGACGAACACGCTTAAAACGAATTACTTTTAATACGAACCGTTTTCTGAAATTCCGTCAGATTGTAAAATACTACAAATATGCAATCAATTTCATTTTTATAATTAATTTTAATATTTAATAATTTTTTTTAATTTTTTTTTTTAAATAGTGGCCCGTCTCGTGGGCCACCAGGGGTCCACAGACTACCAATGGTCCACAAACTACCAGTTGAGAACCACTGCTTCCGATGAAACTCTACAATTAGTGTCAGGCAATGCTTCAAACTACAAGGAGTGCGAAATCATTCAACTGAACGAATTACTGAATGGTTTTGCCCATGGACCATAAACGAGGTCTCGGTTAGTGAGCCGGTAATTGACCGACTCGACACACCACTTCTGCATACCTGCCAACATTGAAAAAATTTTCAGGAACGTGTCAACAAATTTAAAATAATTGTAATTTGGTTGGGTTATATGACAATATTAACATTTCATATAACATTTGTTTAATTTCTATTATACAAGCAAACCTCCAATTTGATTAATTTAATAGTTTTTCCGTTTCCCTCTGCAGGAATCACAAAAATTTCCAATATGCTCCGTTAAAAGTTATATTTACATCCCCTCCCAATGTATTCGAATAGAAAGAAAGAAAAGCATAGTTGCAGCAAACACAGCATGTTTATGAGGTTTACTGGGAAATTACTAAAGTATTTTGTCGTTATGACTAAAATTTACACACTTGCGTATATTGTTGCCTTGGTTAACGCATAAAACCGCTTAAACATTATTCTATAGAACCGAAGGGTTTAATAAATCACACACATCAAGTGGAGCAACGATTAAATAAGCTTCGAAATTATTTCTGACAACTCCAATTTTAGTAAATCTAAGTAGTATAACTTTTAAAAAATCGATATGCATAGTTCATGCACACATAATTATTCTTTCAGCTCCTTTAAATCTCGATACGTTACTTGTGTCGCCTTCAACAAATTTGTCGCCGATAAAACCTCAAAACCGGAACAAATGGAAACCTACAGAGGGCCTGCGAAATTTACATGTATTTACGAAGACGTTCCGTACATTCCGGAGTAGTTAGCAGCTTTGCTACTAACAGGTGTTAGACACAGACTTTCATTGGTTAAGGACAGAATTCGCCATGGTCTTGGAATTTTTTACAGTGAAAAAATATATTTTTTGGGGGTCATGACCCCTGTGACCTCCTCCTGCATCCGCCCTTGACTACTAGCCACCGCCAAACGGCAAAAACAGAGAAATAAAGGGGAGGGGGAAGACAAACAAGAAAACTGTAGAGTATTTCACACGCGAGCTAGATATTTAATACAGTTTATAAAGAAGTAGTGATCATTTAATTTTATTCGTCGCTATCAAGGTTAATTTCTTCCAGTAATGTCCGGACGATCCAAAAAACTGGAAAAAACGCCGTTAAAACAGAAAAGTCGTTACTGGGAGTACGCAATTCTGCGAGCATTTTCTGTGACATCAAAATGTCGGCGTTAAATAGAAGTACTTGTTAATTAGAACAACGATATTGAGAAAGAATACTATATATAAAGTCCTAGACATGAAATGGACGAGCACGTACACAGGTGCATTTACTCTCACTCAATGGGGAAGAAAATATGGACTTGCGTGCATTTCTATTGGAATGGGGGGGAAATTACATTACAAAGTAAATATAGTTCCTTCAAAGTGTGCATCAATTCCTCAGTGTAATACCTGACATTTTGCAGCAAAAATGGATGAAACTACACTTTTGTTTACACAGATCGCAGGGGAAAAAATGATTTTTAGCCACATAATTAAAAAAAAAAAAAAGCAATAATAATAAAGTTTCTGGCTATTAGAATTTCGATACAAATAAAATTCGAAAATTGTGTACTGTTCGTTCACAGAACAGATGGAACAGTTAGAAATAACGGGAGGTGACGTCACAAACGGCCTATCCCATTGCAGCAGAGTGGGGACCAATTTCAGAACTCGATTTTGGCGCCAACAAACATTCACCAAAAGCCAGTTCTGAAATTGTAGTCCTCCTCTGTTGTAATTAACTTGCCCGTTTGTGACGTCACCTTCCGTTATTTCTAACTATTCCATGGGATTTCTTTTCGGGAATGAACACTAACTCTTTTGTGAACACCCTGTATAATCGTACTCACTTTCTCTTTGAAAGATTTGTCTTCTTAATCGGAGTAATTTTCTCATTAAAGCGTTAGTTACATACAAAAAATAAATAAATAATAATAATATACCTTCCAACGAGTTCTTTGGGGGAAAGAACACTTAAGTACAGCTTAACATTTTATTCAGAGGATACTATAATTGTTGCCCCCCCTCCCAGTAACATAATAGACTTCAAAACACAGGCAATGTTTGTTGTCACTGTCGTTTAATTGCGCACTGATCATTTTCACTATCGTCATAGTGATGCGAGAAAAGTCATATCCAAAGAATTTAAAAATACATCACTGACCAAAAAAAAAAAGTTTAAATACTGCGGGTGTACGCAACCTCTACTAGAACTGTGTTAACTAGAATAATGTGAAGGGTATACTCGTTTGTGTCTTGCGGCAGACAAGACAGCTATGTCACGTTGGAATCTACAGTTTTCCGACCCTCTATGGCCCATAAAACTAAACCTCGGGCTACGGTGGACAGAAACGCGGAACACGTCCTGCGGTATCGCTGAAATTTAACCTAAGACAACGGCACTGTAGATGAACGAGTTACGACCCCAGGGCCACGAGGAATAAAAGCAATGAGTAATGAGCCACATAATGAATGAGTGCATCATAGTATTAATGTAATGAGTATATCAACATAGATATAAAATGTTTCTATAACGATATGAAATCTTTCTACAATGATACGAAATTCTTCTATAACGATATGAAATCCTTCTACAACCATACGAAATCCTTCTATAATGATATGAAACCTGTCTATAACGATATGAAATAAAAGGCTAACTGCATTTTGACCATGTAAACATATGATTTTATTCCGGTCATTTTGTAAATGTTATATTTGTTTTTAGTGTGGTTTCATGGTACTAATTTGAGAATACTTTGTTTTCATATATGATTAATTGTATTACAATTTAAAATTTTTTTAGTCTTGCGAATAAATTGATTGGATGAACTCCGACCAAAGCCACATACATCGTCGCCCTCTACACCAAAGACCAAAGTGGAGTTGAGACACTTGCAAAATTGGACGTACATGTCTCTTACGCGGCTTCTGCAATACATCAAGAAAGTGACGCGTTTCCCAGACGCATTATTTTCTTGCAGACACACGAGCACTGCAATCCGGCCTTGGGCCTTTGTGTAAGTGACATGCTGACATATATTCTACATCATGTTAATTGTGCGTCAAGTACTCGATGGTAAAGATGCGCAAAACGGCTCATTCAGTAAACGACTCGGTGTACCTGTACTCTGTGGACCCATTTAGATCGATTCTGGAAACTGAGTTCAATTCCCAACATGGGTGTCTTCCTCCATCGTTGCCCAACCCAAGAGATGAAACTGACATTCCTCATACGTGAAGATGACGTATTCTAGCCAGATCGTTAAAGTTTTCTGTACACATAATCACAACAATATCACGATTGCAAGACTATCAGGGCACGAAAGAGAGGGGGGTAGTGTGGGGGCATAGGCGCCCATTTGAGTACTTCTAGGGGTAGGAGGGGGTGCTGAGAAAAGTTAATACCTCCGTCTTAAGACTTTTAAACATTTTAGTAATTTTACACGACGCTAAAATGCTACAAAAATAATTGATACTGCTTGACAATTAGTAATGAGCTAAAAAGTACCTTATTTTAAAATGTGACTGTAAATCTTTTGAAAGTAAATGCATAGCAGAATCGGGCAAATAAAATTTTTAAACGGCTAGGGGAGGAATGACCCCCCCCATGGGCGCCCATGGTGTGGGATGAAATTGACAACCAACAAACGCTGTTGCATGCACTCGTCCGAACCCGCTAATTAATGGGAGCTAAAATTATTAACAACGACCTTGACTGGCACAGTACGGGGGGGGGTCTCCCCCCCACACTTCACACTCACAATTGGATCACTCGGTCCGTGACGTCACGGACTAAAGACCATGCGCCCAAACAAAAAACCGAAACACGTTCGTGCGCAGCCTAAACAATATCAACAACAAAAAACCAGTACAGGACGGAACTGCACAACGAACCGGTGTCACGGCTCATTTCACGCAGATGCGAGCTCGCAGTCGAAACAAAAACAATAATCACGACGACGCCACTGATGGTAGTGATAAAGGTAATAACAGTAATTGGCTATGAAGCGGCTCAAAGATAAAGCACCGACGGACATGGTTGTTGGCAAAAACCGCTAATTAATCCCGGGAGATAATCCCCAGCACATCAACAGATCCCGCGAGAACAATAAGAACGGAGAAAAAAGGAAGCTAGGATGAATGGCAAAATTATAATAAGAAGCGTTCTCCAGACAAATGGGAAGCCACGAGCACGAACAGCCGATAGACCAGAATAGACAGGCAACTGATCAATTACAACACAATGCAATAGACAAAAGGGGCGCTATTGGGACCACCACCACCACGTGACCACGAAAATTTTCAGGAGCCCGTTTTCCCGCTTTATACAGAAGAATACAAGCTATGGCTTTTAGCCACCCCTCCATTTCTAACCCAATCGCCAGTCAATAGTCTTACCAATGTTACAGCTATTCTGCGAAACGAATATATATCACTTAAATACTGTAAGTAAGTTGAATACTCATTTCATTCTTGGCTAACACTAGCCAATATTGTATTTTTATGACCTACGCGGAGATGAAGGGTTATAGAGAAACACAGCTCCATAAACACACACAGGGTGCGCCAAAAGTTCGTAAAACTTAAAAAAAAAAAAAAAAAAACAAGGAACAAAATGATGGTAAAGTAATGCGGTTTGCATGGAAATTTTTATAGGAAAAAATTTTTAGTAGCAAAAAAATCTAGTTCAAAAATGACCTATAAAACGATATTGACCACTAAAAGACAACTGTGCATTCCATCGATTTATTATTGCAACAGTTGTTCAATATGACCTCCAAAAATGCCCATGACAGAACTAAGAACAACACATGACATGCAGTTATTTCGTCTTCAGTTGTTTCACTGTACGAAATTTTCGCAACGCAGTGGCTTCTAATTCAACATTCAGGTAGAAGAACTTCATAAGCAACGCTTGATCTGGCAACGATGACATTCGCAAATTATGCAGTACTGTTTGGATCTGAATGAACAGTCCATGTTCATCCAGTATTTTATTGGTAAACCTTCACTACATACCTCTGTTGAATATCTACGTATCAGCGCTGTCTGCAGGTGATTTAACTAAAATTTTTTCGACTAAAAAAATCAGATTTTTCTGGAAATCCTTTGGTGCAAACCGCGCACTTCCTTTTCATTATTTGTTCCCCCCCCTTTTTTTTTTATGATTTTTTTTTTAAAGTTTTTACGAACTTTTGACGTACCCTGTATATTACAATAATCTTTACCGACGTCGTCATTCAAGGGATGGAGAAAAACTCCTTTAAAGAGAAAAAAGGCAATGTATGCAATTTTATAAAAAAGTTGCCGTAACTTTAACACACCGTCGTCAGTAAGCCTGTTTTCTGTACACACACATGTGTATATAAAAAATTTAGAACATATCCAGTATAGTCATACATAATGGGAGCAATGGGGTCGGAAGGTTCGATCCCCTCTTTGGGCCTGAGAATTCAAATAAACAGCGGATGGTCTAGGTCGCGACCAAAAAACCAGAGGACGTGTACACACACGCCTCTTTGGTTTCGGAGATCGGTATAGGTAACGCTTGTTGTCTTTACCTCCCATAGATGGCGCTGCGAGTCGTGGGATGGGACCGAAAAATTTAACGTGACCCCCATCCAGAAGAACGATGACAATTAAGCTTGCCGATGGCCAAGCCCAGTTCATCGAATCCGAAGGAGGTGACCATAACTACTATCACACAAATAGTTTTTAATTTAGCTACAGTAATCAATTTCTCCCTTCTTAACTACTTGTAATAGACAGAGAAAAAACATCGTCACACAGAAGGCATTACATGTAATCCTGCAGCCAAATACATGTAATCCTGCAAAGCATCTTCCAGAACCTCAAAATATCGTTTCTCGAAAATTGTCGCTAACTGCGGCGAAGTTATTGAAAGAGATGACTGCATTTAATAAAAAAAAAATTACGAATGAGAAGAGATACAAAATAAATTAAAAAGCAGGGAAATCGTGCGTTTAAGACGACAAGCTTAAATAAAACAACCGATCGTAGACTGATGAATGTAACGAAATGGACAGCGACACAGCAAAAACGATCAATTGCATTTGTTCGAAAGATTTCTTACCGTGCGTTGTTTCGGGCGCACACCACCGGCCTTGGCGAAAGAAACTTGATCCACGAACTTCATTCGGAACGAATCTTATTAGCGCTCGCAATTAATTTGTCTGTAGGCTCGACCCGCGTTTCGAAAATAATAAATATATTGATAACTCGCGTGCGCGGGAGCGTGAATTCTCTCTTTGGCGCGTTAGCCCAGAAAGTGCGATTATGGTCTAGAAGCTCTCAGGTAACTGACAACGTATTCTGATGGCGAGAGAAAGAAACCCACAACAGATCAGTTGCGAAACAAACGAGAAAACAAGAACGAAATGTGCAAGAAGAGGTTAACAGAAAAATACCAGCTGCACCTTTTAACTTCGCGAAGGGAACTGTATATGTGGGGGAGAAATGGGTCGGAGGGGGGGCTTCTGCACATATTTCATAAATAGTTACCCCCCCCTACACCTTCAATTTCCAAGGTCCATAAAACAGTCTAATAGGGGAGGATACAATTATTAGGGAAAAGGGAGACATAGCCCAATGAATAATTCACAATGCGTTACACCTTTGCGTGACCGTGGGGGAAAATGCGGGGGGGGGCGGGGGCGCGGAAATGAATGTTTTTCACATGTGACAGATAGCACTTTGGGGATAGTACCATACCCCCGCAATGCACAGTCCCCTAATTCACGGGTCACGCCTGGCGTAATGGCAAATCGAGGGGGCGGCGGAGCACCCCCCTTCCCATTTTTGTTATATGTATTATTTACCATTGGTCATGACGGGTCACGTGACGCGTAGACTTGTCGAGTGGCGAGCACGACTTTCGTCCCCTCCCCACCACCTTTAACACCATTCTACCACCAGCGCATACAAAACCCAACGAAAAGGAACCTACAAATTAATATAAGAACCTTCAGAAAACGGCCTATGTGAGGTAATAATAGATACCACGCACGCAAGGGAAAGCCCCTTGTAGGCGGCTCCAGTGTTTCGGAATTTTCTTTTCTTTTTTTTCTTCCTTTTTTTCCATCTCTAAACGCGACCACCGATCCATTAAAACCTTATTGAAAGGCCTTTATTACGGGAAAGAAGAAAAATGTCTGACGACCGTAAGCAGCCTACGTCACGCTTGAATGGAACCTGGACATTGGTCAATTTTTCTTTCATACTAATGGAACAGGGGAATGATTGGTTGGGCACTACGGGAGGGCTGAAATCACATTCATTCAGCCAATCCCAGAATGCAACGCACAAAAAGGCATCATCCACGACGTAATGCTTGACAACAACAACAGACCTCGTATAGGGGGCTGAATAGATCTGTCTTCGTTGCAAGCCAGATTCAAAGCGTCACCATCCACAAAATTAACATTAAATGCAATCAACAGCTCGCCATGAATTCCAAATAACGCCCATGTTGTCGGAGATTACAGCCAATAGTGCGTTACCTCTGAAATATTTGGGCGTGTCAGTAGCCATTCATCCAATGGCAGCAGAGAAGGAAACACGCTCTAAGATGGACCCCCCTGTCAATGAAGGGGGGGGGGGGAAACTAATTCTAATTATTTTCCAGAAATGAGCGTAACACAAACGACTTAGACAAACATCAATGTCTCTTCACCTGTGACAAGCCAGACCTGTTCTTATGGTTTCGACACAACCAACATAACATAAACCGACAAAGCCAACGTAACATGGATCGTTGACTGATAATAGGAATACGCTGCAATGCCTACATAAACAAAGAACGTACGATCAGGCTTTGAGAACACGAAAATTTCAAACTTTTCTAAAAAAAAATAAATAAATAAATAAAAAAAATCGTGAACAACGGTGTGGATCATCCGACGTTCCGTGACGTCGGATAAGAAAACAATTTTCGCGGCCGAGGCCCCCATCGTTGCGTGCATTTATCGCTCCAATGCATAGAGGTGGGTCCCTTCTGTTTGTATGCACGCTATATAGGCATTCTGCGCCTATAAGGACACTAAAAGTGATGGTATTATATACAAGCGAACTCTGTTACAATGGTAATCAATGGACGACCGAAATTTGGACGCTATTACGGATACATAATTGCCACTAACGTACGCAGAAAATTCATAAGAGGGGTTATAGGGCTACAACTCCATATTTTCATATGTGTATACACAAAATTGCATCGCAATGGGGGGGGGGTTATGACCCCATCACCCCCCCCGCGCACACTAGTGATAATTACATACAAATAATTCGTGAGGGGAGTTTAAATTTTTTTTAAATAATAACTGAGCTGTCGCTGCAGCAAAGTTCAACTATCGACCCTTACTCGTAAGTTCATGGATTTCATCTTTAATCCTTCCCGGCATGCACACCTCCCCATACTCCTTTGGGTTGTTTGCAACTTCTGTATTACTATTTTCGTTAAACTACACATCTTTGATCCGTAAGAGAGAACTGGTATAACACGCTTCTCATTTTAGACACAAACGCAATTTCTCCCTTCAGAATAAGACTCTCTCTCTTCAAAATATACTCCATTTAATACGGCTGTGGAGTTCCTGAAAATGTTACCCTACATTGATAGTAGTAGTGGTGTGCAAGAGGGGAAAGTTGGCCGCCGAATGCGGCACTGTAATCCCAGTACCCTACATGGATATATCAATCATGGCCAAAGTAAACAGACGAATCAAAATTTCTTGCTCAATGTCGTCAAATTGTATTTTTGCTTTCTCTGTGAAATCGTTACACCAAGATTTTAAGTCTGGGTTGGCATTTTAATGCATATTTTATAAACGATAGGCAATATACATTATTTATAAAATATGCATTATAAATTATGCAGTTAATGCTTATTTTATAAATCACAGGCGACAGACAAGTTAACGGTTTTTAACGCTGAAAATGTGAACATGTTTTTACGGAGGTCAATTTAAAAAAAAAATCGAATTTTTTCGCTATTTCTTTACCGGACGTTTTAATAAAGGTAGGATGTTGTTGCCACTTTATTATGATAATATTAATAATACAATCATTTGTGTTAAAACCAATGAAAAATAATTGTTGCCACTATATTCTGGTGGAATCAATAATAGCTACATGAAGAAATGTCAATTGTGTTTAATTCTCACTTTTCAATTTTAGTTGTCATGGTAACCCGAAAGGCACGAAATGCCGGAGGGCGCTTTTTGTTTATTAGTATTCATTCAAGTTTTGACGGGTACGCACGTAGTTTTTCTATTCCGCTTAAATTCGAATGTTATTCTTTATTCACCTATGACAAAACCGAAAAAAAACAAAAAAAAACTCCAATGTTATTGAATACATTTTCAACGTTCTAATATTCAATAACATCGAAGATTTTTTTTTTTCTTTTTCTTTACTGATTAGGCAACCCACCCGGTAAAACAAAAGTGACGATGCTGAACTTGGCCGGGCCAGAGACCCATCCTACCCTGCCTTCGTGTGTTGAAGGTTAACGTTTTCTTTCATTTATAAAACAAACTGCTAAACGGAATATCGTCACCATATTTCACGTGTTCACCAAACCCATCAGTTCAAAAGCACAACTAAATGCCGTCCAAATACTTCCCTCTATGGGGCTTTGGAACACAAACACCCAATAGAAAACTTCGTCGTTCGAACCAGTCATATTATTGAATGTCATCTGCCCAAAAAGCGCTAGATCAGACCCCCCGCTCCACCCACCCACCCTCCTCGCCCAAAAAATTGTTGGGACTTAGGACGGGCGCAAGACGTAAGAAATAAACAAGACGAGCATATTTCATGAATCAAAACTGAAATTGAAAGTGACAGCGCTTGTGGGTGGGGAGGCAGGTGGGCTCCTAGATGCTAAGCCCCTATAAATCACTATCTTGACTTCGAAAAAACGCAAAGCCTTGGAAAAGTGTTCCCTGGAAAAAAAAAAAAAAATCCCGACTCAATTCCTCTTTCAGCAGCAACTGAGTACTTTTTCTTTCGCTATATATCACAACTATATCACACTTCTTTTTTTTTATTCTTTCCTTTTTTTTAAAAACTCGACACTTATCTATTTCCTGATGAATCTATTTCAATCCGAGAACTGCTTTAAAAATTAAGAGTAACGTTTAAAACTGATACCCCTTCACACGACGATTCATTTAAAACGTTGTTTTAAAAAATTGGGAAGTAATTCCCTACTGTAAAACACTGCTGTAAAACAGCATCTCATTTTCACATAATAAATTATTATATCAGTACAATATTATTAAAGTATAATACCGTTGTATTACATAATTACCATATCATTAAACTACAAAATTATCATGTCGTTGAATTACAAAATTACCATGTCGTTGAATTACAAAATTATTACATCGTTAAATTTCAAAATTAGTACATCTTTAAATTAAAAAATTGTTATATCTTTCAACATTACATTATTACATCTTTAAACTACAAAATTATAACTATGCACTAAGAATTATTGTACTTTTAAACTACAAAATTATTATATCTTTAATTTACACAATTATTATATCTTTAATTTACACAATTATTATATTTTTAAACTACAAAATTATTATCTTTAAATTACAAAAATTATTACCTCTTCAAATTACAAAATTTTTATACCTTTAAATTACAAAATGTTTACATCTTTAAATTACAAAATGTTTACATCTTTAAATTACAAAATTATTACATCTTTCAATTACAAAATTACTATATCTTTAAATTCAAAAATATTGTATTTTTAATTATTACTGGTATTACGAGAAATCGGAGAAAACGTAATTATCATCTTGGTAATAAATCGTTTATGTTACGTTCTCAAGTACTTCAGCACCACAACACAGTTGCATGCAACCAGGCTTGGCAGGAGTTGAACCCAGACCCACAGCTGTTAGACACCGGGTCATCAAAGCTCTGAGGGTCTCCTCAATATAGTCCAAGGGTCCAAATTAACTTTTTAAATCAGGTGCACAAGTGCACCAAAGTCTTGTGACTTAGGTGCACTAAATACTAGTTAAGTGTACAACTAACGAACAGAATAGAAAGTAAACCTCAACATTAAAAACGGGTAAAATGTAAGTGTTGCCACTATATTTACGAATGTAAGCTAAAAAAGTGCAACTTTTCAAAATAATTGAACATTCATTTGTAATAAAAAAAAATTCAAAGCAAATGCAGATACATTGAGAAAATTATATAAAATTATTCCGTAGTTCACTATTCTTGAAAAATAAACGTAAGTAGCCATATTTTGAATAGTTAAGTGCACTGCGTGCACCCAAATTAAAAATTTATGTGCAAAACGCACCCGCTAATTTCGAACTCTGATATAGTCTGGCGAGCCCTGACATAGTCCGGCGAGCCCTGAGATACTCCTGCTATAACCCAGCCCTGCTATGGCTCAAAGTTTCTCCTCCACACAAAGGCTATTGCTGATCCCATTCAATTCAATAGAACCATACGACAGTCAAGCATAGGCGTATGCAGAAATTTCATGAGGGTTATACGCTCAATGGGAAGGTGGGGGTTAAACAACTATGTATTCCTATGTTAAATGTACAGAATTCCATTTCATTGGGGGGTTACAACACCCGTCAACACCCCCCTGCGTACGCCAGTGCAGTCCAGAGTGCCAAGTGGACGACGGCCACATAAATCTGTTGATCAGAAAACGTAGTGAGTGAAAGGAGTTGACTCACGCGGCCAAAACGCATTCTACTTACAACGCAAAAGTTCACGGCAGACCGCTTCCCTTTAAAAGCGTTGGATTTCAGAACAATCGAGATGAATGGGGAAATGCCCGAACAATGCGTGCTCAAAAACGCTCAAAACTTTCCGAACAATGCCCGTAATAATCCCCATTAAAAGTTTAGTATTCCCTACATTCGTGAGCGAGGTAAATTAGATGCCTTTGCAACACTCTTTAAATTGCAACAAGTAGGGAAAAAAAAAAAAAAAAGCTACGCGTGGATTAATCCCTGTCAGCGGATGGATCACACAGGGATTTATTTACTTTTTTTTTTTCGAAATTAAAACAAATTGAAGTAGGGGAAAAAAAATAAGATAAAATCCCTCAAATAAAGAAGTCTATAGTGTACACAGAGATGGTGAAATCAGGGACGGATATTCGTATTTAAAAAACGGACCACGAGGTACAAATCTGGGTGCCGCTCCCCGTATTTTATTCACAGTACATACCCCATAAAGTGCTTATCACCCCACCACACACACATCCCTAAGCCGTATGTCCAAGGGCACATCGCAAGTATACAATATGCACAGTGCATTACAACGTATTCTGCCGAACCCGTTTCTACCTTAGGTTTCATAGGACTTGC
>QLNU02015270.1:122100448-122120903 GCA_006491805.2 Dysdera silvatica
GTGACCACCTCTCTATGGTGACCTACTGTGTTTGGCGCAGTATAGCCCAGATGCTCTTGCGCCATAAAAAAGCCAATCAATCTATGATGACCATTGCAGTCCAGTCCCAAAGGTGGTCACTTTAGGCAGGTTCTACTATATTATTTAAAGAGCTATCACTGCTTGACCATAGAAATAAGCCACAAATCAGTATATAAAAAAAGCCAGAATGGCGTTTGGTAGCCTACGCGCCTTGAGGGAGGAGTGAAACAGACCATGTTGTAATAGCGAACACTCCCATATATCTTCCTGTTGTCGCGAAGTGCTGATGATGATGATTTGTGTAGTCATCTACAGAGCTGTGAAATAGGAATGAAATCAAAGAATTTGCAGGGTTCCTTTAAAATTTCTGCAGCGTTGTACAAAGTGCTTGTGGTGGGGGGGAGAAGCCCGTCAGGAAAGCAGGCCACTCGCACACATAAGCGGATTCCTAACCGAAAAGAGAGGGGGGAACGTTACGCAAGACATTTGTTTATACGCTCGATAATTGGAATCTGTTTGCAAACATTGCGTAAAGTGGTCCGAGGGAAAGAAGCTAAACAAATAAACAACAACGCCCATTAAAAAAGGTTCCGTGGCAGAACTCACAACGCCCAATTCTATCAATCAACATCAGCTATAAATAGCACTTCCCATCACATCCGTCACACCACTCGATTATAGTCGCCGTTTCACGCATGCGTGAACAGCTACTGTTTAATGCAGTTCGAGGTTCTGCGGAGAAGCGCCACGGGTTACGTGGCGGCGGTTTAGTGAACTAAAATGACCCGAATAGGGCGAGAAGGGCCAACAAGTCGAACGGGTTTACAAATGACAGCAATCCACTCGGAGAGCCGTATTTTCTAGGAGCAAATCAATTTCTTCCTTTGGTATTCAAACCCACTGATTACAGAGAAATAATAACTACAAAGAAAGAAGAGGAAAGAGACAAAATTCGGCAATGCCCGCGAGGAAAACTACATGGGTAATGACAGGGTAGGAAAAGCCCATCAACCAGACTAAAACTCGTCGTCGAGCATTGATTACAGCCAATAACGACAGGAGAAATTACCGCCAACAGCGCCACTATGGGCACGCTTCGACGGACGCGTTGTAGTTATGAGACGATTTGTAATGCTGTCAAAAGAGTCGCCTGGAGGCAGCAAGGCACCCGAGAAGAAAAAGGCTTTTTTTACGGTGGTTGGCGATGTTTTGGCGTCAACTAAGCCCTTTATCTTACTGGCAGGGAGATCAAATTAAAACCACCCTCGAACCCAGATATGGCGCGGGAAAAGGACACGACAGCTCTCCAAACAGGGTTCGGTGAAAACACTGGTTAAACGAACTGATGTTTTATCAACATTGAGGTCCTCATAAAGTGAAGTCGATAATAACGACTCAACCGCTCGCAAGGAAAGCCACAAAAGGAAAAAAAAAAAAAGGTTTTCTCCCTGCCCCCCAAAAAAAATCCCGAAAGGGAAAAAAATGGGGGAAATGGAGGGAGGGATCCAAGAGCAAAGGGAAAAAATATTCCAGAGAAAGCTATCGCCCAGGAAATATGACAGAAAACCGGAGAGGCGTAAAATGGGAAAAAAGGAAAAAAACGCCGGGAAAGGTTTTTCTTTTTGTCTTTCCCGGACAACAAGCAGGGTTACCCAAAGACGAAAGAGTAGCAGACTCCGTCGAGTAATACCACGTAAAATTGAGAAAGGAAGAAAAAAAAAAAAAAGGGGATAAAAAGTAAAACAAAAAAAACAGAAAAACGGGAGAAAAAGGGAAAAGAAAGAATGGAAAACAATTTCGAAATGAGTGTCCTACACGAAAAGGGCGGAGATGGCGTGTCGTATGCCACGTGTTCAAACGAGTGTCTCTTCGTCTGTCGTCCTGGAAAAGTAACCACGACGACAAGGGGCGGCAAAAAAACGGGAAAATCGTCATCTCCCTGAACTCCAACAACAGGACGTGACCAAAAGAGAAGAAATTTCGAAACGACTAACGAAAAATCAGTTCTTCCGATAAAACACGAAAAGCGTATGTGAGTAGGCTGAGCGAAATGCTTAATTTGTCGATTTCCAAATCCCTCCGCCACAGGGGAGGGAAGCAACCATATGGCAAAAGTATTTTTGGGCCCCCTTATTTGAATACAAATAAAAGGTCCCAAAAGTCTCAATTACACGCTGCTGTCAGGACCTTTATTTTTATCCCTAAATTTATGTCCTACACCAAAGCCTTATTCCTACACTTGGGCCCCATTCTAGAAGTGCTCTGAGAAGTTCCAGAGAGGCAAAAATTCGTAAATATTTTGATGTATTTTATTAATATATTTAATAACCTAGAGCCATAAAGAGATTCAATATGTTACCGTTAATAAAATAAATCTGGCATAAATTGCATTAAAAGAATAAATTTTAGTATATCTTTCCTACCAATCCTCCACTATCCTACTGATATCTATACACTTGGCAACTCAAACGTATATAAAAAAACATATTATGTACACAAGATCTACCGTAGAAAGCTATTTTGAATACATTTTTAACGTCAAAGAACAATTTCCATTATCATGTACAATTTCGTACAAAACAAAAAATTTAAAATAAAATTCTACAATATTTGATTTTTGAGAAAAAGTATTTTCGGAGGGGGGGGGGGGGGCCTAAGCCACCTATAGCCCCGTTCTAAGTACGGCTCTTCTCCTGCGGGAAAATATTAACTATTCCCCTGTCAACAACAACCACGGTTGGTAGGTAGAGTGTGGGCGAATGCTAATTTCAATTCCTTTTAATTGTCCATTTCAACTGGATTAAATTCGATTGTTGTCAATTTCATAGATTGATACGGTAATGGTTTGTTTGGATTTTTTATGGCGCAAGAGCAACTGGACTATACTGCGCCAAACATGGTACAAGATACGGTAATAGAGAAAAATAAATTCTTCCTCCTTTATGTCATACTTTCGACTTCCCAATCTGTTTCAAGAAATTCAATGCAGCGTTTTCTGGGATCCCGTCCACCATGGAGGATAAAATTCCCTTAATGATTGCAAACAAACTCAATGTTATAATTTCAACTTTCCAATCTATTTCAAGAAATTCAAAGCAGCATTTGCAGGGTTCTCACCAACCATGGAGGACAAAATTCCCCAACTTCTTGGACAAGATTCCATGAATGATCGCAAACAACCTTAATGCCATAATTTAGACTTTCCAATCTAGTTCAGGAAATTCAGAGAGCATTTGCAGGGTTCCCACCACACATGGAGGATAAAATTCCCTAACTTTTTGGACAAAATTCCCCGAATGATCGCAAACAAATCTGGCTTGAACTCCTTGCCTACCTCCGACTTCTCCGGGTTTGGCCGAAAAATTTCGTTTTTCCCCCCTACTTCTAGGGAGGTTTCAAATTCCCTGAATATTTCGGTTCTCCAAGTCGCGTGGAAACCCTGGTTTGCTTCAATGTACGACCGAAAAGTGTACGCATTGTACAACAATAATAGAAAGTAATAATAAACATATTAAACTCTCTATGCCTTTCATGCTTCGAGTGACATCTCTTGGGGGCCATTTTATTCCCACTAAAATGAGCTTGTGGTGGTGTGCGTATTCCTCGCCACCCACTCACAAATAACGCTTCAAGGAAAACTGGGACAAGAAATAACAATTCCTAAAAAGAGAAGAAAAAAAAATAATAATTTTTATGATGCTTTTCTAATTACATTAAATTAAACAGTAGACTTGTAACGTTCTTTACTAAGCAACGCCAAGAAGTCGATTATCTCGATAGGAATCCTGTTTAAACGAGTTTTATGTATATGCAAGAGGATCCTCTAAGGTCAAGAGAACGACCTAAAGATGTCATTTCGTTACAAAACGCAGCTATAAATGCCATTTCGTACCCTCAATAGCGTTGTTTCTTTATCAGCAGTCTTGCGAAGCTCCTCTCTTCTCCTGCATCGCTTTTCATGACCTGGGGAAGAAAACATTATTCTTTGGCCTTTCTTCATCATCATCTTCGTGCCATTGTCAAAGCGCTGGTTATTATCAGACCGTTAATCGATGTGGGGTACGAGAGAATTTCAAAAATCAGCATCTTCACCTCCATCCCACACAATCGAATGATGTGGAGTGGGGGAAGCCGGGAGAATGGCACAAAAGGTACTCCAGACAGACGATAAGGAGATACGGGTGACGATGAGGTAGGCTTTTCTTTAAGAAGCAGACTGGAGTATCCGGAAAACTCACGAGTACGGACACCGGAGGGGGGGGGGCTGTTTATAAGGGGGGGCGCGGACCTGGATTATTACACAGGGGCCGATTCAGATGTTTGCAAATGTTGTACAATATACACTGTAAGAAAAGCGAAAGGTATGTATCGTACCTTTGTGTACACATAGACTTTCGTAGGGTCCCCACTCACCATGGGGAAAAAAATCACCGACTTTTCCAGGTTTTTCCTGACTAATGGCAAACAAAACTCTGAATTGAACTTCGGGTTTGAGGAAAATGGCTTCATGCTCGTCTGAAATTTAGCTATTCATTGGGAAGGTTATCTCTTGACTTTCCCAGGTTTTTCCCTGACTTTTCTGACAAAGTTCCCGGACTAATGGCAAACAAAACTCTGAACTGAACTTCGGGTATGGGAAAAATAGCCTCGTGGTTGTCTGAAATTTAGCTATTCAGAGCAAATGAGGAAGATTTTCCCTGACTTTTCGGAGAAAATTCCATGACTAATGGCAAATGAAACTCTGAATTGAACGTCGGGTTTGGGTGAAATAGCCTCATGCTCGTCTGAAATTTAGCTATTCAGAGCAAGTTAGGAAGGTTTTCCCTGACTTTTTAGGGACGATTTTAAATTCCCTAACAATTTCAGGTTCTCCATGTTACGTGGGAATACTGCTTCTGGCAGTGAGAGTACGTACGTACAACGTTTATGCAATTTTTTAGAGGGCGGGAATATATGTGTGTAGATTTTCATTAATAGTTCGTTCGGAAACAATTCTAGCACGCGTCCACAATCCATTTTAGGATATCGAGACCGATAAATATGGGATGCGAGCGAACCGCAATCTCTAAACAAATTATCGCTATTTAAGGACGGTCCCTCCACTTACTACAGCACTGCAATGTAACATAGTTTACCGACGACTCGAGTCAGCTCGCCACCTCTATATACAGTGTCAATATGAGGGGTGGGGACAGGGCAGCAAATTGGGGGATCAGTAGTCCTCTGACGAAGCATTAGCGGCGTCGACATCAGGCAGACGCCATGAAGATATTGTTAGGCTAGTGCTAGGGCAATATACGTCTGGCATGGAAACGGGCAGGCAAGGTTTGTAATAGATTAAAAGGCCACTTACACATCGTACTCAAATAATGTCGACGTTGACCGTTACAAGCGTCGTTTGGGTCAAAGTGGCGAAAATGGCAGCAACTTCCCGGTCAGTGAAAACGACAATACTGACATGCCAGCATAAACAGGCGAATTACTTATTGGTCAAAAGAGAGACAGGCAGGGACGGACTGGGTCCTGTCAAAGGGCGCATACCTTGAACCGTTGGAAGGTGCGGACCTATCGCCCATGTGGGCACATCGGTCCGGGGGCCCAGTTCGCCCTTGGAGGCAGGGTCGGCCTCACACCGATTCATATGATGTGATTGAATCAGGCCTGGACAGGATAATGCGTTGTGTAGAAGTGTTAAAAAAAAAGGGGAGGTTGTTTTGTTTATTCCAAACAGACGAGCAAAATCTTTAAATCGGACTAGGTGCGATAAAATATCTGAAATGCAACAAAATGCAGTAGAAACTGCTTAAAAAAATTTTTTAAAAAGAAACTTTTGGGATTGGATTGCAATAGGTATACTATATGGCTATACTATAAGTACACGACAGACTTTGGTATATGCATGACTAAGTCCCTACCATTTCTTTTATAAAAAGCGGTCACTTTACCAAAGTGGTCACTTTAGGCAGGTTCCACTGTAAATCAAGAAATAAATGAATTTTAAATGCCACAAGAAATGAAGAAAATTCTTATTAACTTCGCTTTGTGAACTACTTCCGGTATCCGAACAAAAATAATGCAAATTAAAAAATAAAATTACGATAATGGTTTAAAATAGTACAGTAGAACCTGCCTAGATCGACCACCTTTGTGGTTTTTGTAATTTTAATTGGCGGTAAAAAAATAAAATACAACAAGCTAAAAAATTACAAGTTAGTAAGCTACCCGTCTATTAGGTAAACGACAAAAACCAAAAGAAAACATTTATCTTCATTTCTCTGATACAAATATATCTGCATGGGAAGCACCCTCTGAGGAGGGGATCAGGGCATGTGAATCATCAAAGTGGGAGAAAGATAGTCAATAACAGATGCATAGTTCATCTGGCCCTCGGACACCACCAACCAGTAACTGACAACTCAATACGAACCAGGTCAGAAACAACCGACGAAAATACATACAACCGGAGCTAAGACAGAGTATTTACAGCAGTGGTTCCTAACTGGTGGTCCGCGAGATGGGTCGTTATTTAAAAAAAAAAATACTTATAAAAATTATTATTAAATATTAAAATTAAATATAAAAATGAAACTGATGGTATATTTGTAGTATTTTGGCCCCCACCCTCACTCTTGAAGAAAATCTGGTTCCGCTAATGCAAGTAAGGACTTATGGGGAAATATCAGGAATTTCCATTGCCGGCATTAGGGATTTCACTTTGACAGCACTGCTTTGTTTGGCTTCACTGTTGGCAACACTGCTTTTTTCACTTCTATACATCTACATCTTTTCCCCAAAAAAGACGCGGCTCCCTTTTTTATTAAGGTCTTGCAGTCTACTGGTGCTGGGAAGGATTTAGAGGTTATTCGAGGGGTCGATTAAAGACTTGATTTTTGAAAATGATACCTCATTGGACCTTTACCTTGTATCTTTTCAATGTTAAATTTTCATTCGCGGAGGGGGATCGCCCCTAAATCGGCCCCTGAACTTGTGAGAATTTTTAAGTGGGGAATTAATTATTAATTCCCCACTTAATAATAATAAATTATTATTATTAATTAAAAATTAATTGAAGTGGTCCGCGGGTAAAATTGAAGCGGAAAAATGGTCCGCGGCTTGAATTGAGTTGGGAACCAATGATTTAAAGAAAATGGCTCCAATTCCGTCATCGGCCACAAGAAGTCCTCGATTAGCCAGTTTCCCAATAGCAAAAACGGGTATTTGCGAACATCTCGTGACAAAAAACAAAACGTTGGAAGTGAAAAACAAATCGAAATCCTGGCAAGGAAAGAGACACGCAACAATCAAACTCCAATTTCCTTCCCAGAAGGAAAAAAAAAAAGCATATAAAGAAGAAGAAAGAAGAAAACTGGGGTTTAAGAGACCTCTTTTGTCATGGGTAAGGAGATGTGTCACAAACTCCAATTCCATTTTCCCTGGATCTGTCAGTCCGACAACAAACGGTCACATATCAAGTATTGCCAATTTCATCAGGATCTGTCCTCGCCACTTGCCGCTGCGGCAATTAAGGCGTATTCACCAATTACGGGGGATCCGCAATCTGCGGTCGTTAGCTTGTTCCATTGGCAAGAGCCAAAGAAGAAAAGAAACACTGCGAATTGAAAATTCCCCATTCGGCAACACTGGTCAACCGGTTCATCCCTTAATCATCGTCATCATCAAGACGAGAGGATGAATTATGCAAATGAGCTCCTCGCCCGTGAAACTAAACGAAATAATCAACACGGGGTCATGACACCGCGGGCCGTAATTCATGCGCATACGTGAGCCCCATTCAAACACGGCTGGGCAGCGTTTCACCGGACGGAGGAGGGTTGACCGTTAACGGAGCCGTTAGACCCAACAAGATTACATCGGCTCTCTAATCCATCAATCCGCCGATCGATCGGTTATTAATAAACGCCATCGATGTGTCACTATTACAAATACGCCGCCTTGGGGTTTTTAACCACGGAAGGCAACAACTGGTTCGCCGGGATTAAAGCGCCACAAAAACCCGCACTTCGTCGACTGTTAACCGGTGTTAGTTAGACAACACGCACGCCGCTGGTAATTGGCGATGAAGAAGGCGTTTTAAATTAATTAAGTTAGAGAATAAACTCGAGAACAAGTAATCTTTTGTGGCAAGGATTGAAATGAAGGGGAAAATAGGCGATGAAAAGACCCTGCAGGGATAAAAGAAAAGCGGGTGAACGTTACTGGGTCTCAAAAGGCTCTCTTATCACAGTATTGTGCAAAACGGAAAGAATTCAGTTTTTAAAAGAAACGTCAAAACTTATTAGTTGTTTTTAAATAAATACAACCCTTCCCCCCCTGTGTGTGGGGGGGGGGTCCCTTTTAGAGCATAGTGAAATCTCCATAACAAACCCTCCCGCATAGCGGACAGCTATCAAGCGAGCGATTTGTAGTCCCGGCAAAATACAGTAGAACCTGCCTGAAGTGACCACCTTTGGGACAGGAATGCAATAGTCACTAAGTCCCTGTCAGTTCTCTCTTATAAAAAACTGGTCACTTTATGCAGGTGGTCAATTTATAAAGGTGATCACTTTACCAGGTTCCACTGTATATTGCATTTACACATTTCCTCATCAACGCATTCTTAATTATAAATGGCTATAAATCATGTATGCAAATTACTCATATCATTAAAAAACAAGAATTAATGGTAAAAATGCACTGAATATACCTTGGAAAAAAACATACAGTGGAATCTGGTAAATTGACCACCTCGGTAAACCGACCACCCGAGTCATGTGACCATTTTTTATAAGAGACAACTGATGCAGACTTAATCATGACTATACCAAAGCCTGTCGAGTATAGTGACCATTGCAATTCAATCCCAAAGGTGGTCGTTTTAGGCAGTTTCTACTGCATTTATGTAATATTCATATGTAATCACATTCGTGTAATAAACTCTTTGCATGTCTTTCTGCACAACAAATTTCGATGACTATTCGTCACAAAAGCATTTATGCTTATTAAGATCGTGAGGACGAAGGTGGCCGTTTTGAGAGTTGGGAATAGTGGCTGCAGTAGGCAACGCTGTATTCCCATAAATTTAAAACCTATTACGTTACGGAATATCTAACGAACAAGTAAACGCAATTTGCCGACCAAAAATTGGATAAGTATACAGTGGAACTTGGTAAAGTGACCTGCATAAAGCGACCACTTTCTATAAGAAAAAACTGGTAGGAACTGGCCATGCCTATACCAAAGTCTGTCGTGTATAGTGACCACCTGTCTATTGTGACCATTGTAGTCCAGTCCCAAAGGTGATCATTTTAGGCAGGTTCTACTATATATAACCATTTTTTCGGGATGTAGAAACAGCTGTTCTATGCATGGCCATGAGGAATCACAAAAACTTTGATACACAGGAATTTTCAATATTCGATGTATATTGAATCTAAATATAGAATATATATTGAACATATTTATATATAGACAGATATTCAATACATCGAAGTCCTACTGTATCACGGGCAGATGCAGGAAAGCACCCCACCCCACTCCGGGGGGTAACAAATTTACATTACTATAAGGTCCATTGTTCTCTCACTACAGCTTTTCAAATTACGCGCCCCCCACCCGAAAATATTTCTGCGTCCGCCTCTGTATCCTAGATTGCGGCACATTTATAATTTGAACTGAAAAAACGAAATTCTATGCCTGTATTTAATAAAAAAAAAAATATACGAGTTTTAACATTTAAACAAGGATTCAGGAAAACATATTTTCCGCGATGGCTTTTCGAAATTTAAATGATGTTGACATACTCATTTCCATATACACGATAAGCAAAACTGGTTGTTAAAAAATCTGATAAATTTTTGAGAAGTGACAACATTCACTTATGTGTAATTATGGAAACATCGACCATTTTCTTTCAAACGCTGACATCGTGTCACACCCCCTTTCATTATGGACACGCGATTTAAAACTCAAGAAATTTACTAACTGTCATCGTATACAATCAATTACGTAAAGAGCAATGCAATGTTGTAACACTTGCACGTCACGCCAATTAACTAATTTATGCACTAAAATGCTTGCATACGAATTGCACATTAAATGCAACGTATTCATCACGTAGAGAGAATTACCGCGTGTTTATTAGGATATTCAAACATTTCTGATTCGAAATACACGAACTCGAGTTAACCTGGACCGCTACGTAACATCTCTGCTCCATGCTTTTGTAACTGATTCCATAATCAACCAGTGGCACGTGGTATAATGGCAAGAAACCTTACATAATTGAAGGTAATTGTGTTTTCAATTAAACATGATATCGGCCTAATTAGGTGACAGGTTGGTTTCGGTGGCACGACGGGGATACGAAAGCCTTAAAAGGTGGCACACGCCGTAAATAGGGCTGACTACCACTGTCGTAACTAAACCAAACGATGCTTTTAGCACTAACGTTTTCAATAAGGACACTAAGAAGAGGTCCAAATTTCTCACGCCTGCCCGAAATTGTCAAGAAATGAGCGAAGATCATACAACGATCACTTTCAAATTAATATCCCAAGCGACGACACTTGCACGAATAATTTTCGTTACATGACAATGAGTACCGTAGCAATTCAAAAATGATGTAGAGGAATGGGGGCTCAAATAGATCTAAAGACCATCATATCTGAGAGAGAGAATATCTTAGAGATTGTCTTATCATATCTTAAAGAAAATGTGTTTTGATAGGCAATGGGGAGGAGCTTTAACCCGTGAGCTCCCCACCTTCCCTGCGTCTCTGATGACAATTGAAACTCAACAAAGAGATCAAGGTTGACTGCTAGATCATACCGATCGGCGTAGATCAACGAATACAACGAGAAAAATCAACGAACTTGTCAATTGCAATAAAGTGTTCGAAGTGTATAAACATAGATCCCGGCGCAGTATAAACATTGCTATCTTCGCGCCATGTATGACATCAACCTCTCTCGGAACGCTTCCTTCATCTCGACATAACGTTCAACTACAATAGACTCAACGACACGTCACGCTCGCTTGTAAAACAGGCAAGCTCAGAAATGGCGAAAAAGCAATTGACAGAAGAAAAAAAAAGTGTTACTTGCAACATAAACATAAAAAATTAACTCAGTCGAAAGACTATCTCTAAAAAAATATGTCTTAAAGAAAAAAAATCGTGTTGGAAAAGAATTAAAAATTTCGACTGTAAAAAAAAAAAATTTTTTTTTAGAGTATGTGGCCGGGCTTCAAAATGACTCCCAGAGAATACACCACATAACTCCACTCTTTTGCTTTAAGCTGATAAGGTCTTCTGTGACTGGGCGTATTTTAAAGGCCGCAAAAACAAATTACGGCCCCTTTTATCGGTTCGATCGCCGGCCTTACACCAGCCCATCAAATAAGAAATGCACCTGTTCCTAACGTAAAGTAAAAAAAAGTCTGGAAGCAGCAACACTCATTCTAGAGTCTGCAGACAAAAAGGGGGTATTTCATAAATGTAATTTGGTAATTTCGAGTACAGGTTTTTTATCTGCTAATCCGAGACACACGTAAGCATTTCCAATTTATTTTTTACAAAGGCAACGTGAAAAAATGTGCATATCTTTCTGTCATCTCCCACTTTATACACCGTTCTTAAAAACGGGATTTCTACAGACATTGGAGACGGTGCTTACCGGGAGAAACATGTGTACATAATGTATAATAAATAAATATATAATATATATAATTGTTATTAATTATACAATGCGATGGCTTTTTTTTTCCTTCTTTTCAAAAATAAATTCCCAAGTTATTTCCTTTTAGGAGCGTACACTGGAGGTACATGCTGTCTGTTCACATAAAGAGGTCCAGTGAAAAAGTTGGAAATAACGAGTGCTGACGTCACAAACCGGTCCACCACTTCCAATAATATAGGACTTCAGTTTCTACGCTCGTTGTTGGCGCCTACAAACGGCCTCTAAAAACGAGTTTTGAAATTGGAGTCCTACTCTGCTGTAAGCTGCTAGCTCATTTGTGACGTCACCCCCGTTATTCCTAACTCTTCCATCGGACTTCTTTACGTGAACGGACAGTGTGTAGTAAAAAGTGTGGGTAGCATTATCCAGAGGAGGAGGAGTTGACGATGGTTTAGAATATTCAAGGGTTTCAACAGCTACTTTTAAAATGCCAGTCGTTTTTTAGAGGTGGTCGGGAAATAGAAACTGGTTAGTTTTGAAGAGAAAGACCAAAATAGGCGAAGCAGAGCAACATGGAGGGGGAAACAGCTAAAAACAGTGGATGAAAAGCCAACAGACTACCTTCCGAGGATAACTTGGCAATGGTAGATGATGACATGCATAGATAATCGATTTCGATTCTATTATTTACAAATGAAAGATGATTCAGTAATGGACAACCCCCACTACTGAATCTACAAGGGTATGAAAATGTCATGGTCTGGCCAACGTACACACATTCGAGGTGGGCAAAATGATTCAGTGGGTCAATGCTGCCAACATCGTTCACTCTCAAGTGACCTATCACGCTCGCGGTATCCCCATATCACCTTGGCGAGTTATTTAGCCGTTCTGCACACTATTTAACATGTATCTCACGATTAGCTTTAGGAGCTGCGCCAAATCAGAGATCAAGGGTAGAAACAAAAGGCCATCCAACGACATATTGGCAACCAGTTGGCTCTACAGTTACTTTCTAATTCATGTGGTGTATGAAAGCTACATTCCTAGTTCTTCCGGTTTTATTTTTCTCGGGTAAGTTTACTCTGCATTTGTATGACCCACGACTGCCTGACGGTTGATTCACAGGGACCTCTGAATCACAACAAAGCTAAATGGGTGTCAAACACAACTATGTGGGCGTGACCCTAACCACTAGGGGGCGTTCCAAAACAGTTCCAAGTCAGAACTGGGAAAAAAAAGGTGAAAAATGGAACTTGATCATTTGTTTGTTTGGGTTTTTTATGGCGCAAGAGCATCTGAGCTATACTGCGCCAAAGAACTTGATGAGCCGTGTCAGCGCAAGAAAATAAAGGATAGACCAGGATTCGAAATTAACTTTTTAAATCAGGTGCACAAGTACACCCAACTCTTATAACTTAGTTGCACCAAATACTAGTTAGGTATACAAGTAACTAACGGAATTAAAAGTAAATCTCAACGTAAAAAAACGGGTGTAAAAATGTATGTATAGCAATTACGTTTAAGCATGTAAACTAAAAAAAATCAACTTTTCAAAATAATTGAACATTAGTTTGTAATAATAAAAGAATTCAAAGCAAATGCAGATACATTGAGAAATTTATATACAATTGTTACATATTTCACTGTTCTGGAAAAATATAGCCACAGTTTTGAACAGTTAGGTGTGTGACAAATTAAAAATTTGCATGCACAGATAAAAATTTCATGTGCACAATGCACCCGCTAATTTCGAACTCTGGGATAAACTGAGATTATAAACAAGCGTTCGATTAATCATTCTTGTATATCATTAACGAAATAATCGTTTCATCCATTAATCTTTTCACCCACGTGACGTCACACTGCAATCAATTTCTGACAGTGACGAATGAATGTAAACCAGGGTTCGAAATTAGCGGGTGCACTGTGCACATGAAATTTTATCCGTGCATGTAATTTGGGTGCACGCAGTGCACCTAACTATTCAAAACTATGGCTACTTGCGTTTATTTTTCAAGAACAATAACTCATGGAATCATTTTACATAATTTTCTAAATGTATCTGTATTGTCTTTGATTTTTTTTTTTTTTTTAATTTTTTATTAAAAACGAATGTTCAGCTATATTGAAAAGTTGCATTTTGTTTAGCTTACATGCTTTAATACGATTTCTACACTTTCATTTTACCTGTTTTTAATGTTGAGGTTTACTTTCTATTCTGTTAGTTACTTGTACACCTAACTAAGTATTTAGTGCACCTAATTTACAAGACTTGAGTGCACTTGTGCACCTAATTTAAAAAGTTAATTTCAACCCCTGATGTAAACAACAAAAAATAATATACACATCGTTTCGAAATTCCCACGGTTCTATATTAAAAAAGATAAATTTCACCTTCAAAGAGAAATAGACTCTCTGGACATCATGGCGCCGCGTGTCTATTTCGATTGGGTACATTGGCGGAAACGTCTAAATATCGTACTTTTTTTAATACTGAAAAGGTAAGTGTGAGGGGATCTTCCTTCAGGTCTGACGTTACCTTTAAATCGTAAGTTTGCATATGATGTAACTTACTGGAAATTACCAGTGATTCCAGTCAATGATGTCTTGTTTGTTTGGAATTTTTATGGCGCAAGAGCATCTGGGCTATATTGCATCATGTCCCTGATGTCAGCCGTTATTTTCACCACTAGCACTCCCGTCCCTAGTACTCGGGAAATTAATTTGTTCGTAGGAAAACGAAAATTAGAAATAAATGCTAGGTGCAAAGAATTAAGGTAGAGGCTTACCACCCCTTCTAGACGTAGAAGCTGGCTAGACTAAATGTTTTACATGAAACTAACATACCCCTCCCAAAAAAAGCAGTTTTAAAGCCAAAAAGTCGGTCGTCTTACGCAAGTTTCAATATTTTAAAGTAATTAAACTATTCCAACGCAAATGAAAATTTCTAATAAAAATATAGTAACAGTGAAAAAATACAATTTCAATTAAACAGCACATCAGAGAAAATCGATTGTAAATTAACAAAGTTTGTTTGAAAATTGACAAGATTGTAATTTGCGGAGAGGGCTATAGCCGTGGAAAAAAAAATAAATAACAACAGGAGATGCCAAGAAACAGCAATGTGGGGAAAAAACATTTTTAAATGACCCTCAAATCTCCTTTAGATCCCGTACGTGATCGAAACATATTTCGACAGCATGGAAATCCTAGAAAACGATCACAGGATCTTCACGTGCGATCCCGACAGCTCATGCAAACCGCCGACAATTTACCTGAGGTCATGGGAAGCTGCAACCGATCAGACTTTGATCACAGCGCCGGCCAAACAAAACTAGCCGTCTTTTATCAATAAACGCATCACTGTGGTCACGGAACAGATCTCGTTCAACAACTGACGAGTTTGCCGAGCGATAAGGAGGAGCTCCTCGTCAGTCTCAAGTGGAATCCATTTATCGTTAAGTCCACTGAAATGACAGCAAATACATACACTTGGGAGTGACATATCGCCAGCACCTTACTCGTATAAACACGTTTTCCTGATAAAGCAGTGATAAGTTTGTGTGTGTGTTTGCCTTTCGCGCCGCAAAATTGCTGTAGGGGCAACCTGGGGCGGGATCCTGAACTGACCGGGACCGCTGAATCACAGTACGATAACACCCGATCCGGCTTGGTGGAGGGAAAGTAATTCTATCCAGTGAATCATAAAGTCGTAACGACAGCCACTAAATCAAAAAAAGTGGTTGAACGATTACAACGTGAGGACAATAGATCATTGTGTGCCCAGAAATGGACGGACATTCTATGCCCAGAGATTGACTGTCATTCTGTGCCCAGAGATTGACATTCTGTGCAGAAGATTGGTCATTCTGTGCCCAGAGATTGACCTTGACGGTCATTCTGTGCCCAGAAGATTGACTGTCATTCTGTATATGAAGATTGACTGTCATTCTGTGCCGAAATTGATCATTTCTGTGCGGAAATTGACTGTCATTTCTGTGCTTTAGAAACTCCCTGTAATATCAAGTGCTTTTCTCTGAGTTCACGCAGCGTTATGCTGCTTTGCCTCTGCCTTCGGGATGTTAGTGGGGGGGGGGTTTGCCTTGAAGGCCGTTCTTGCCCTTCCTAGGGCTTCCTTAGGTCCTCACTTGGTGAGTTTTGTTAGTATAGAAAAGTGTTAATAGAATTTTTTTTTTTTAAAGAGAGGTTAGTGGGTTAGTAAGATGGGGGGAAGAAAAGGAAAGTAAGAATTTGGAGTTATTACTACTAAAAGTAATTGTTTTGGGTTTGGATGTTTGTGCCCAGAAACTGACGGTCATTCTGTGCATAGAAATTGACAAGAGCATGCAGAGCTAGAAAAGGGGTTTGGTTCTTACGTTTTGTGGTGTAAAGACTACCGCGGTTATACATACTGTTCTAGGACAAACAACTTTCTAGAGAATCCGAACCTGAGACTATGGAAGTCAAACCCCGGACTACGGACAAGTAGAAAACTAATAAAGAATGACCACTATTCAGATTCGATTCCGGGTTTTCCGCGGGATAACCAAATGCGTTACCACGGCAGGACGACTAACGGAAGACAAAAACTGGATTTCAACAGAGTTCCCGCTCACGTTAGTGAAGAAAACGTTTTCTGAAGAAGACTGTTTCTCCGACAAAATTCCCTATCCGATTGCTAACAAAACTTTGAGCTTCGATTTTAGGGAAAACAGCTTCACGTTCGCATGACATTTAGTATTTCAGAAGAAAATTTAGAAAGATTTTCCCTAACTTTTCCGACAAAATTCCCTATCCGATTGCTAACAAAACTTTGAGCTTCGGTTTTAGGGAAAACAGCTTCACGTTTGTGTGAAAGTTAGTATTTCAAAACAAAATTTAGGATGGTTTTCCCTGAATTTTCCAGGTTTGAGAAAAAAAATCCCGTTTTACCCTTTTAGGGATGGTATCATATTCCTTGATAATTTCAAGTTCTCCAGGCGCCTGAGAACAAACACTGTTTAGGCACCCAAAGACAGGTCAATATAAATCGAACTAACCAAAACAGTCCTTACAGCAGCATAAACATAGCCGCGATTGGGCCATACAAATTCAACCAACTAAAACAGTCTTTGAATCCCAGATGACCCACTGAACAGTCCCAAGACTCATTATTTCTCAGCTTTTTACCACTAACTTTTTTTTTCCAGATATACATAGAACGATGTCAACGAACCTCCCTACCTACCATCGTGCGACCAAGATTATCAAACCTATCTTACAATGGATGACACTGTATATAATTAATCATTTTTGTGCTTTTACAAAAGAACCATGAAAAGCTACTGAACAGGTTATCCCCACGAGAAAATTAACCGACTTTCCTCAACTTCATCGTTGTTCAAACGATGAGTAAGATTTCGAGTTTTTCCAAGTCAAGCCTTACGCATGGTAATCTTTAGCAATTGTCCAGTGCCATTAAATCTTACTTGCATGTTTTGAGATGACCATTATGAAGGAAACAAGATCGCCCCCCAGGGGGGGCCATCCTGCACTAAACGATGCCGAACATTGTATGGAAAGTATTGGTTTCGGAGAGGGACGCCGAAAGCCAAGGCAGTCCCTCAGGCTTACGTCGACCGGCCCATGATACCTTTCCTGTGCCGGGCCCCCGTGCTGCAGCCCCACTGCCGGTTCTGGTTTCGGGAGACACCATAGCATGATCCTCCCCTTATCCAACTACTGTCTGATGAGACTCAATCGCCGGCACTTCTATTATGAAGGCATCTACAGGATATTGATTGATTGTTTGGCTTTTTTATGGCGCAAGAGCATCTGGGCTATACTGCGCCACACAGGATATTGGCTGCTACTCTTAATGTAGCGGACTTTTGGGATTTATTCTTCCCTTTCGTTTTATAGTGCAAGTAGTAGCTTAGCGATGCCAATGCAGTTGCATATGGGGGCTTTGGAAGTAGAGGCTCCATAGACAGATATATATATATAGCTTAATTGTGGGATCCTGGTATGGGGTGGGGGCCCTCTAGCAGCGATTGCACTGGGGCCCAAATTCTATAACTACGCCACTGAGTGCAAAGACAGGTAGGGGAACACTGCGCCAAGACCTTATCTCCAGAGAGATCCGAATTCCTGTCGCCGGAATAAGGATTCGTAAAGAAGGGCACTTCGTGTGTCTGCCTACGATTTAAGCATAAAATACCTTCAAATTCACGGGAAAGCCAATTAAACAACACGCCTACGCATAAAACGTACTGATGAAGCCTGACCCAATGCTCAGAGGAAACAGCTGTAAGTTCGTAACTGGCAACTTTAGCACCTTAATCTCAAATTTTAGGACCTGTTAAGTGAGAAGTCGGCGAGACCGACGTCTCTAAGTGACTACCAAGTGACGATACGTTTTGAAGCTCCGCATTTGTTGGCATGGGCGCACATATGGGGGGGGCGGAGGGGGCTCGGTCCCACCTAGCCGTTTAGTAATTTTATTTGCTCGAACCTGCTATGCATTTATTTTCAAAAGTTTTACAGTCACATTTTAAAATAAGGTATTTTTTAACTCATCACTAATTGTCAAACAGTATCAATTATTTTGTAGCGTTTTGCTATCTTGTGCTTTCATTAAAATTCTCGAGGTGAAAGTAATTTTTCTCAGCCCCCAAAAAGGTTTCCAACTTGAAATCATTACACAGAAACCAATGACGTCATCGTATAAGAAACAATAGAGCTTGTTGTTGATCTACGAATCTAAAGGCTACCCCCACTCCCCACCCCAACAGCTGTTCACTTATCAACCACTGATAAGCAAGTTGACAAGAAACGTACATGTTCAACAAGAAATGAGAGTCAACCCGAGATAAGAACAGCGAAATCGAAATAGACTAAAAATCAGTCAGGAAACGGTAGCGCAACTGACGATTGTGGTCTTATCCAAGAATAGATAGATATTGACACGGCGATTTAAATTCGGGTCGGTGTACATTTAGATTCACCCATTACCGAAGAGTTTAATTTATTTCTAATCTAAGATTTTGAAGCATGCATGGGCGGCCGAACCTTAAGCGTTTTATTTATGAGTTTGGCGGGTGTTTTCTTTTTTTTCCCCGCTTTTAATATGTCGGTAAATTAAGAGCCATTATGGAATAATAACAAGCCTATCGGATGTCCGGAACGAGCGCCATCTATCGACGACAGCACGAATTAGAAAGGGGCGTCAACAAATAAAATAAATTTTAAAGCGATGGGGAGCAGGCACGCGACGTTTAGTACTTGCAAATACGTTAGAATAAAACGGTAGGCAATTCGCCTGTACGCTAAATATTGTCACTCTGTACACGATATATTTTTACCTCCGTATCGATAGAAAATACGAATTTATTATTTTATTTATTAATTTTAAAAATACTCGGCACTTAATTACTAAATTACTGTAAATCGGCGACAGTTCGAAACATTATCAATTATTACTGAAAATTTTTATATTAAATTAAAAATGATGTGGAATGAATGCACGTCAATATATAAAACGGATTGTTATCTATGAGATTATAAAGTATAACACTATGGATAATAAAGTTATCCATGGGTCGCGACCCAGAGATGTTTCAGAATAAACACTTACCGGATGCCTGGCGGGGTACATAGTCTTAGGACATCAACACGAGGTCAACCACAAATTTTACTGAGAAGCCAGTTACAGTTAGGCCTAAGCACAATTCTTTGTTTTGGCACAAAACGCTAGCAACGGCGCGAAATCCTTGGCGCCATTTGGCGGCTTTTGTCAAGCTTCACGGATGATAGCCAGATTCCTGAATTCCCACAAAATTCTCGGTATCGCTTAGGAATTTTATTCCCGAGAATTTCTCGGAATTAAAAGAAGAATGAAATCCAAAAGGAGTGAAATGAAACGATAATGGTCGTTGACGAACAGTCGCTTTATCCGGGCTTGGCGACGTCGAAGAGCGGATTTTCTCGCCAAAGCGAATAATTTCAACCAGTGAAGACAAATCGGCAAAAAATCACGAATTCGAGGAAAAGTGTACGTGAACTCCACAATATTGACGTTTGTCGGTCCCAAGACGGCACTGCTCGATGGAAATTTTGACACACGCTGACGGTACCTCAACGTGCGGCAACGGCTATCGCTAAAACCGGCCAAAGCATTTGAACGTATCCATCAGTGTTTCTGCAAAGAATAATACACACAAACGTCGTTTACGTAAGAAATTTGACGACTACGGCGATGGCGACATCTTTCTCCGAGAGCGACGAACACGGTATGACCAACCTCCGCGGTTTGACGAGAGCGATTGCGGATACGCTCTCACGCTCAGATTGGCTTAATCAACAAACATGACTGTTCCCAGGCGTCGCCCCTCTTCCTCCTTCCCGCCCGACCCCAGCCGTCCCACGTGGTATGCCGCCGTATTCAGCCAATCGCACCGCGCAACTCCTCCCGAGGAAGGCAGGGCTTCAGCTCATGACGTCACGCTGACAGTCGCTCGTCAAACCCACGTGGGACACGGGCCGATTTGGCGACGGGATCCTACCATCGAACTCCTCGCCAAACCCGGCCAAGCGATCAGGTGCCATGCATGCGGGAGAGTGTTCGAGCGTCGCCAACCGCGGCAGGATAATTATACAGGGGTTTGGCGTCGGCTTTGGATGAGCGCCGAAGCGTGTCGGGCCGATGTCGAACAAATGTTCTCAGGAAAAGAATTCTAGCTCTCTCTCTTTCTGTTTCTTCGGCACTAGCAGCCATG